>CM069903.1:41435454-41934889 GCA_036172215.1 Camellia granthamiana | reverse complement strand
GAACAACCAATTTTTTTTTTCTTTTTTTTTTTTTTTTTTTGGGGGGGGGGGGGGGGGGGGGGGGGGGAGGTGAGAGATATAATAAAAATAAATAAATAAATAAATTGAGCAAAAGTGATATTATGGTTTGGATTTTTCAGTTCTAAATCATTTCTAACAATAACAAGCAGCCAAGGCCCCCATGCATTGACAGAAGCATTAATACCAGTAGGTGGAGAGCCAACATTACCAAATTATGCAAAGAAAATGGAAGTTGGTTTCTATTATGTATTTTTCTTAACTATGGGTTATTTACAGCGAATATAAAGTTCCCAGATACCTAGAGAATAGGGGCAATTTTTAATTTTTATTTTTTGACAGTTGGCATGATTAGAATATCATACCAAATCACCAACAGGGGGTTTTCAATATATATATATATATAATGGACTTGTTTGTATGTGGCAGTGCTACTATAAATCTAATTAAACAGGTCAAAATATGAATCTGAATCATATAAATTATTCAAACATTTACATCACGTTAGCACTGTTCAGACCAAACCAGTTTTAGCAGCCAGAATAAATGTAATTGCGTACAGTCACCGCAGTTGATCTGATTCCATGGTCTCAAATTAATAGAACTAAAAAACCGAATGAATAGAATAAATAAAACAAAGAATTTACTCATTGTTAAGTGTAAACATATTTCTAGTACTAAAAAATTAGTCATCAAATACAGAGATTTAGCGATCCACTCAAATAATATCATGCACGGCACGGATCAGCAATAAACACAGAAACCAGAAAAATCTATTAATGCATCATCAGTATAGAAAAGCTCAGATTATTTATTGACTTCATTGATCTAAAAGAGAACACGAAACTCATCAAAAGAAGAAAAAAAAATATTCTACGCTCTTCAATCCAAATCCAATTCGATTGGAAACAATTCAATGAATGATTTACACCGAAGTCCTATCGAATTTAAGAGCTATTTACATGAAGCTGCATATTGCATTTATTGACTTTACTGATCTGAAATCCTTAGAATACAAAAACGCACTAAATCTGAATACATATATATATGCTCTATAATCTAAATCAATTTCGATTGGAAACAATTCACTGACTGATCTACACTAAAGTCTTACTGAAATTAGAGCAATCTACAGAGAGTATATACACACATGTACCTGAGAGATGTGGAAGAGAGAGAGCTCTTTACTCCGAACTCTGTTACGAGCCTTTGAGAGAGAGAGAGAGAGAGAGCGTTTAGCTAGGTCCTTCGTGTTCACGAGAATGGCGTTTTCCTCATCAACCGAACCACAGAGAGAGAGAGAGAGAGAATGTGTGTCTAGTGTATGTTGTGTTGTTTTTAATTCGATATTTATACGGAAAAGAGTAATGGTTGTGTGCGAGACGGGGAGAGAGACAGAGAGAGAGACCACACCGGTGGCGGGTAGCGTTGAGTTTGTTATAATAATATAATTATAATATGATCAGAGGGTCACGGTCAAAACAAGCCTAAGTATAATTAGTGATTTACAAATTAAAACCATCTTTTTAGTCCAATCAAACACCGGACCAAAGCCACCCCACCAGTCAAGTCAACAAATGCTGGCACCTGTACAAAGTACAACCCTGCAATGCAGAAAGGGAAAATTACATCGTACCAGTAAAAAAATTTGCAAAAATATTTTGATTTTAAATAATTTATTAATTTTTTTTATTAAATCTGTCAAATTATGTGAGTTTTACATTTATACGAGAGGTTTTATGAGCTTTATTAGTTAAAATTCTACACCTCTTCATTATTTCGTACTTCTTTTTCCTATGACCATTGTACTATTATGTCTTTAAAGCAGAAATGTTCCTTGACATAAAATGATAAAAGGAAAAAAAAAAGTACCACCGTGTAATGCAGACAGGTCCCTACTATTTTAACATGCAATAATGATATATATCTCAATTTTAAAATTTTAATTGAGCTCTAATGAAGTAATAAAAAATAAATAAAAAAAATCAAAACATCACCATCACTATAGGATCCACATACTTAGAGCTTCTTTCCAAATTTAGAACTTCCAAACATTTTTTTTTAACATGAGTAATATTATGAATCTATCTTATCAATTTAAAAATTATTTAAAATTTTCATATTATCATTCAGATTTCTTCTATATATAGATATATATATATATATATTCACATTACATAAATTTAATGATCATAATAGAATCACCTACCCAGAAAATGGGTGGATAAGTCTGGTCCTCTAGAGTTTTTCTTTTAACATTTAAGGAAATGGGCAATTAATTTTATATTTAGGGTGGGTTAACTTATCAGCTAGTGTCATTAACTTATAGTACTAATTTAATATAATTTTTACTAATTTTGGATCTCTATTTGACGTGTTGTAACAAAATAAATGTGTCAAGCATTAACCATGGTGACTGTTTTCTTTTCTTTTACATATATAATACACATTTGGAATATATTTTAGGAAAATTTGGAGTGTGTATCATATACACTCTAAATTATGATCTATGTGGTTTTTGGTTATAATTTATTATTATGTTATTGATTATGGCATTATTTTAGTTAGGGCAAACTTTACTTTACCACAATAGGGTTAGGTGGTCATTTCTAAACGTTGAGGGGTAAACCGCACATAATCCAAATCATATGGGGTAAAATAAAGTTTGTCATTTTAGTTATAATTCAGGGGCTCTTTGGTTATGAAGTCTTTAGGCCCATCACTGAGCTCACATCGATAATTCAAACTGTGTAGTGTGTAGAGTTCATCGAGTATTTCAACTCTATAAAAAATTATATTGATCAAATATTGATAGCCAATTGATTAGATTACATTCGTGCCAACGGTAAGTGTGATTTTTTAAATAAATTGTCGGCACAAATATGATTTGATCAATAGTCTATCGATATTCAATCAACGTGGTTTTTTTTGTAGGAATGAAGTACTCAACGAGCCCTACACATTAAACGGTTCGGATCATCAGTACCGGTTCTATGATGGGCCCACGAAGGTCCAACAACACTCTTCACTTGGCAACTGGAGAGAACCTTCACCTTTTTTTTTATGACTCTCATAAGATTAAATTATAATATTTGTAATAATGAAACCTACAAATATCATAACTTGTATATAAAGATATGTACCATAACATTATCTATGCTTTTAAACTTAACTGACACTATAGCTAGTCCATTGAAATATTCATATACTTGCTAAATCAATAAATACTTCACACATAAAATTAGATCACATTCTTATCACTATAAAGGTATTAAATTAACTTTTTTGAATTTATTGTTTGGAAATCTTTCAAATAAGATATATGTTAAAAATTAAATTTAAAAAAAATAAATAAATTGATAGGTAGTATATATATTGTTCTCATTTTATAGATTTAAAATAAACATACACAGTTAAATATATGTCCCCATTTTATAATTTCAAATAGTTTAGATATATCTATTCCCATTTTATAATTTTCAAATGGATATTTAGATATATTTATCTTTATGTTATAATTTTCAAATGCATAATTATATTTATATTTATCCTTATTTTATAATTTTAAAATGCACCGTTAGATATATTTCCCTCATCAATTTTTAAAATCTATATAATAAGGCACAAAGGTTTTTGAAAATATGTTAGACACAATTGTCCTACTAGGACATTTCAATGGTTATGATTCATTTGTCTATTTAGATAGATAGCTGAGATGACCCCCTTAAATATATATCAATATATATCTGCACTTACTTCCCGCCCAAAGACTGAGTTTCCTATTTACCTACGTCTTCTCACTTTCCCGCTTGCCCACGTCTCCCCTCCCTTCTATCCTTATCTCTCTTCCTTCTCTGTTCTCACCCACCCCATTCCCTTTTTATCTCTCTGTGATTTGCAAGCTATGGAACTCTCTCAAGCTCTGTAACGATCTGCAATCTATCAAACGATCTGAGCTCTCCAACACAGGTATGTAAATATCTCTCTCTCTGTAATGGGTCTTTATCCTTCTCTCTTCTCTGTTCTAGCGGATTTGCACTCTTTATCTCTCTGTGATCTGCAAGCTATGGAACTCTCTCAAGCTCTGTAACGATCTGCAATCTATCAAACGATCTGAGCTCTCCAACACAGGTATGTAAATATCTCTCTCTCTGTAATGGGTCTTTATCCTTCTCTCTTCTCTGTTCTAGCGGATTTGCACTCTTTATCTCTCTGTGATCTGCAAGCTATGGAACTCTCTCAAGCTCTGTAACGATCTGCAATCTATCAAACGATCTGAGCTCTCCAACACAGGTATGTAAATATCTCTCTCTCTTTCCTCTCTCTCTCTCTGTGTAATGGGTCTTTATCCATCTCCCTTCTCTGTTCTAGCGGATTTGCACTTGTGGTTTGCTTCCAATTTGAAACATGAATCGATTTTATACTGAAGATTCTTCTTTTAACCATGAATTGATTTACTGATTGAATAAATTCCCAATTTATACTGCTGAGTTGTTAGTGTTTTTTATCTCTCAATGCATGTCATTGGTAATGGTGTCCACACCTACAATTGATGGTGATGATGAAGAGAGATATGCTGTTAGTGTTTGGGTTGTCAAGGTAGTAGTAGTATTGATTAAATGTTCTTTTATCTCTCAATCTCCTGATCTTCTCTATCCACACCTGCAATTGATGGTGATGATGAAGAGAGATATGCTTTTGTTACAGAGAAAGGGGTTTTGGGTTTTTCTAGAATTGAGAAAGGGGTTATGTGTGTGTTTTTTTTAAAAAAAAATTCAGCATTCTTAAAATCTGTTGGTTTTTTTTAAAATAACAGTATTAAAATTTATTCATTTATTTTTTTTAGTAGCAAAAATTATGATTTTTTTTTTTTTTGGTTTTTTGTTTTCTTAATTTTATGTGTGTGTTTTTTTAAAAAAAAATTCAGCATTCTTAAAATCTGTTGTTTTTTTAAAATAACAATATTAAAATTTATTTTAAAAAAAACAGTTTTTTGTTTTTTTTTGTTTTTTTATATTAATAGTTTATATATCAAATCTTTTTTTATTGTAATTGTTCCAAGTGTACGGATTTGTATTTTCATATTTTGTGTGTACACTGTTAAGTATACGGTGTGGTAGGAGTTTAAATAGATGGTTATGGAAGAAAAGAAAAGAGATTTGATCTTGTGTGGTAGAATTGCAAATAGATGGCTATGATAAATAGAATTTTGATATAATTTGGTTAAACTTAAAATTATAAATAATATTAATTTCAATCATCAACTAAGAAAACATCACGTTTATTATATAAAAATATTCTGTATATACAATTGAGTTTTCTGATAGTTCAAAAATTGTGATTTTTTGGTTTTTTTTTTTAGTAGAAAAAATTTTGATTTTTTTTTTTTTTTTGGTTTTTTGTTTTCTTAATTTTATGTGTATGTTTTTAAAAAAACAATTCAGCATTCTTAAAATCTATTGTTTTTTTAAAATAACAGTATTAAATTTTTTTAAAAAAAAAAAACAGTTTTCTTTTTTTTTTTTGGATTTTTATTATTTTATTTTTTAAATTAATAGTTTATTATTATTTTTATTTGTATATATCAAATCTTTTTTTTATTGTAATTGTTCCAAGAGTATGGATTTGTGTTTTGATATTTTGTGTGTACACTGTTAAGTATACGGTGTGGTAGGAGTTTAAATAGATGGTTATGGAAGAAAAGAAAAGAGATTTGATTTGGTGTGGTAGGATTGCAAATAGATGGTTATGATAAATAAAATTTTGATATGATTTGGTTAAACTTAAAATTATAAATAATATTAATTTCAATCATCTATATAATAAGGGAGAAAGGTTTTTGAATTTATCCTAGAGACAATTTTCCTACTAGGACATTTTAACGGTCATGATTCAATTGTGTATTTAGATAGACGGATGAGATGAAAACCTTCCCTCTCACTCTACTTGAATTTCCCGCCCAAGAGCTACAAACTTTGCAACCACACATCATTATCTGTTGCACCTCACCTTTCCACATTTTAAATTTCAAAACACATCCATCCGCTCCCTACAAAAAAGAGACCCACGAACTCTCTCTATAAACTCTCCTCTTTTTTTTTTCTTTCAGTCTCACTCACAATTTTCAAATTTCAAAACAACCAAATTTGGATTAGAAATGGAAGGTGGGGTGGGAATGGTAGTGATGGTGGTGCTAAAGTCGCCGGAGCATTTGTGGGATTTGGTGTGAATGGCGTGGCGAAGAAGCCCAAATCCCAAGAGAAGACTAGTCACCACCAGTACTGTGATTATAAAAATGAAGATCTTTGTTGACTTACCCACATAACACATTTTTTTTCTTTTTTCTTTTTCCTTTTCTTGCCCTTTCTTTTGATTGTGGGTTTATTGCTGGAGAAATGAGGGACTAATTAGAAATAATAAAGAGAATATCAGAGATGGGTTTGGTTTGGAGGCTGGTTTGGGTGCTTTTTTAGGAGAGATGTGTACACTGGGTTGGGTTAGGTTGGTTTCGTCGTCGTCTTCTTTCTTCTTTTTTATTTTCATGGGTATTTGGGAGTGAAGAAATGGACGAAGTAGAGGGGTCACTCTGTTTCATTTGGAGTTTAACTCTGGTTGAGTTTGAGAACTTTTTTTGAGGTTTGCGAAGCAACGGAAATGACACATGAAGCTAACAAAAAAATTGTTAAACTAGGCTTCTTTTGGAATCAGTTTGTAGGTCACCTTTAATTTATTTAGGTTATATAATATCTTTTTGTTTTTTATAATAAATTAAAAAGTTAATTTATAATTCACTTCTCAAATGTTTGTTTAATGAGGGATGAATTGGAATCTCTTTCCCCTACTATTGCTCTGCATCAATCAAATCTTCTAATTTTGTTTATCATTTTTAAATTCATGTACTTTTTTTTCTTTCTTTTTTGTGTGGTGGTTGGTGAGATTGGTAGTGTTGTTGCGGAATTATGTCCATGTGATTACTATTAATGAAAGTTAAACAATTTAAAGATCTGGGTTTATTTTGCTTTTTTTCTTTCTTTTTTTTCAGAGAGAAACAAAGTGCAAATCTATGCATACAAGTTATGTGGCTGAGATGTTTTAGTTGTTTTGTGAATTCCTACTCAAACCTTGCTTATTAAGAGTTTTTGAGATTTGAAAATTTCAAAGGGGAGCATGAAGAAAATGCATCGGAGGCTTTTGGTGATGATAATAATGATGACGAGGCAGATGTATTTGGGGTTTTTTTTGATGATGATGATGGCTTTTGGTGAGAGAGAATGAGTGGAATCAGAGACTTTTTGGGTTGTGTGTTTCTAACCTTAAGATGTGTTTATGTTTTTTTTTTTTTTTTTAATTCTTTTTTATTCATTTTTTTAAAGTTATATTTGTTCTTTATTTATATAGATTATATATATATATATATGTAGGGTTTGGATTTAATCTTTTAAAAAGTTTTGGATCTGAAATAATATTTTTTTAAACGATCTGAAATAATATTTGATCTTCATAAAATAGGTTTTGATTTTAGTTTGATTTATGAAATGGATTTAATTCCTTAATGGAAAATGAGTGTTGATTTTTTATGATTTTGAAAAAGTTTTTGAAATGGGTGTTAAAAATATATTTGTTTTGGTCTAATTTTTCAAAAATTATTTTTAGACTGGTTTTCGTTTGTTATTACTTAACTTTTTTTTTTTTTTTTTTTTTCCATTTTTTAGTCATTTTTTTAAATACTTTTTAGATATATCAAAATTAGATGCATTTAAAAAGTAAAATACGAAAAAAATTCATTAAAAAAAATAAAAATCCAAATAAAAATGCACAGATTTTTGTTTGAAATTTTTTTTATTGTTAGAATTTTTTAATATTTTAGTCAATTTGTTTTACTTTTCAAATATATTTAGATTAGGTGCATTTAAAAGTACAAAAAAATCAGTAAAATACAAAAAAAAAAAAAAAATCCAATAAAATAAATGAAAAGACCTTTAAAACAATTTTTGAAAAATCAAACCAAACAATTTATTTTTGTTAAATTAATTTCTATTTTTTCAAAAAAATCAAAAAATAATTTAAAAAATCAAACCAAACCGCTATCATGTATTAGTTTTAATATAAATTCAACAAAAATAATAATTTTTATAAAAAATATTAACTTTGATATTAGAATAATTTGAAGACATTTCATCATAAAATACTAACATTTAATTTTATAATTTTTTAATAAAAATTTAAATAAATTTAATGAGCTGAATTTTTAATATAGTAGAAATTAAAATTTACTCACAAAACTTAAGAAAATTTGAAATTTTTTTGAAATGGGTGTTGAACTAAGGGACTCATCGCCACCTCTGCTCTGTCACTGTCCACCACCATTGAAAAGGAAAATCTTAACATTATGTTTTAATAATTTTATTTTGATTTTGATGGATCGTTGAACACATCAAAATTAAATACTAACCTATACCAAATTCAATCAGAATAATGGCAAGTCCAAGTATCGATCCACAGGGACTATTGTGAAATTAAATTAATTCAATCGCAAAATTTCTAAATTAATTTTGATTAAAAAGATAAGATTGATTCTATACCTAAACATCAATTAAATAAAATTAAAGAATTATATTGATAATTAAAATCTAGGGTAGAGAATTCACCACTAACCACATGAATGAGACTTAACATCAACCATCAATCACAATTCGGTTTGAATTATCCAATATTTCACATCTACAAGTTTGAAATATTGATCAAGAGGGTTGTTGCATTCAATGTACAGGCACGAATCATCCCGAGTAGTACGAGTCGTTTGCTCTAAACTATGTTAGCAAAACGACTCGTCTCTCATAGCATAACTCGTCTTGTACTTTGAATACAAACACAAAGAATACCAATGTATGGAAAATATTAAACAATCACAGAGAGTAAAATACTTGAAGAAAAGAACGAAACAATTGTTTATAAACTTCTAAAACATCCATACATTCATTCAAACCAAGTTACAATGAAAGCTCGTGAAAAATTCCATTACATGGCTAGGGTTTCATCAAAACCCTAGAAAAGACGACTAGCCACTCATGGAGGAGTGGAAAGAGGAAGAAGATGAAGAAGAAGCCCCCATGGAAGTGTTTTCCAAGCTTTGGTAGTGTCTCCCCCTTTGGAACCCTAGCCTCCCTCTTTTCTGTATTCAATTTTTCGAACCCTAACTGTGACTGATTTTTTTGTCTTTTATTCGGAGCAAAATAGACCAAAAAGTCCGTGCACGCGTCCCTAGGTAGGCCGCTCGTGCGGTGGTGGGCCGCACGTGCGGTGGTCTGGTGGACTCGGACTTTTCACGTCTCGCTCGGAGAATCTGATTTCGCGCCCCCTTTTGATTGAATTTTTATATTTCCTGTCAAATCTGTACAAGTGCACGAAACACATCATCTCCACCAAATAAATAAAATTAAAAGACAAAAAATGTAACCTAAGTGGCCTCAATGTGGTACCTTTCGGCCTACATCACACCCCCCAACTTACATTTTGCTAGTCCTCAAGCAAAACAAAAGAAATAAGAAAAGTAAAATACTCTCAGTTACTTTCGTAGGGAACACGATTGCATTTAGCATATGCAACAAGCCTTTAAACCACAAGGTTACCCCAAGTGGACGAGTATAGTCTCGTGAGGGTTTTCAGAAATGATACCCACAAACATCAACATATTCAAATCCGCTCAACAACAATTAACCACATTACTCCACACAACAACCAACTTATGCCGCACTACAGTGTGATATTAAAAACATGATGATTCATTAAAGGCATAGTGGACAAGTATGAAGGAATCTATTGAGCTTAAACCACAATTCAGTTAATACAAAAGTAAAGTCCCCTGTACTTGTGAATGCTAGTAGACACATCATTAGTACCCTCGGTGTGAAGTGCAATCACCATATTAGTTAACTGTCCACTATAATAGCCCAGTGTAACTCATAATAACACTCAACATATACAGAAAAACTAAACTGTTGCAACCAAGCTTCTCAATTTTTATTATTATTATTATTATTATTATTTTTTTTTTTTTATGAAAGACTGTGCAATGTCCTGATCCATTAAGCTTTCTATTTAGCCCATGTAACAAGCATTGGGCCAATGACTCCCAAACCAGACGGTTTTAGGGCACTAGGTGTAGAGACACCCCTACGGGCTTAATAACTCGAGCTGAAAAGGCTATGAATCCGAACTAGTCATTCTCTTTATTTTTCCTTAACTGTGCAATGTCTAGGTCCCTTAAGTTTTCTAATTAACCTATGTAGCAAGTATTGGGCCAATGACTCCCAAACCAGACGGTTTTAGGGCACTAGGTGTAGAGACACCCCTACGGGCTTAATAACTCGAGTTAAAGAGGCTACGAACCCAAACAAGTCAAGTTTGTTTTTTTTTTCTTTTTTTTCTTTTTTTTTTAGAGAGAATCTTGGCTACTCATTTATTCTTTTCTGCAACCTCAACCATTATCAATGATGTACACCAGGGATTATAATAAAGAGCTCACTGCTATGATAGTGTGTTTATGTGAATTAAGGCATACTCATGACAAGTGTACTAATACCACAAAAACAAACAACTATCCTAGTGCAAATATCACATGTGAGTATTTACCCAATAAACCCTTTTCATACAAGCCCACTATGTTCCCCAATTAACATATGTTCATATGATTACCATACTGGCACAAAGTAAACATTAAGTGAAGTGGTGCAAATCAAGTGCAGCAAGTACAGACATGAATATTTATTACAAATACCCTCACCCCCCAACTAGAATATAACATTGTCCTCAATGTAAGCAAGTAGACATGAGATAGTAAAATGAGAGAGAAAATCTTACCAGACATCATGGGCGCACATCCAGCTAGGCAAGGACACCCAAACACAGTTTTTGAATTTTTTTTTATTTTTTTTGGTTTTTTTTTAATAAGTACATATAAAAGAGAAAGGAAAAGAAAATAAAACAAAACAAAATGAAAGAAAATAAAGGAAATATACAGAAATCACTGATGTGGATCTGGTGGTGGTGGTGGGAAATGCTGCTCAAATAGGGCATGCATCAGTGTCCGAGTCTCGAACGCCTCATCATGAACCCTAGTACCATGCTGATCAAATTGCCGATCAAACTGATCAAACCGCTGATCAAACCGCTGCCCACTCGAATCCCGGTATACATAGAAATTAGTGTGTAAAGAGGCAACTGACTGCTGATACCCATCAAATGCCGCCTGTGAATAATCCCGGTCAGCCTGGTAGTCGTTTCGGAGATCAATCATAGATTGCTGAAGGGCGGCTTGATTATCCATAATAGCCTGATATTGCGCCCTCGTCATACGGAATGGCGGTGAGGCCGGCGCTGGTGCGGCTGCAGGCTCGACTGGGGCATCATTAGGATTTGCCGGGGCCTCGGGAAGAACTAGTGGAGGCGGCAAGCGAGCAGTGGTTTGACGCCAGTGAGTTCTACCATAAAATAGGGGCGGCGAAAGCTGAACCTCAATGGCCTGCAGTGGGTATGTCCCTTGGGCTTTTATGAGCGCTGTAATGAGGTTGGCAAAAGGGAGGGCCCATGTAGAACTACCCCGTGTATTGCGGAAATAAAAATAAACTAAATTATTATTATTAACTTTATTTTTGAGGTTTTTTTTTTTTTTAAATTCTGGCATGGGCCGCACGTGCGGCGATGGTGTTCTTGCCCAGATTCGCAAATTATGATTTTTTTATTTTTATTTTTTTTAAATCAAACTAGTTAAACATGGCTAAGTTAATATACTATTACATGGCAATAAACATGGCTAAATAAAATAAAATAAAATAAAAAAATAAAAGAAAGAAGGATCAACTAACAACAAACATGGCTAAGAAAATATATATATATATATATTTTAGATCTTAAAAAAATAAACAGAAAAACAACATCAAAGACTCCACAATCTACACATAAAAGGAAAAAATTACCTTGAAAAAGTGGAGAAAGAGAGAAAAAGAGTGGTGATTCGCCGGAAAAAATGGTGGTCGCCGGAGATTCGACGGACGGAGAGGGTTATAGGACGCCGGCGGTGAGATAGTGGTGGGGAGGAAGAAGAAAGAAGAAGAAAAAGAAGAAGGAAGAAGAAGATGGTGAAGATAGTGGGTTGGTGGGGTTTAGAGAGAGAGAGAGAGAGACAAATCTGAGAATGAGAGTGATTGAGATAGGGAGAGAGAGAGAGTTAGATAAGGTTTGTTTTTTCTTTTTTTTTCGAAAATAGGAAATAAAAATAAATAATAAATAATAAAAAAAATAAAATAAAATACGATTTATTTATTTATTTATTTATTTATTATTATTATTATTATTATTATTATTATTATAAAAATAAATAAATAATAAAAAATTATTTTATTTATAATTTTTTTTAAAATTTTTATTTATTTATTTATATGTAATTAAATAATTGTATATTTATTTATTTATTTATGTATTATAAATTATAAACAAAACAAAACATTTTTTCTTTTTTTTTTTTCCCGAAGAGTAGGCTGCTCGTGCGGCGAGATTGGGCCGCTCCAGCGGCCGTAGACAGTAGCCAAATTGGTATGGGCCGCTCGTGCGGCGAGCCCAACCGCTGGAGCGGTCTGGGCTGCTTTTTTTTTTTTTTGGCTTGGCTTGGACTTGGGCCGCTCGTGCGCCGAGTGGGCCGCTCAAGCGATGATTTTGGGCAGCTCCTGTGACAAGATTGGGCCGCTCCAGCAGCCGTAGACAGTATGCATCTCGAGCTGGGCCGCTAGTGCGGCGATCCCAACCGCTCGAGCGGTCTGGGCTCCGTTTTTTTTTTTTTTTTTTAAACGAATATAACACCCCATTATTATTATTATTATAATTATATATATATATTTTTTATTATTAAATGAACAAGTATAACACCCCCTTTTTATTTATTTATTTATTATTATTTATTTATTTTTTTACTTAAACACAAGGAAATTAAACTAAGAAGCATGCTTTTTGACAAAAACCACAAAGTTCTAATCATCTAAAATTGCTCTTAAATAGGACTGAGACCACAAAGAGCTAAGCATCTCAGAAATTAGTTAATAAGAGATGTGCCACAAACTAAAAATAAAAACACACATCAATGCCTTACGCAGGCTACGGAGGGTCCCTTCCACCCACATGCATGCAATGATCTTTTTCTCCTTCATTGCAACAGCATAGTTTAACAAAAACAAGAAGCACTCGCAAGCGTACATGCTTCAAGAAAATGGAAAACTAACTCTCAATACCTAACAAAAGGCACCAAAGTTATGGCATAAAGTTGCCACTTCAGAATCCCCCAGGTAATAAAACCCAGCGTAGTTTATAGCCTTTGGGCTAGTACAACCCAAAGTTTACTTAACCATTTCTACCTTCAATTGACATCCGAGATAAATATAGCACATAAGAAAATAACGGAATACCCACTAAAGGTATAATCTTTACGTGAAAACCACGGGTACTACTTTTCTCCCTAACTGTGTTTGTAACTTTCCATATTCTCCAACAGGGTGACAAACTAGGTTGTTTCAGTATCCAGAATCAAGGTGCATAAAGCTACCTCAACCTATGGGGCTGCCATACAGAGTTCAAGCCGAGGTAGTTTTGAAGCAATCTCCACACCCTTGGGTATTTAAACCAGACTCTAGTCTCGGAAATCCCAAACCCTTGTGTTCTAGGCTTTGCCATTCGAACTCTAGTTTCCACCGTCTCAGTTGGTCTCTTAGGAACTCACTACAAACACGGTTAGGTGGCTATACCAGACCGTCAGATGCCGTTCGGGCACGGCTAACACCAAAGGAATTACACCTTTAGAGGATTTAAAGTCTCCTAGACGCAAATAAAGCATAACGAGAACAAAGAAAAACAGAATAGCATAGAAAGGAAATAAAAGAGAATAAGGAATCAATCTATCAATCATAGTAAAATGGGTCCATCAAACCCCTGGGTAAAAGAAAATGATCCTTCCTAGTCAAGGAATTTAGTCTCCTATAATCAATGCACACTTGCCACCCAGTAGTGGTTCGTGTGGGGACTAACTCTCCTCCCTCGTTCTCAACAACGGTGATGCCTGATTTCTTGGGCACCACTTGTGTGAGACTAACCCACTTGCTATCTGAGATGGGATATATGATACTCACATCCAACAATTTCAAAACCTCCTTAACTGACCCATCAATATCAAAATTTTTAAACCCAAAATGAGCTAGACAAGCCTCAAAAGGGTCCTTTACAAGAATGGAGGGCAAAGCCTCCTCCACAATCTCATCCACAACATCCACTAATAAGCACTCCTCTCTCTCATGAGGTTGTTGGGATGTTTGGAAAACATTAAGTTTCACTTGCATGTTGCCAAATGAAACTTCCATAACCCCGGTCCGACAATTGATACATGCATTGGTCGTAGCCAAGAAAGGTCGACCTAAGATCACCGGGATTTGTTTCTTAGAACTGGCTACCGATTCCATATCTAACACCAAAAAGTCAACAGGGAAGTAGAACCTATCAACCTTAACTAGCACATCCTCAATCATGCCACGTGGCACTCTGAGGGACCGGTCAGCCAATTGAAGAGTGACAGTAGTGGGCTTCAACTCGCTAAGCCCAAATTCCTCGTACACAGAGTACGGTAATAAATTGACACTAGCCCTTAAATCTAATAAGGCCCTATCAATGAAATGGTCTCCTATAATGCATGCAATGGTTGGGGCACCCGGGTCCTTAAGCTTAGGAGGTGCGTCATTCAACAAGATGGAACTTACTTGCTCCGTGAGTAGGACCTTTTGGGACACATGTGTCATAGATTTACGCTTTTGCGTACAAAGGTCCTTCAGAAATTTGGCATATGGTGGTACTTGCTTAATCGCCTCCAACAGGGGGAGGTTGATTTTTACCTGTTTAAAGACATCCATCATTGCCTCCATAGATGCTGCATTCTTATTAAAAGGGGACGGTGTATGTAACAACCCCCATACCGTTTATCGATAAATTACTGGATTACATACTGATTACTGCTAAACTGGACCGCTTATGACTGATAATTGAACTAACTGAAGTACCGAACGGACTGATTGAAAATTGGAACTGAATTGACTAAGCACATCTATTGTATTGCATGTTTATTTGTTCGATTATTTGATTATCTGTTGGTGTGTTTATGTTTAAATTGCAAATTGAAGGCCTTATCGGCGGCCGAACTGAGAATTGTTTAGTGTTTCATGATCAGTAGGATTTATGTGATTTTATGGTGTATTTATCTAAAATGTGATTAGGGATGATTAAACTAGATTAAATAAAGCCAATTAATAGAGCTGCATTAATTACGGAATTGCCATTAAGTGGGGCATTTGTTTATTCATGTTTGAGGCCTTGATTACACTTGAACAAGTGCATTTCATCAGCCCTTTTCTTCACTCTAGCCGACCAAGAGAGGGAGTAAGAGAGAGTTGAGTTCATTTTGATGATATTGCTTGGAAATTAAGGAAATTAGAAGAGTTCTTGCTTGTTTGAGCCTCTACACTTGTAATTAAAGACTTAGGCAAGGTAATTGAATCTCCCATTGTTGCATTTAAGGTTTTCTTGCATGAGTCAAGTTAAATTGTAGAGTTAAGACTTGAATTGGTCCTATAGTGTTGAATTAGAACTCATTTCATGCATGCATGAGTGTATTGATAAATCTTGAGTTGATTTCATGGCCAATTGTACATCCATGTTCATAATTAGGCTTGAGTCCATGAATTCATCATGTTCTTGAAGAAATGAGTCCATTTGGACAAGCTTTGAAGGTTGAATTTGGTTTGAATCCATGCATGTTTGCA
Organism: Camellia granthamiana; assembly: GCA_036172215.1. NCBI lineage: Eukaryota > Viridiplantae > Streptophyta > Magnoliopsida > Ericales > Theaceae > Camellia > Camellia granthamiana. Next base: position 41,919,023 of record CM069903.1, on the reverse strand, counting down.
TTTCTCCATGTTCATGAAAATGGGTTTGAAAAATGGTTTTAATTGACTCACCTTTGGGGCTTGAATTCGTAAATTGAGCTTTGAAACTTGTTATACATTGAATTTAGATGTGTTTTCCAGAATTTGGGCCCAAGACGTCGAGTTTTGAGTGAAAGAATGTTTGGTTTGAGCTTAGGAGACAAATCTGGAAATTCCAGAATTTGGCTTCTTCGCTCGAGCGAAGGATTCTTCGCTCGAGCGACCAACCTTTGTTGGAAGCTACGCTCGAGCGTAGGATTGGTGGCTCGAGCATAAAATTTCAGCATCCAGTACTTTTACTATTTCGACAGCTCGCTCGAGCGAAGCCTTTGATTTTGGAAGCTCGCTCGAGTGAAGGAAGGCTCGCTCGAGCGAGGCTCCTATTTTCAGCAAACTTTGCAAAATGTTTTCTAAGTGTATTTTTGCATCCTCATCCCATTCTAGGCATTCTTAGGCCTAGTTTAAGACATCTTAATGAGGATATAGATGTAGAACATACCAAGGCAAATTAGGGATTAAGTTATGATAATTCCCAACTGTGTAGCTTAGTGTGTGTTCAACCTGTGAACTGTGTAGGGTTGGCGACTGGGGAGACACGCTCTAGCATACTGTAGCCCAAACTCTGTGAGTAACAATTGTGTAAAGATATGTTCAAAATGATTATCTTTCGAATACTGAACTGTTTACTGAACTGTTTTCTGAACTGGTATTATTTACTGAATGAATGTATGTCCTTTATTTCTGAACTGTACTGTGGCATCCTTAGCACCTACTGTTACTGACTGTAACTGTTACAGAGATCTCTGTCGGTTCCCTCATGGAACCATTACTGTTTACTGATTGATGGCCATCATTACTGTTCGGTCTTTAAGACCTACTGTTTACTGCTATGCTAATGGATGTACCACATATGACTGAATAACTGTTCTGACTGAAAGACTGGAATATTGTTTAATGAACTGTTTTCATTACTGTAAGGACATTTCATTCTTAACCTCTTTACGCATTATGTTATTCACTGGGCTTAGCTCACTGTTTATATATATGTAGGTGCTCAGCCACCAGATCGGAGCTAGGAGCGTGGGTTAGACTCCAGTTTTGTCAAGCCAGCCTATGTGCCTCACTGCGAGGTTCCGAGTCGCCATGCTATGGCTTTGGAGTGTTTTGTTTTTCCCCCGTCTGTCTACGTACTGTTTTGGATTACTGGATAGACTGTCAGCTACTAACTGTACTGTTATCGAGGGATTAGGTCCCTTTACTGTGTGACTGTAAATTTTGTATAGACTGTACTGTTTGAATGTGTGAATGCATGAAAAATCTTTTTGGCATACAGACTGTCACAGCTCAACGGACATTATTTATTTACTGTATTGGCTTCCGCCAGGCCCTGAACTCTGTTTTACTGTATTACTGTTAAGCAGGCCTTCGGTAATCTCGGATTACTGGCCGGTTATGGTGCTAAACCCATAGGGCCGGGTTTGGGTCGTGACAGTGTATCAAGGCATTGGGGAAAGGGTGCCTTAGGCACATATGGAGTGCTAGGGACTATGTCATCCCTCTTAGGCGTTTCCCCCTCACCCTTGCTCTCATTAGGTGTACCCCTATGGTCACGCTTCTTAAATCTAGTTGCATCAGACGTAACTGACTGAGGCTCTAACTCCCTACCACTTCTCAAAGCAACCACCGCCTGCACTTGCTCATGTTGTTTACCATTCCCACTCGAACTCTCTGCCCCGTATTGTCCCTTAGGGTTGGCCATAGTTTGCCTTGGTAATTTTCCCTCTTCTCTCCGATTCATGTTGTTAGCCATTTGACCCAATTGGGTCTCTATCTTGGCAATAGAGTGAGTGTGGGAGTGAACTATCGGTGCTAACCCCTTAAGTTCTGAGAGAACTTCCAATACCTGAGTCTCAAAGGCAGAGTTGCCCTGAGGAACAGGCGGGGGTTGTGATTGCCGGTACGGTTGTGGGGGTCGATAAGGTTGCGGTGGTTGGTAGGATGATTGGTTGGCAAAATTATTGAAATTCTGCCTTGGTGGTGGAGGATTGTAAGAAGTGCCTTGTGAAGGGGGTCTCCATGAGAAATTAGGGTGATTTCTCCATCCCGGATTACATGTGTTGGAGTATGGGTCATTACCCGGGTTGGAGAATCCTTGAGTCACATTTATATGCTCTTGGACTAACTCCGGAAATTGTGATGCCGAAGGGCACTCACTCAAGTCATGAGTAGGGCTCGCACATATAACACATGCCTCACGGAATTGAGGCTAATCTTGCTGGGTAGGGGCATGTCCCGTAGCTAATAAGTGGTCTATCTTGCGGGATAGTGCCTCTACTTGTTGGGCTAACTCTAAATTTTGCCCGACCTCATAAATGCCCCCTCTTTTTGGGGCTCCAACTACTGGTTGCTGGACTTGCCGAGCTGCGGAGGCATGGTGAAAGGAATTATCACTTAGGTTCTCAAACAATTGCCATGCCTCGGCATCATTTTTAGACATGAATGTCCCACCATAGGACGAATCCACCATTTGGCGGTGCGGCTCAGTTAAGCCATAATAGGATGTTTGAACAAGTTGCCAATCAGGCACTTGGTGGTGGGGACACTGTTGGAGAAGGTCTCGAAGTCTTTTCCACGTCTCATGGAATTGCTCGCCATCCATTTGAGCAAAGTTTGTGATGGCTCGCCTAAGTTGGTTGGTTTTACCTATGGGAAAGTACTTCTCCAAGAACCTTTGCTGTAATTGGTCCCAAGTTGTGATTGAATTAGTAGGTAAAGAATTTAGCCAGTGTTTGGCTTTATTCTTTAACGAGAATGAAAACAATCGCAACATTAAGGCCTCATTTGTGAAATTCTGGATCTTCATTGTCGAGCAAATTTCCAGAAATTCATTCAAATGCTTATAAGGGTCATCATGAGTTAGTCCATGGAATGATGGAAGCATTTGTATGGTGTTGGACTTAATCTCATAATGAGCAGCAGTGGTGTTGGGCAATTGGATGCATGATGGTGATGTATATGCAGTGGGTGTAAAATAATCCTTAAGTGTCCGGTTAGGCACATTCGGGACATTAGGATCTGCCATCTCAAATGGCTCAATGTATGAATATGAATACTCAAGCCTAGGAACACGGGCAGAAGCCCTAAGTCTCCTAAGAGTCCTTTCTAGTTCAAGGTCCAAACTCCACAATTCAGGACAACAAGTACGACGCCCGTGCATACACTACCCACACATATACAAAAAGTTCGACTCGGTGCACTAAGTTACGAAAGCAAAATGTTAAAAGAGAAATACTCACAGCGGTTTAACGAAAACGCTTTACTCGTCTTGCGGGTGCTTGGCGTGTAGACGTTGTCTCCAACCCCCAATTGAGCTTTGACTTTCGTTTTAGCACTTTGGTGCTTTGCTTGTGAGTGTTTGCTTCTGTTTACTCACTTTAGTGCTACAGTTTTTTTTTTATTTTTTTTTTTATTTTTAAACTCGGCTGCGCTCCGTTTGCACTTCAATAATAGCTCCAATTTCAAACGCTCTGCACAGTTAGCAACACCAAAAGCATAAAATCCTAAACTAAAAATTAAAATAAGAATGTAACTTTAAATTAACTAATTTCGCCAGAAGTCCCCGGCAACGGCGCCAAAATTTGATGGTCGTTTAACACACCAAATATAATCACTAAACTATACCAAATTCTTTTAGAATAATGGCAAGTCCAGGTATCGATCCACAGGGACTATTGTGAAATTAAACTAATTTAATTGTTAAATTCCTAAATTATTTTTGATAAAAAGATTGAATGATCATAACCTAATTTAATAACGAATAAATTAAACTAAGGAATTAAATTATCAATAATAAATGAAATTGAGTTTACTGAATTGGGGAAAAATCCTAGGGTAGAGAATTTACCACTAACCACATAATTAGGGTTTCCAATTGAAATCAATTATGCTATGGTTTGAACGGATTAATGCTTCGCAACTACAAGCTCGAAGCATTTAACAAGAAGATCATCACATTCAATGAACGAGCACGAACCATCTCAAGTAATACAAATCGTTCACTCTAAACTAAGGTAGTGATACGACTCGTTCCTCGTAGCATGGTTCGTCTCATACTTTGAATGTGAAGGAATAGAAAACACATGTATGGATAACATTCAACAATCACAGAAAGTCAAATATTTGAAGAGATAATGAAAAATATATATATGAACTTCTAAATCACCATACAATTGTTCAAACCTTTACATAATTAAAAATAAAAAAGAAAACAAAATAATTACATGCTAGGGTTTCATCAAAACCCTAGAAAAGGAGACTAGCCACTCATGGAGGAGTGGAAAGAAGTAGATGGAGAAGAAACCACCATGGGAGACATCCTTGAAGCTTTTTGTTTCTCTTCCCTTCCAAACCCTAGCCTCTCCCTTTAGGTCAAAACAAGTTCAGAACCCTAGAAAAGCCTTTTCCTTTTCTTTTTATACTTCTACTCACTTCCAAACAGGTTTAAAACATCAGTTTGACTTTTTCAGAAAAAGTCAACTCTGTCCAAATTTTATTTTTTTGCCCATTTTATGTTCCGACGATGTACAACCTGATTGACATTCAACACACATAAAGTATACGGTTTGACCAGCAAGTGAAATTAAGAGATTCTAATTAACGGCCTCAATGATGTACATTTCGGCCTTAATCACAATGATTGTATTTTTATACTTTGTTTGATTGATGATGATTGGATTATATTTTGTGATTGCGATTGTTTATTAGATTCACATAATGTACTCACTGTATTTCTTTTTAAAAAAAGTAGTGCTTTTTAATTATTAATTAGCTTAATTTGTGATTGGGTTTTTCAGTCACTATGCTTTTTGGGAAAAAAAAATTTGTATTTTTTAATTATCAATTGACTTCGTTTTTTAAAAAAAAATTAGCTTAATTTGTGATTGTGTTTTTTTACACTCCATTTAATTTGTGTTTTTTGAAAAAATAAAAGATTGTATTCATGTTTTTTGAATACAATCACACGGTGATTGTGTTTTTAATTTATGTTTTTTGAAAACAAAAATTAGGTTGTATTTATTAGGTTCGAATAAAATACCCATTATTAATGATGAAAATTAGATTGTAATTAGGTTTTTTAACTCATTGTATTTTTTTAAAAAAAGGTTGTGCTTTTTAACTATTAATTAGCTTAATTTGTGATTGAGTTTTTAACTCACTATGCTTTCTTAATTATTAATTGATTTCATTGCTTTTTTTTTCTAATGATTGTGTTTTTTTACACTCCTTTTAATCAGTGTTTTTTGAAAAAAGAAAAGATTGTATTCATGTTTTTTGAATATAATCACACAGTGATTGTATTTTTAATTTATGTTTTTTAAAAACAAAAATTAGATTGTATTTATTGGATTCACATAAAATACCCATGATTAATGATGATATGATTGGATTGTATTTTGTGATTGTGATTAGACTTAATTTATTTTTCAATATGGTGATTATTTTTTTAATTTATGTTTTTTGAAGAAAAAAAAAATAGATTGTATTTATTAGGTTCAAATAAAATACCCACTATTAATGATGAAAATTAGATTGTAATTAGGTTTTTTAACTCATTGTATTTTTTTTAAAAAAAGATTGTGCTTTTTAACTATTAATTAGCTTAATTTTTAATTGGGTTTTTAACTCACTATGCTTTCTTAATTATTAATTGATTTCATTGCTTTTTTTTAATTAGTTTAATTTGTGATTGTATTTTTTTACACTCCATTTTGATCACACAGTGATTTTATTTTTTTCTAATGATTGTGTTTTTTTACACTCCATTTAATTAGTGTTTTTTTGAAAAAAGAAAAGATTGTATTCATGTTTTTTGAATATAATCACACAGTGATTGTATTTTTAATTTATGTTTTTTAAGAACAAAAATTAGATTGTATTTATTGGATTCACATAAAATACCCATGATTAATGATGATATGATTGGATTGTATTTTGTGATTGTGATTAGACTTAATTTATTTTTCAATATGGTGATTATTTTTTTAATTTATGTTTTTTGAAGAAAAAAAAAATAGATTGTATTTATTAGGTTCAAATAAAATACCCACTATTAATGATGAAAATTAGATTGTAATTAGGTTTTTTAACTCATTGTATTTTTTTTAAAAAAAGATTGTGCTTTTTAACTATTAATTAGCTTAATTTTTAATTGGGTTTTTAACTCACTATGCTTTCTTAATTATTAATTGATTTCATTGCTTTTTTTTAATTAGTTTAATTTGTGATTGTATTTTTTTACACTCCATTTTGATCACACAGTGATTTTATTTTTTCTAATGATTGTGTTTTTTTACACTCCATTTAATTAGTGTTTTTTTGAAAAAAGAAAAGATTGTATTCATGTTTTTTGAATATAATCACACGGGGTGTGTTTGGTAACGTTTACGTTTACGTTTTCAGTTTATATTTACCAAAAATTTATAAATTGATTTTTGTTTATTTTTAGAAAAACATAAATTACAAACGCGTTTGGTAATTGACAAAATGTTTAAAAAATTTAAAAATATAAAAAAGAGTGAGAAATGGCAAGTGGCGGCGGAAGACGGTGGTGGAAAGTGGTGACAGTGGGTAGCTGGTGGTGGTGGGTGGGTGGGTGACAGTGGCGGGTGGTGGGTGGTAGCGAGTGGGTGGTGGTGGCCGGTGGTAGTAGTAGGTGGGTGGCGGATGGTGGGTGGTGGTGGATGGGTGGGTGACGGTAGCGGGTGGTGGGTGGTAGCGAGTTGGTGGTGGTGGTGGCAGGTGGGTGGCGGATGACGGGTGGTGGCGGATGGTGGCATGTGGGTGGTGGCAGGTTGCGGGTAGGTGGCGGGTGGTGATGGTGGGTGGGTGGGTGACGGTGGTGGGTGGTAGCGAGTGCGTAGTGGTGGTAGTGGTGGCGGGTGGTGGGTGGTGGCGACGGCGACAGGTGGGTAGCGGATGACGGGTGGGTGGTGGTGGCAGGTAGTGGTGGTGGTGGTGGGTGGGTGGGTGACGGTAGCGGGTGGTGGGTGGTAGCGAGTGGGTGGTGGTGGTGGTGGTGGTGGTGGTGGTAGCAGGTGGGTGGTGGATGGCCAGTGGTGGTGAGTGGTGGCGGGTGGGTGGTGATGGTGGGTGGGTGACGGTGACGGTGGCGGGTGGTGGGTGGTAGCGAGTGGGTGGTGGTGGTGGTGGCGGTGGCCGGTGGTAGGTGGTGGTGGCAGGTGGGTGGCGGATGGCGGGTGGTGGCGGGTGGTAGTGGTGGTGGACGGGTGGGTGAGTGGCAGGTGGGTAGCGGTCGTAGTAGTGGTGGGTGGTGGGTGGTGGGTGGTGGTGGCAGGTGGGTAGCGGATGACGGGTGGGTGGTAGTGGCGGGTAGTGGTGGTGGTGGTAGTGGGTGGGTAGGTGAAGGTGGCGGGTGGTGGGTGATAGCGAGTGGGTGGTGGTGGTGGCGGGTGATGGGTGGTGGTGGCAGGTGGGTGGCGAATGCGCGGGTGGTGGTGAGTGGTGGCGGGTGGGTGGTGATGGTGGGTGGGTGGGTGACGGTAGTGGGTGGTGGGTGGTAGCGAGTGGATGGTGGTGGCGGTGGTGGTGGCGAGTGGTAGGTGGTGGTGGCAGGTGGGTGGGGAATGGCGGGTGGTAGGTGGTAGTGGTAATAGTGGTGGTAGGCTGGTGGTAGTGGTGGTGGTAGGCGGGTGGGTGGTGGTGGCAAGCGGGTGGGTGGTGGGTGATAGTGGTGGTGGCGGCATGTGGGTGGTGAGTGGTGGTAGCAAGTAGGTGGCGGGTGGTGGTGGCGGGCGGCGGATGGTCGTGGCGGGCGGCGGGTGGTGGCGGGTGGATGGCAGGTGGGTGGTGGTGGTGGTGGTGGTGGTGGTGGCGGCGATGGATGGGTGGTGATGGCGAGTGGGTGGTGGCTGGTGGGTGGCTGGTAGGTGATGGTGGCGGGTGGTGGGTGGTGGTGGCGGAAGACGGTGGTGGAAAATGGTAGTGGGTGGTGGCAAGTGTTGGGTGGTAAAAAAAAGGGCAAATTACATATACCTCCCTTGAGGTTTGGCTAAATTACAGATACCTCCCTGAGGTTTTGAAAATTACATCCCGCCCCCTAAGGTTTGTATTTTCATAACAATTTGCCCCTTGAGGTTTAAATTTCATAACAAATTATCTCCTAATTTGTTAGGCAAATATAGCATTCAGAGGAAAATTTGTAATTTCTCAAACCTCAGGGGTATTTGTAATTTAGCCAAACCTCGAGGGGTATACGTAATTTGCTCTAAAAAAAAAAAAAAACTCAAAACTCAAAATGGAAACACATTTTTTGTGTTTTCATTTTTTGGCCAAATTTATAAACTGAGACCACTGATTTATAAATTAAAAATTTTACCAAACAAGTTTTTATTTGAGTTTTTAAAATTTTTGTAAATATAAACAAAAAACAGAAAACGTAAGTGTTACCAAACGGCACCACGGTGATTGTATTTTTAATTTATATTTTTTAAAAACAAAAATTAGATTGTATTTATTGGGTTCACATAAAATACCCACGATTAATGATGATATGATTGGATTGGATTTTGTGATTGTGATTGGACTTAATTTATTTTTCAATATGGTGATTGTTTTTTTAATTTATGTTTTTTGAAGAAAAAAAAATTAGATTGTATTCATTAGACTCACATAAACTACGCACTATTGATGATGATGATGTAATTTTAGCGATTTTATCAAAATATATTAGTTAAATTTGTTTGATTCGAAATAAATTAAAGATTGACCTAATCAAAGATTAAACAGCTAAGATTGCTTGCTTGATTCAAAATAAATATCTCGCCCAAACAATTGTTAACTTTTAAACAATTAAGAAAATCTCTATTGGCTAGTTTTCATTTAACTTTTATTTTATAATCCCATATCGAGAAAAGGAGGAAAAAATGAATTGTTTCACTTAAATAAAGTGAATCTTATACTCTCATTTATATAAGCAAAATGAAATTTTTAGTGAAAAGTTTTATGATCAATATCTCATACTATTTTTTTTTTGATTTTTTTAATTTTAAATAATTAAGAAAATTGTATTGACTAACTTCTATTTAACTTTTATTTTACATAATATAAAAAAATTAAATATAATTATCATATTTTTATCAAATAATATATTATTTTATCATAACATGGTGATATACTAGTATTTTTGTGTTTAAAAGTGAACATACATTTAAGAATACAAAAAAATGCATACAAAGTTTAACTATTTGTGAATATAGTTACATTTAACTGTCTAACATCAAAACACATGAAAAAATATTATACATTCTATATGAAAATATGTACATTAAAAAATATATAGGTCTTGTTTGGTTTGATTTTGAGAGATATGTTTTCAAAAAATATTTTGGGAAGAGAATTTAGAAATTTTTATAATTTGTTTGGTTGTATATTTTGAAAATAGATTTGGAGTTTGGGAGGTTGGGATGATTTGATATTTTGTTGTAATTGAGTAAATGTATGTGAGAGAAAAAATGATTGAAAATGAGGAATAAGAGAAAAAAAAGTGATTGATTGATATATAGGAGAGAGATAATGATTTTGGAATTTTTTTAAGAAAAATTACAAGCCAAACAAAATTTTTAAAAATTTTCTCCAAATTTTTTTTTCCAGAAGCCAAACCAAACAAAGCCATAATTTTTTTAAACATTATTAATATATAGCATAGTATATTAACAAGGTGTTTTTTTTTTTTTTTTTTTTTAACTTATAATAAATTGATGTTATATTTGTTGGCAGTTCAGAAATATAGAAAAACATATTTAATATGTGTCACGATGTTTTCAATTAAAAATATCACTGTCAAACTTTATCCATCAACATTTAATAGTTTTTGCATAAGTGAGCAACATTTATGAGTTAGTTAGGAGTGGTAGCCGAGGGGGGACATCGTAATTAACATATACGACCAATTTATTACTTCAGTTTTGGGCAACAAGTATCGATCTACTTTTATGAGCAATTTATTTTTTAACAATGATTCATCCCACTAAAAATACCACCACTAATAACAATAATACATTAAAAAAGTAAAAAAAAAAAAAAAAAAATACAACTCCAAAACCAAAACATCACATCATTACTGGTGAGACCCACTACCACCTAATTAGTGGGAGCACTAATTAGTGCTCCCACTCATTTTCCTTTATTTTTTTGCCTATATTTTTGGTGAAGCGTTTAAGCTTTTTTGGAATTTTATAATTTTCTTATCTTTGTAATAAATAGATTAGTTGTATATAAAAATAAAAATAAAAATAAAAATAAAAGCTCTTAGTCACTTTTTTTTTTTCTTTTTAATTTTTTGTTTTATAGTAACTCACTTATATGAAAGTGCCCAAAGCCTTGTTTGGGATAAAGGTTAATCGGGGTTAAAATAACTATATAGGATAAAATAAGTTATTTTAACCAAATATAATAAAATATCACATTCAATTCATAATCATTTTATTTTTTTCTTATAAAAGTCAAAACAATTAAAAAATTTATACCAAATAAAACTTTTTAACTCTAAATTAAAGTAACTAAAAAATCAATCTACATCTTAAATCAACCCTAAATTGTGAGTTTTTTAAACACTTTTGTATAGTTTTATTACACAGTGGAGTTCCCATGCCATAATTACTTTTTTTGACTTTTGGCTTACTATGGGATTAGCCTATCACCCGTGCTATGCACGGGATAATTATAAATATTTATATTTATTTTAGATTTTTTTTAATATATAAATTTTGTTTTTAAAGATTTTTTATAAAAATAATTTAACAATCTTATCACTAACCATAATGTATGAGAGAAGTTGAAAAGGATATTGCAGTAACTATACATAGATTGTATCTATAATTATTTGTATGAGGGAATTTTAAATGCTGATCATGAATTTTTGACCAAATCAATAAATGCAAGCATGTGGAAAGACATGTGGATTGAAAAAAGTTAATAAATATTGATCAGGGAATTTTGACCAAATTAATAAATGCTGATTTTTTTATTTTTTTTAATAAAAAATTTAGAAAATTCAGATTGGGATATTGAAACTTCCACAGGGCTTAGGGTTAAAAACTCTCTTTTGCTTAATATATAGTATAGATAGATATAGATATAGAAAGTTAGATGTAGATAAAGATATAGATAATATAATATAGATAGATAGATGTGTTGAAATTTTCAAGGAATTCTGTTTATATTAGTCTTTAATGCATTAGGGTTTAATTATGAGGGGGTTTTGACTAAATCTCCCAAAATGCATGGAGATTGGGAGAAAATAACAAATACTGAGTATTTTTTTTTTTAAATCAAAAAATTAAAAAATTAGAATTAGGATTTGGAGCTCCCACAAGGCTTGTAGATTAAAAACCCAATTTTCGTTAGATAATTGTGTTTACAATTATCTATATATGTGAATTGCGATTTTTAAATGTCTTCTTTTTTTCCTTTTTTATATTATATTAAAATTTAATATTTTGATAATAATCATATGTGTTAAACTTTTCAAGGAATTAAATGTCTTTTTTTTTTATTATATCATATTAAAGTTTAATATTTTGATAATAATTATATGTGTTGGACTTTTCAAGAATTTTTTTTTTTTATGTTTGTTCTTAATGCATTAAAGTGTTATTATGATGGATAATAATCATATGTGTTGGGACTTTTCAAGAAATTCATATGTGTTGGATTTTAAAGATTTTTTTTATACTTGTTCTTAATGCATTAAAGTATTATTATGAGGGTAAGACTTGGGGATTGAGAGAAGTTAATAAATGCTAAGGTTTTTTTTTTTTTTTAAATCAAAAAATCAGAAAATTTAGATTGAGAGATTGGAGCTCCCACAAGGCTTGGGGTTAAAAACCCCCTTTTGCTTAATATATAGTACTAGCCTATCACCCGTGCTATGCACGGGATAATTATAGATATTTATATTTGTTTTAGATTTTTTTTAATATATAAATTATGTTTTTTAAGATTTTTTATAAAAATAATTTAACAATCTTATCACTAACCATAGTGTATGAGAGAAATTAAAAAGGGTACTGCAGTAACTATACACGGATTGTATCTATAATTATTTGTATGAAGGGATTTTAAATGCTAATTAGTGCATTTTGACCAAATCAATAAATGTAGGCATGTGGAAAGACATGTGGATTGAAAAAAATTAATAAATACTGATCAGGGGATTTTGACCAAATCAATAAATGTTGAGTTTTTTTTAAATAAAAAATAAAAAATTTAGAAAATTCAGATTGAAATATTGAAATTCCCATAGACCTTGGGGGTTAAAAATCTCATTTTGCTTAATATATAGTATAGAAGAATAGAGATAGATATAGATAGATAGATTGTAAAGAAAAACCATTAAAATAGTAAATAAAAGATTAAATCACATTAAAAAAAAGAACCATTGAAATAAAACTACAATCACATCACATTTTTCCCATAATAAAAAATAAAATAAAATAAAAGAACTATTGACTAACTACAATCATATTAAAAAAAAAAACCATTGAACGAACTACAATCACAATTTTTTCTTTGTAAGTGTTTATGTTTATCTAATTTCAATCATATTAAAAATAAAATTAAAATAGTAAATAAAAAGATTAAATAACATTAAAAAAAAATCATTGAACTAACTACAACAATCATATTAAAAAAAAGAGTCATTAAACAAACTACAATCACATCACATTTTTCCCATAATAAAATAAATAAATGAAAAAAAAGAACTATTAAACTAATTACAATCACATTAAAAAAAAAAGAATCATTCAACTAATTATAATCACATTTTTCTCTTTGTGAGGGTTTATATTTATCTAACTTCAATCATATTAAAAAAATCAAAAATAAAATTAAAATAGTAAATAAAAAGATTAAATAACATTAAAAAAAAAAACCATTGAACTAGCTACAACAATCATATTAAAAAAAAGAGACATTGAACAATTACAATTACAATCAAATCACATTTTTCACATAATAAAATAAATAAATGAAAAAAAAGAACTATTAAACTAATTACAATCACATTAAAAAAAAAAAAATCATTCAACTAATTATAATCATATTTTTCTCTTTGTGAGGGTTTATACTTATCTAACTTCAATCATATTAAAAAATCAAATTATAATTTTTTATTCGTTAGACAAATCACAAATATTTTTATGCGCTATCTAATTACAATATTAAAACAGTAAACAAAAGGAAAAGTCAAGAAGGAGAAAACAAAAATAAGACTTACTGTTTGCATACGTGGTCACTGAAGTTGAAAGTGTAAAAGTGAGAAGTCAAGAAGGAAAAAACAAAAAGGAGACTCATTGTTTGCAATAGATATGTGAAAAGTTAAAAAGAGTGGTATGTATTAGAAAAGCTAAAAAGACTTGGAAGAATTTAATAAGTGCTAAGTTTTTTAAAAAAAAAAAAAATCAAAAAAATTAAGAAATTAAGGTTCAGATATTGGAACTCCCACAAAACTTGTGGGTTAGAGATATATATAAATAAATAAATAGATAGATATAGATATAGATATTTATATTTGTTTTAATTTTTTTTAATATACAAATGATTTGTTTTGGAAAAGGTACTGCAGTAATTATGAGAGAAGTCAAAAAATTTTGTGAGTTGAGAGAAGTTAATAAATGCTGAGATTAATTTTTTTTTTTAAAAAAAACAAAAAATTAGAAAATTATGATTGACATATTGAAGCTCCTACAGGCCTTGGGATTAAAAACCCCATTTTGCTTAATATATAGTATAGATATAGATAGATAGATAGATAGATGGGATAATTATAGATATTTATTTTTGTTTTAGATTTTTTTTAATATATAAATTATGTTTTTTTAAAGATTTTTTATAAAAATAATTTAACAATTTTATCGCTAACCATAGTGTATGAGAGAAGTTAAAAAGGGTACTGCAATAACTATGCACAGTTGTATCTATAATTATTTGAATGGGGGGATTTTAAATGCTGATCAGGGAATTTTAACCAAATCAATAAATGTAGGCATGTGGAAAGATATGTGGATTGAAATAAGTTAATAAATGCTGATCAGGGAATTTTGACCAAATCAATAAATGCTTAGTTTTTTTTTTTAAATAAAAAATTTAAAAAATTCATATTGGGATATTGGAACTCCCACAAACCTTGAGGTTAAAGCTTAATATATAATATAGATATAGATAGATAGATTTTTTTAAAATTTTTTTATAAAAATAATTTAACAATCTTATCACTAACCATAGTATATAGGAAAAGTTACAAAGGGTACTGCAGTAACTATGCACGGGTTGTATCTATAATTATTTATATGAAAGGATTTTAAATGCTGATAAGGGGATGTTAACCAAATCAATAATGGTAAGTATGTAGAAAGACATGTAGATTGGAAAAAAGCTAATAAATGTTGATTAAGAAATTTTGACCAAATCAATAAATGCTGAATTTTTTTTTTTTAAATCAAAAAATTAAGAAATTAGGATTGAGAGATTGGAGCTCTCACAAAGCTTGGGGGTTAAAAATCCCCTTTTGCTTAATATATAGTATGTTTGGAAGTATTGGTACAGTTAATCAGGATCCTCTCTTTAATTTTTTTTTTTTTTTTTCCTTGACTTTTTATTTATTAGGTTGTTGGGTCCATTCTTGGATCAAATTTTGATGATTCGAACCGTTCACATTTTAAAATTTATTAAGTATATAATATTTATAAAAAATTAAGTTGATCGGATATTAAAAAACATGTGTTCGGCAAACTATTTATTAAATTTTTTTAAAAAAATAATTTTTAGTACGATGATCTGAACACATAGTTTTTGATATCCAATCAACTTGATTTTTTACGGGTATAATATATTCGACAAATCTTAAAATGTGAATAATTTGAATCATTAAAATTAAACTCAAAAGTGAGTCCAATGGCCTAACAAATACGGAGTCAAGGAGAAAAGTGAAGAAGTGAATCCGTATTCTGGTAGAATACCCTGGAGTGGTTAAACAAAACGTAAAATATATTTTTGAAAAAAAGAAAAAAGGATTTGATCATTATAATAAAATAAAATTTTAATTTTTAATTTTATTAATTTAAATCTTAAACTTTTAATTTGTTTTCAATCTAAACTATTTGTTTATTTTTATTAAGTAAAATTAATAGAAAAATAGATATTTTAGTCATAAACTCAGTGAGAAATGATATTTTAAACATTTTATGTATATCCACATTGAGTTTAATAATTAAAATATTCTTTTTTCGTTGATTTTACCTAACAAAAATAAGCTAATGTTTTAAATTGTAAACAAGCCAAAAGATTAGAGTTTAAATTGACAAAATTAAAATTTTGAATTTTGTTTTATTAGAAGGTTCAAACTCTAGAATTTTTTTTTTCGGTTTGTTGTAATTGTCCCTATATTGTTTATGTATTTTTATCAGGCAAAATGCCTGTTAAAATTACTCTAACATGTTTTTTTTTAATATTTTTTTAACACAATAATGCCACAATAACTATATATGTGTATCATAAAATATTTACTATTTTATATGCCACTGTAACACAAATCTGATCATTGAGTCATTATTGTTCTAACTAAAGCTCTAAAAATAAAAAAATTAATTTTATTAACAAGTGGGGGGATATATTTTCTGAGTACTAACACGTGCCAAGGTGACGCCGACGTGTCAGCCGAGGTGCCGCGTGTCGTGGTAGTTACGCCGAGGTAATCACGGAGTTGCCGAGGTTATCTCCGAAGATATTGGAATCCAAGATAAGCGGATAAGGGACAAGAGTCCTAGATTGAGGGAAGACTTCAGTTTGGGTAAAGATAAAACTCTTAGAGGGTTTTATCCTAATCCCACTGGGAGTTCTAGATTAGCAGTAATCCTGAGTCCATTGGAGTTAGGCTCCTATTGGGACTAGGATTGTATTGGCAATAAAAGAGAGGCACCCCCATGGGTCTAAGGTATGTTTTTATACACTCAAGCTTGTGAGTTGAATACTTTATTATCTATGAGAGATATACTGACTTGATCGTCGGAGTACCCCCGAGTGGAAGAACCACCGTCGGAGCCTTCTTTTTCTGTGCAGGACAGCAGGGTGCCATCTATTCTGCCTGTGTTCTACAGCTGATTTACTAAGAAGGGCAGTGTGATCGGAAATTCACTCACACAATTTGGCGCCGTCTGTGGGAACGAAAGACGAATAGATGGCCAGTAACACACAGAAAGAAAAGGTTGGGAACGACGCTCCCGCTGGGAGCGGCAGGCCTATCGACCTTGACATTGAAGGAGACAACCACAACAAAGAAGCCTGCGACCAGGGGCTCGGAGGAAAAAGCGTCGGCCAGGAGGGTGACACTTCAAAGAAGCCAGACCAGGACAGATACTACAACGAAGATAACCTCCAGGTATGGAGGGATAGGTGCCTACGGAGGGATGAGGAAGTGAAAGAACTGGCAGACAAGTTGGCAGACCTACAGTCGGTCGTCAACTTCATGATGCAAAACAATGTCATGCAGCCACCATTCCCACTGCATGACACACCAGTCCCAGCAGCCAACACCCAAAAGGGGGGACAGATCCCTTTAGCACCTCGGCACACCAGGAGCGGAAGGCACTCTTACCCACCTTCTAGGGAAATCGCACGAGAGGAGCCGAGACAAGAGAAGTCCCAAAGAACGTATCACACGAAGGACCCAGAGCCCAGAGAACATCGGCACGTCCAAGGACAGGCGCTCTGCTTTGACACAACCCATGGAGAAAAATCAAAACGGGCCCACCTCGAAGCCGAAAGTAGCGTGCCGAAGAGACTAAAGTCGAAAGATAGCCGAGCTCCGGGAAGGAGTAAAGAAGACTTGAGAAATTACCTTAAGAGGAAGGAACAGAATGCCGAAGCTGAGGTTACTTCACCCGTCAAACCGAGGACACCATTCTCGGTAGAGCTGGACAAATTTGAGGCACCAAAGAGATTCAGCATGCTGAGGTTTCAAATATACGATGGTAAGTCAGACCCTAACTTCCACGTTGGACTATTTCTGAACTCAATGGCTTTATACAGTGGAAACGAGCCGTTGCTTTGCAAAGTGTTCCCCTCGTCTTTTGGGGAGATTGCATCAGATTGGTTCCACAAATTGCCAAAAGGAAGCGTGAAGTCTTGGGAAGGCCTGGCCGAGATGTTTGTGGCCAGGTTCGTGACAAACAAGCTGCAGCCATTAAGAGTGGACGCATTAATGGCTCTAAAGATCAGCAAGGATGAAGGTCTTAGGGCCTATGCAAAAAGATACTACGAGGTGTTCAATCGAATACCCGAATGCAACCAAGAAGTAGCGGTCGTGTCCTTCAAGAACGGCCTGAAAGATGATTGTTCACTGCGGAAATCTTTGGCGAAGACATTACCGAAGAGCATGGAGGAGCTCATGGCAAGAATCGAGAAGTACGCTAGAGCCGAGGAGGATACATCGGGGAATAAGGAGGTAAAACAGGAAAAAGAGAACGGCTCGTCGAAGCGAGGCCGAAGTAACAACGGATTCAGCAAAGCAGAGACAGAATTGAGGGGCAAACAGGCAGTGACGACCGTGTTCCGAATCCCGGTCCACAAAGTCCTGGATCAAATCCGAAATCAACCCTATTTCAGAGCACCAGCAAAGGCCCCAGAGGAATACATGGGCAGGAACGTTGGTAGGCGTTGTGCTTACCACAATGAAGAAGGGCACCCAACTCAGGGCTGCAGAGCCCTAAAAGCATACTTAGAGGACTTAGTAAGACAAGGTCATCTGAGGGATCTTATCGACGAAGCAAGGACCAGAGAGGAGCAGGCAAGGTTGCCTCAAGCACCAGCAGCCCCGCCTCCCCCAGCACAGCAACCACAGGGAGGGGAACCTAGGGTGGTCAACGTAATTCACTCCAAGGTAAACGAAAACGACATACGGGGGGAAACCCAAAGAGTAAAACACCTGCAGCACGTGAACCAGGTCGGACAGAAAAGACCTCGGCCTAAAGAGTACCTAGGCCCGATGATAACCTTCACCGAAGCCGACCTAGAAATGGTCCAGCACCCACATAACGATGCTTTGGTAATATCCCTCCAGGTCGGGGAGTGCCAAGCGAAACGCATCCTGATAGATCAAGGAAGCTCTTGTGACATCATGTATGTTAGATGTTACAAGGAGCTGGGCCTTCACCCAGACGACATGGAGCAATCGAACGGCCCGATGGTCGGCTTCAATGGAACGCCGACATGGCCACTGGGAGCTACAAACCTGGAAGTACAAGCCGGCACTAAGAAGATCAGGACAGAGTTCATCGTGATCGACACACCTTCACCATACAACATCATCTTGGGAAGGCCATGGTTGCATGCAATGGGGGCAGTTCCCTCAACGTTGCATCAACTATTGCGGTTCCCAACAGAACATGGAATTGAAGAAGTCAGAGGAGACCAGCTGCAGGCAAAAAATTGCTCCATGGCAGCAATGAAAACAACCTGCAACATACAAGAACCAGGGAAGGCAGAGATTGAAGATGAGGACATGGAGGTCCTAGATGATGTCGGCAAGGAGCCAACCGAGAAGAGTGAGGAAACACTAAAGAAAATCCTCGTCCAGGAGGGCGATGAAGAGCGCTTCTTTCTTCTCGGCTCAGGCTTAGCCGAAGAAGAAGAAAAGGAGTTGGAAGTCTTTTTGAGAACAAACATAGAGGTGTTCGCTTGGACACCTTATGAAATGCCTGGCATTGACCCCGAGGTCACATGTCACAGACTGAATGTTGACAGGTCGGCCAAACCTGTAATACAACGAGCCAGAAGACCGACGTTGATACACGTCGAAGCAGTGGAGGAGGAAGTAGACAGACTTCTAGAGGCCAGGGCCATCAGAGAAGTCAATTATCCGACATGGCTATTAAACACTGTGGTAGTAAAGAAGAAAAATGGCAAATGGAGGGTATGCGTAGATTTTACAAGCCTGAACAAAGCCTGTCCCAAAGACAGCTTCCCTCTGCCCAAAATTGACCAGTTGGTGGATGCCACGTCTGGACATGGAAGGATGAGCTTCCTGGATGCTTATAGGGGGTACCACCAAATAGCCATGTACCCTCCAGACGAAGAGAAGACAGCGTTCATCATTCCAAAAGGCCTGTACTGTTACAGGGTGATGCCTTTTGGGCTGAAAAACGCAGGAGCAACCTACCAAAGGCTGGTAACCAAAATGTTCAAGCACTTGATCGGCCAAACTGTAGAAGTCTACATCGATTATATGGTCGTAAAGACCAAGGATCCTAAGGGCCATCTTGCCGACCTAAAAGAGGTATTTGAGATACTCAAAACATATCGGCTCCGACTCAACGCATCAAAGTGCGCGTTTGGAGTCGAATCTGGTAAATTCTTGGGGTACCTGGTGACAAGAAGGGGCATTGAGGCCAGCTCAGATCAGATCAAGGCCATCCTAGATTTACAGAGCCCGACATCGGCAAAACAGGTACAGAAACTTACCGGAAGGGCCGCAGCCCTAAACAGATTCATAAGCCGAAGCTCAGACAAATGTAAACTTTTCTTCAACCTAGTGAAGAAAGCCACGGATTTCCTTTGGACAGAGGAATGTGAGGCCGCGTTGGCCGACCTCAAAAAGTATCTGACTACAGCTCCAGTCCTGTCAACACCTGAACCTGGGGAAGAGCTGTTCTTGTACTTAGCTGTTTCAGAACACGCAGTAAGTGCGGTATTAATCCGAGAAGAAAAAGGGGAGCAAAAGGCTGTTTACTATGTAAGGGGTTGTTTGGGGTGTCTTAAATAAGTGCACTTTTTGTCTTTTTGGACTAAAAAATTGAGGAAGAAAATATGGATGTTTGGGTTAACTTTTTGACTTTTTATGGAAAAATGTGTAATAAAAAATTGTAAAAATTGATTTGTAGGGAAAAATTAATATTGGGAGTTGTGCAGCCGTAATTGTTGACTTTTGGTGAATAGTGTTAACTTTTTAACTTTTTGAGTAACTTTTTGACTTTTTTGATATATGTCAAACTTGGCCTAAGTAAAACCTTGGCCGACGCAGAAACAAGGTATCTACCACTCGAGAAATTAATGCTAGCCTTGGTGATGGCCTCAAAAAAGTTGAACCATTACTTTCAGGCACACAAGATTGTGGTACTAACAGAACACCCACTGAAGTCCTTATTACAACAAGGAGACTTAACAGGAAGAATTGCAAGATGGGCAGTGGCCCTGGGCCAGTATGACCTGGAGTTCAGGCCGAGAACAGCAATTAAGGGCCAAGTTTTGGCCGACTTCGTGGCCGAGTTCACGCCAGAATCAATCGAACATCGGGCTCCGTTGAGCCATGATGAACGATGTCCAAGCAAGCAAGGAAAAACCCATCCAAAGACAAAAGAACAAAGGGAGGAAAAGCTCAGACCCTGCAGCATTTATATCGGAGACTCCTTCAGACTGTTTGTCGATGAAAGTTCAAACCAGCAAGGGACGGGGGCAGGAGTACTGCTCATATCTCCAGACGGAGAAATAATAGAACAGTCCATCCGTTTGGGGTTCAAGGCCTCAAACAATGAAGCAGAATACGAGGCATTAATTGCAGGACTAAAACTGGCAGCAGCAGCAGAAACAGATGAGGTAATAGTTTTTTGTGATTCTCAGCTTATTGTTAACCAGTCAACAGGAGAATTTGCAGCCAGAGACGAGAGGATGTCGGCATATGCAAAAGAGGTCATTAGATTGGCAGCGTTATTTCAGAACTGCCGACTTCTCCAAGTAAGCCGAGATGATAACAGCCACGCCGACGCGTTGGCCAACCTGGCAAGTTCAATACAGACTGGAAAGACAATAACTATCATGATCGAATATATGTCGGGCCCAAGCATAGAACCACAGAACGCAAAACAGGAAGCAATGTGTGTGGACATGGGGCCAAGCTGGATGGATGCAATTGTTGCATTCCTGAAAGAAGGAAAGCTGCCAGAAGACCGCAAGGAGGCACACAAAGTCAGATTAAAGTCGGCAAGATTCATCCTAACAGCAAACGGACATCTCTACAGAAGGTCCTTCACTGGACCCCTTTTAAGGTGCGTACATCCTTTGCAGGTTGAGGATTTCTTGTATGAAATTCATGAAGGAATTTGCGGAAGCCATGCTGGGGGCAGATCATTAGCTCATATGGCCATTACCCAGGGGTATTGGTGGCCCTACATGCAAAAAGATGCAGAAGCATACGTGAAGAAGTGCGAACAATGCCAAAGGTTTGGACCTTTGATTCATCAGCCAGCTGCCGACCTGAACCCAGTATCCAGCCCCTGGCCGTTTGCCCAGTGGGGCATGGATCTTGTTGGGCAACTTCCCCAAGCAACTGGACAGAGAAAATACTTGCTGGTAGCAACAGATTACTTCACAAAGTGGATAGAGGCAGAACCTCTTGCCAAAATCCGAGATGTGGACGTCAAGAATTTCATATGGAAAAACATTATCACCAGATTTGGCATTCCCAGAGTCATAGTTGCCGACAACGGAACGCAGTTTGATAACAAACTCATCAAGAACTTTTGCGTGAAATTCAAGATCAAGAACTACTTTTCAACACCAAGTTTTCCCCAAAGCAATGGGCAAGCAGAGGTCTCTAACAAAGTAATTTTGGATGGAATAAAGAAGAGGCTATAGGCAGCAAAAGGAAAGTGGGTAGACGAATTGCCCAACGTACTTTGGGCATATCGGACTACGCCGAGAAGATCAACAGGGGAATTCCCCTTTGCCATGGCTTATGGCACAGAAGCAGTAATTCCACTGGAAGTCGGCATCCCAGGGATCCGAACCCAGGGAGTTGAGAATGGGACTAATGACATACTCTTAGCCCGAGATCTGGATCTTTTGGAAGAACGAAGAGAGAAGGCTGCAATCCAGCTTGCAGTATACCAGCAACAGCTTGCCAGAGCTTATAACAAGAAGGTCAATCAAAGAGATTTTCAAGTCGGTGACTTAGTCCTGAGAAAAGTCGTCGGCAACAAGAAGGATCCCAGAGAGGGCAAGCTTGGCCCAAACTAGGAAGGACCCTACAGAATTACTTCGGTATTAGGCAATGGAGCTTACCGGCTTGAAGATAACGAGGGTAAAGCATTGCCAAGACCTTGGAACACTTGTAATTTGAAATTTTTCTATCATTAGATGTGCATTATTTTTGGCCGATGTCATCAATAAAATCTCTTTTAAATCCTTCACACACATATGATTGTTAAAGACATATAATGTTGTTTCTGAGAGACATGAATAATGAGAACCCAAGTGGAACTCAGGTTCACATTGGGGGCAGAGAAGAGACAAAAATGCTTAACACTTATTGAAATTTGTAGCAATTTACAAGTTGAAGATAAGCCGAGATGGTTCCTTATCTTCACTTGTTGAAATTTGTAGCAATTTACAAGTTGAAGTTAAGCTGAGATGGTTCCTTAACTTCACTTGTTGAAATTTGTAGCAATTTACAAGTTGAAGTTAAGCTGAGATGGTTCCTTATCTTCACTTGTTGAAATTTGTAGCAATTTACAAGTTGAAGTTAAGCTGAGTTGGTTCCTTAGCTTCACTTGTTGAAATTTGTAGCAATTTACAAGTTGAAGTTAAGCTGAGATGGTTCTTTAACTTCACTTGTTGAAATTTGTAGCAATTTACAAGTTAAAGTTAAGCTGAGTTGGTTCCTTAGCTTCACTTGTTGAAATTTGTAGCAATTTACAAATTAAAGTTAAGCTGAGATGGTTCCTTAGCTTTACTTGTTGAAATTTGTAGCAATTTACAAGTTGAAGTTAAGCAGAGATGGTTCCTTAACTTCACCTGTTGAAATTTGTAGCAATTTATAAGTTGAAGTTAAGCCGAGATTACTGTTTCTCTTCACTTGTTGAAATTTGTAGCAATTTACAAGTCGAGGCAAAGCCGATGTTATTGCTTATGGACCTATAGCAATCTACAGGGTGGTTAAAACCAAAGATCATTACTTAACACTTGTTGAAATTTGTAGCAATTTACAAGCTAAAATTAAGCCGACATATGATTATCTGTTGAAATTTGCAGCAATTTACAAGTTGAGGTAAAAGCTAAGTATATTGTTTAAACCCTTGTTGAAATTTGTAGCAATTTACAAGTAGCTCACTGTTTAGCACTTGTTATAACTTGAGAAAAGTTTACTGTATATGTTAAGTCCTTGTTGAAATTTGTAGCAATTTACAAGTAGGTTAGACTGAGTTTACTGTTAAACATTTATTGCCACTTGAGAAAAATTTGCAAAGTTAACATTAAATAGTATATGTTTTACACTTGTTGAAATTCATGAAAAGCTTGCAGGTCAGAATCTTGCCGAAGTAAAACTTGTAGTTACTATACCTGAGGTACGTAACCCCGAGAAGATTGCACAAAGGTGACAAAGTATGAAAGGCATGCCAAATATTCTAAGTATAGAACCATGCAGAAGCAATCAAGAGAAATTAAAGACTAAAACGTTTAGAGAAAAACAGTTGCAATTTTGTACAAAGAAGGCATTACGGCCTAACTAAAAGTAAATTGTTTCGAAACAACAAAGAAAGGCACACCGGCCACGAAAGGAAGCATACATTGTCCAGAAAACCAAAAAGGTACAAAAAAGAAGAAAAGAGGGAACATCAAAGTTATGATTCTTCAGTTTCAGGTGCAATCTGGGTCTGGACATCGGCCGATTCTTGGAGAACTACCTCGGCAGATTCTTGTGATACCACCTCGGCAGCCTTCTCTGCCGCAACCTCGGCGTCGATCTCCGCAAGTGTTTTATCAAGACTTCTTTCAGCTAGAAAAACGTCGGATGATAACTGCCCTGGATCAGCTTCCTTGGACACCTCCTCAATTTCCTCATCTTGGGTTAAGTCCAGGACTTGATCACCCTGAGGAAGAGACTTGGTCTCGTTGGCATCTTTGGGCCTCCTTACTAAAGCCTCTTCATCATTCTTGTCCTCATCTTCGGATTCGGACTCAGGCTCTTCTTCAGTTTGACTTGGAGGAGGAAGAGGGGGGAATGGCAGAGGAATAGCGTCAGCCTTGCGCAGGGGCGAGTCATCTGGGACATTAAGCTTTTTTGCAAGGGACATCCAGCCAACGGAGAAACCCCTGTTGTATGCCTGCCTGACTTGAAGCTTGTAGTCCTCAGTCACGTCGGCCACGCCCTAGGCATAAGCCTTCTCATCAGTCTCTTTTATTTCAGCTTCTTTAGTTACCAAGGCCTCCTGAAGCTCCTTTTCGGCCTGGGTCTTTTTCTCCTCGGCTTCCCTCTTCTCAGCCTCAGCAACCTTCCTTATAGCTTCAGCTGATTCAGCCTTTTCCTCAGCTATCTGTTGGGCCTTAGTAGCAGCCTCAGCTTGATCTTCCAGCTTCTTCATTTTTTGTTGAAGGCTTTTGTTGGCCTTCTGAAGGGAAGCAAACTCCCTCTTTATCTCGGTCAACTTTTCTCGATTTTTGAATGACTGCATTGAAAAGGAGTGGACGTGCTGGATGGCTTGAAAGAAAACAGAAATGTTAGAAAATATTCTAAGTATGAAACAGAAAGAAAGAACAAGTACCAAGCTGGAACACTTACTTGAACTGAGTGTTGGAGCATTAGCACGTAGTTCTCATATTCACTGTATCCAGCATTTCGCTCCAAATCACCAGGAAGAAGCAGTGCAGTGCTGAGGGCCACGTCGACATTTATGTCATCGGCACTCTCACTAGTCATTATCGGCCTGTCTTCCAAAGTAATTTGGGGGGCCCAGGGAACATCTGGTTTGTTGGATTCCGATGTGGTTGCTGAAGACAATCTCGGCTTCTTCGATTTTGTGGACTCAGAAGGTTGGGCCTCAGCAAACCTTTTGGCAAAAGTAGAAGCAGTCCTCTTACTCTCTGCCAATTGTGCAATAGGTAGGGTGTCTTCAGTCTCAGCCACAGTGGCTTTGGCCTTTGGCTGGGCATTCTTGGTTCTCTTTGGCTTTGGGGGGGGCATAGATTGGGTCGGAATAGCATCGACGTCGGTTGGGAGGTCGGCTAGGAGATCTTGGGCGACAGGCTTTGGGTGAACCATTTCGGCAGTTTTGACGAGTCGTCGCCGACGTTTCCTTTCTGGTATTGGGATTAAGTATGGGGCTGAAGTTGATGGTTGATCGGCTGGATCAGAGGTTGACCCTTGGTCAGCCCGAGATGTTGATGCGGTCTGTAGAGTGGTAGCAGAGGGAGGAGTTAAGCTCTTCTTCTTCGTTTTCGGGACGTCGGGCAAAACTGATTTGTATGTAGGGATGAAGTTGAGTAGAAGAGGGACTTTTCGTTTATGAACTGGCAAGTCCAGGAGCTTTTTCAGATCCTTACTGGGAATGTAAGATTGGCGAAAATTCTTTGGTGGCTTACGAACATCTACAAAGAGAGCAAGACGTTAGAAACAGGCAACGAGGACTTAAAAAGAAACAACTAAGTGATTGATACTGGGCTCTTACCCTTGCCCTCTTTTACTGTTTGGGGAAGAGGGTAAAGATGAACATCTTCGTCTGGGCCAAACTCCCAATTTCCAGAAGCAATAACGTAGTCATCTCCAGCCCCCTTGTTGGAGTCTGGGAGGTCGGCTACGATTTTGAATTCAGTAGACCTCGGCTTGAGGTAATAGACGTAGCCTTTTTCCTTCAGGTTAAGGGCACACATGGTGTAACAGTATTATATGTCGGCAAGAGTAATTCTAACGTTCTCCTGCCTAGTTAAGGCTATGATACCGTTAATCACTCGATAGGAGTTGGTGGTAAGTTGCATAGGGTTCAACGTGTAGTAGTGGAGATCTTCACGGAAAAGGGGATCAAGTGGAAGCCGGAGTCCACATTCAACAAAAGCTACAATAGGGAAAGGCATCGTATTGTCTGTAGGCATGATGGAATCGTCATCCCCAGCTAGCCTAAGGTGAACATCATCAGGAATAGAGAACTCTTGCCTAAAAAATTCAAGTTTTGTTGGGGTGTTTACCCTATGTCTCCACATACCCATGATTTTGGTGTAAAGGTACTTGACTACAGAAAGAAGGTGCTCTTAAAGGGTTACTGGGACCTCGGCTTAAACCTAGGTATATAATGGTAAGAACAGAGGTTTCTGGGAAAAACACAGAAAAACAAGACACAAGACGAAGTTTCAGAATCAAGAACAGAGGTGGGGCTCTCAAACGCATAAAGAAAACAAGAAATAGAGGCTCAAGAACAGGGGCAAAATGGTGAAAAAGTGCAAATGTTCAAGACATGGGCAAGGGCAAAATCATGAGTAAAATGCATTTAAATGAATGATTCACAGGTTGGAAGTTTCAACAAAGCAGTAAAGGCAACAAGTAATAAAGGGTAAACAACAGAGTTGAAAACACAAAGAAAAGTGGCTTACCAGAAAAATTGAAGCCGGAATGAGTGTCGCCGACAAGACAGAATCTCAAAAGCTTTCACTGGAATGGGAGAAAGAGAACAGTTGCAGAGCCTGGAGCTTGAACAATGGCGGATTCAAAGGAACGAGTTTAGAGAGAGAGAAAGCAAGAGAAAATTGATATACAAAAGTGAAGAAAAAAAGAAAGATGGAAAAGTTTTTGTCAAAAACTTGAAACGGTGGCAAACAGAAGCATTTATTGCGCCTGGAGTAACGCAGACGTCAGACGGCGCAGACAGAGGAGAGACGGCTTACAGGCGCGTCACAAGCACGGGCCAATAAGGGTAAAACGCGCAAGTAAAGCTGTTAAGAAGTGATGCATGACAGCTCATGCGCGTGGAAGAGTTCATTTGAATTCTTGTTCTTAAAAGAAGACATGTCGGCCTAAAAGAAACGACCTCGGCTAGAAAGTTCTTAAACCGACGTACGAGAAAGAGGTTCAATATAGGTTCCATCACCTCAGAATGCCGAGGTAATAGAACCTAGGGGGCAGTTGTGGGGATATATTTTCTAAGTACCAACACGTGCCAAGGTGACGCCGACATGTCAGCCGAGGTGTCGCGTGTCGTGGTAGTTACGCCGAGGTAATCACGGAGTTGCCGAGGTTATCTCCGAAGATATTGGAATCCGAGATAAGTGGATAAGGGACAAGAGTCCTAGATTGAGGGAAGACTTCAGTTTGGGTAAAGATAAAACTCTTAGAGGGTTTTATCCTAATCCCACTGGGAGTTCTAGATTAGCAGTAATCCTGAGTCCATTGGAGTTAGGCTCCTATTGGGACTAGGATTGTATTGGCTATAAAAGAGAGGCACCCTCATGGGTCTAAGGTATGTTTTTATACACTCAAGCTTGTGAGTTGAATACTTGATTATCTATGAGAGATATACTGACTTGATCGTCGGAGTACCCCCGGGTGGAAGAACCACCGCCGGAGCCTTCTCTTTCTGTGCAGGACAGCAGGGTGCCATCTATTCTGCCTGTGTTCTACAGTTGATTTACTAAGAAGGGCAGTGTGATCGAAAATTCACTCACACAACAAGTATCGTTAAATAGTTGTACGTAATTTTGTTTAAAAGAGTGCCAATCAGCTAATATTTTGTACAATTATTAGATGATATTGAAGCAGTATTAACTAATATATGAGTAGATACATATTGCTATTGAAAATTAAAAATTCCGATACACATTAGCTGTGACTAGCATTAAAAGAAGCCACCGATTACTTTCCAAGCCTTGTCAAAGAAAGCACAATTTACATCCGAGAGCTATTTATCGAATTGAATCAACCAAGGACTTGGGGGCATATAAATTTGGCAGTGCACACTAAGGTCTTATTTGGGAATTATTTGTTTTAGTTAAAAAATCAAAAAATTATTATAAGTTGTCATATCATTCTCATTACTTTTCTACATATCTTTTCGTAAAAAGTTGAAAAATTACTAAAATAATTTATTTCCAAACGAGACCTCAGTCTTCTCTACCTGTACAAGTACAACCCTAATAAAAGAAAAATTGAGAGGACCCACTAAAAATCCTGATTTATTTATGTACATAAGCCAATTATTTTTGGGCAGCCCTACAATAATTGTTCTTATACTTACATAAAAAGTAATTATAAAATTGAACATAATCTAATAATTTTTGTATTGTTAAACTTTTTTCATAAATGGATTCACATAGTTAGAAAAGAAGAGATCATTGATGAATTAGTTATGTAAAAGGTAGCACACGTTAGCAAAATTTAAATATTAATGCTATGACTATGTTTAGTAACATTTATGCTTACAATTTTTTTTAAAAAAAATTTAAAACTTAAAACAAAAATTATTTTAGTATCTACTTTCTTTTTTCCTTTTTCTTTTTTTAAAAATTATTTTCACTTATTATTTTGAAAACAAGTCAACCATTACTATTGTTGGTAACCCCACCTTTGTTGAGTCTCCGTCACCTTACCCAATTTTGATTGTTGACAATCACTTCCAACCACCACATTTGGCCACATCAAATCACATTTGACCATCATCTCTTGTCGAAAATCACTTCAGACTCCCATGTTTTTAAAAAATAAAAATAAAATTGAAATATATAATTTTTTTTCATTTTAACAAAAAAGCAAAAACATAAACATGTTTAAAAAATAATAGATGTAACAAAATTTAGATTTGGCATATCAATTTGGAAATTCAAGAAAGAAATAGCATATCCAACTTGTGTAGAAGTGGTGGCACAGGAGATGCGTGGACATATGATAAAATTTTGAATAGTCTTATCTGAATTTAAAGTTTGAAAATTGAAACGAGCTTGAATTGAAAATTGAAGAAAATAAATAAAAATGAAGCAGTTGATAGATATAATATAAGTAGTTATGATCTCCTAAGACTATTTTGGAAAAATCAAAAAACTATGACTATTCCAATTCCAGGGTTTGTTTTATATAATTAAATAAATAGATAGTCTAGTAGTTTAGATTTTAAATTTGCGACAGAAATATATAAAGGAAAGAGAAAATTAATTTATATTTAATTTAATTTTTTCCCCTCATTGGTGTTTTTATCTACAAATCGTTAGTGTAAATCTAAAGCGGTTGCTTTTCTTCACGGAGAAATGAGAACACTACAAATTCAAGTTAATTTGCACCTTTCATTTATTTACTCGATATTTTTTTAAAAAAGATTTGAACAATACTATATCTATTTAAATTCTTATTAATAATGATGTCAAAACATTATTGGGTGTTTAAGTATTATTATTTTTTAACAACAAATTACATTCACTACAAGAAAAGTGGGCTTAAAAAACGGAAGCATTTGCGACGGCACAACTTGCTCTCACGAAAAATAAGAGTATTTGCGATGGCAGAAATTGCTGTCGCAAAAAAAGAAGAGTTTTTGCGATGGCACGACCTACTGTCGCGAAAAAGGTAAATTTTTTGCAACGGCACAATTAGCTGTCGTGAAAAATAAGAGTATTTGCGACAGCAGAAATTGTTATTGCAAAAAAATGAGAGTTTTTGCGACGACAATAGCTGCAGTCGCAAAAAAAAAAAAAGCGAGTTTTTTGTGACTGTAATAGGTACTGTTACAAAAAAAAAAAAAAAGTAATAAAAAAAAATATTGTGGTTTTGAGACGACTTCATATATATACAGTCCCAAAATGATTTGAATAAATGTAATGGTATTTTTCTGTCTAAAAAAAAATTTAAAAAAACGACGACGTCTTACTTTTTTGATATAACATTTCTTTTTGCACCCATTTTTTCATCTTCCTGTCTCTCTGTGTCTGTCTGTCTGTCTGTCTCTTCTCTTTCTCTCTCTTACTCATCACTCTTCTTTGTCTATCTGTTTGTCTGTCTCCCTATTTCTTTCTCTGTGTCTCTTGCTTATCTCTCTTCTCTCTATTTCTCTTGCTCATCTCTCTTCTCTCTATCTCTCTCATCTCTTTTCTCTCTATCTCTCTCGCTTATCTCTCTTCTCTTTATCTTTGTCGTTCATCTCTTTTCGCTCTCTTTCTCTGTCTATTTCTCGCTCATCTCTTGTTTCTCTCTCTTTTTCTATCTCTCTCTCTTTATATATATATATATATATTTTTCTCTCTGTCTCTCTCTGTCTCTGTCGCTGTCTCTGTCTCTCTCACTCATCACTCTTCTCTCTCTCTTTCTCTTTCTGTCTGCCTGTCTGTTTGTCTATCTGTCTGTCTGTCTGTCTCTCTCCCCCCACTGTGTTCGCCTTGTTCATTCTCTCATTCCGCTCTTCTCTATTTACTAAGCTTCCTCTCGATTTATTGATCCACTACAAGAAAATGCACTTTTAGCGACCACTTTGTCTTTCTCTCGCTCATTACTCTGTCTCTGTCTCTCTTTCTCTATCTGTCTCTCACTCATTTCTCTTTCTCACCACCCATTTTTTCTACCACCTTCACCACTACTGCAAATGCCATTCCACTACTACCACTGTTGCCACTCCACCTCTACGACTACTATTACTACCACCATCCACTACTACAAAAACAGTTAAAGATCACACTTTGCCAAATAAAAATATCTCACTTTTATTGGAAGTGTGATAAAAAAAATTAAATTGATATTTTAATCACACTTGATTTGATTAAGTGTGATAATATTTATTTTTTATGTCATTTTTCAATTAAGTATGATTATATATATATTTTTTAATCACACTTTTAAATTAACATGTGATTAAAGATCATATAAGAAGAATTAAAAATATCATTTTTATCAAAAGTGTGATTAAAAAAATTAAAATAATTTTTTAATCACATATTTTAAATAAGTGTGATTATATATATATTTATACAGAGTCTAAACCCTAACCAAACCACCCTAACTTGATATATATATTATACAAGGTCTAAACCCTAACCTAACACTCCCTCTCACTCTTTCTTACTTTTTTCTCTCTTTATCTCTTTCGCCTTCTAGGTCAACGCCTTTGGTGGCGCCACCGATGACCACACTGCCGTCGCCACCACCTCTTCCTCCCTCACCGTCCTCTCTCTTTTCTCTTATTCTCTTCACCGATCTTCACCGGTCGTCTACTTCGTCTTCTTCACTCTCATCATTGGTTCCAAAACCCTAACCCTACCTTCGATCTTCTTCAATCCCTCTACAAGCCATATGTTCGAATCTAGACCTTACACTTCCTTCAACTGTTTCAGAACCTTTGTCTACAAAGGACTATCGCCGAATTCATCAAAATGGCGATCTTGAATGGACTGATTAGGATGAGAAAGATCAGGTGGCGAGGCATATTAATGCGTCGGAAACGAAATTGGAAGATGGACAATTTATCTTTGCCCTAATTTTTCTCTACATTTTTGTTCAATCGACCCCTCGATCTTCTCTAATCAGAACTCTGTACCAGATTTGCCGGTTCAATCCAGCTCCAAGTTCAGCCTTGAGGTACACCCCACTCTGCTCTCATTATCTGTCTCTGTTTTTCACTTTCTTTCCTTTCTTCACTTTCCTCTCAATGAATTCAAGATTCAGATTTCTTTTTTTGTTTATATTTTCCATTTTTTCCCCCTCAGAGACTCAAGCTGTATGTG
This sequence comes from Camellia granthamiana, assembly GCA_036172215.1. NCBI lineage: Eukaryota > Viridiplantae > Streptophyta > Magnoliopsida > Ericales > Theaceae > Camellia > Camellia granthamiana. Next base: position 41,887,475 of record CM069903.1, on the reverse strand, counting down.
ATAACTCTAGGAACTTTATTGAAGACTAAGTTCATAACACCTAACATTTCTGTTTATTGTGCATCATTATTGTATCTATATTTTGGCAAAAGTGTGGGAAATGATGCCATAATATCTCATCTAATTTAACAACCTACAATTAGAAAGAAGCATGTATCACATATTGTTTTTGACTTGCATATTGGTTAATGTATGAGGAAAATGGATTCATTTTGTCATTCTATATTTGCTTCCGTATTATTTGGTGTGATGAATTGCTGATGTGCCTGCATGTTGTTTTCTTTTAGAGGATCATCTTCCCAGCAACTAATTTTTTTGCAAGGATAGAGTACTGAAGAATTACAAAGAAACTGAAATTGCTATGAATATTGAATATCCCACTATTATGTAGAGAGCTCGTACTGTAAATAAGTCTTCATGTGCAGTTTATTCTATTGTTTGATTTGACTTTATTTTTTATGAGTCTTATCTTATTATTTGTTAACACTGAGTGCTGATTAACCATTGATGTTTATTAGTTGGTGCAGGGTTAGCAGTTCATCCAGTAAAAGGCACAGTTTGCTTTATTGATGATACTTGTGTCCACCGCAACACCACAAAAGAAAAAAAAGAAGAAAAAAGAAATCATAATTCTTATTATGTTGCCTTTCTCTCCTGCTAGTTCCAGTTTGAGGTATTCAAGTATCTGTATATGCACATCCTCTATGTTCTGAAATAGGTTTTCTTTAGCAACCAGCTTCCTTGTTTTTGTTATATTTTGGTAAATCTAAGAGATTTACACATTTATGTTTTGATCTCTGTATTAGTTGGTTTGTTTGCAGTTGGGAACATCAGATCCCTCACTTGGCTTGACAACATGATTAGACAAATCTAATTCTGCTTCTATTATTGGTTTATTGCAGGCCCAGTGTGCCATCTAAACTTCCTAGACCTCTACAAAAGCAAGTGCAAAAAGCAACTTCCCTGTTGTCATTGATGAGGGGCTACTCAAAAACTTCATCAAGTATGTTAAACTACTATTTTTTCTTTAATGAAAAAACCTACCATGCATAAGATGTATGTCTTATTTTTTATGCTTTGTTTCTTAACTTGGAATGCCCTTTGGTCATATTTTGTCTGTTTTTCAATATACACCTCTCTTATCTTCAATAGTTTGCAAAGCTGTGTTTGGAAGCTCGGTTTGTACACACCTATTCTCCTAGAACCCAAAATTGACAAGACAAACAATGGGTTGTGGCCTCGATCTTTATAATTTTAAAAATAAATATATTATTTTTTTACCATGTTTCAGGGTACTGTTGCAGACTATTTGCTATTAGACAACCGATTCTGTGTTTCTAGTGGCTATCTTGGAGTTGAGTTCTAGGAGTTTATGGTGAGAATGTGATTTGTAAACCAAATATTGGGTGCTGAATTTTCGTTATGTTTTTGATCTCTTTATGCTTTATATTTTTTTAAATCTTTCTTCCACAAATGAAGAAGCATTTATAATTGATGCTTGATGTTGGATTAGATTCAAAGCCTTATGGTACTAAGCAAATAATATAGCGATCCAGGTTTTACCCCAACCTTTATTGTGTTTCGGACTCGAGTTCCGTGGTTGTGCATTGTTGTCTATATCTAATTTTCGTCCTTTAATCCTTTGTATTTGAGTTTTGGGACGTGTTGGGTGAGTTTGGAACAGGTTGGTTGTGAATTGGAACAAGTGGTTGTTGTCCAGGTTTTTGCTTCTTCGCTCGAGCGAGCTTTGGGTATTTGTCTCTTGGCTCGAGCAAACACTCTTCTGCTCAAGCGTGCGTCTACATCTCTGAAAGACCTGAAGGTTGGTATTCTTCGGTCAAACGAGCTTTCTTGTGCTAGAGCGAGCCTTGTGTTTTGTGTTCCTTCGCTCAAGCGAGCACTCTTGCGCTCGAGCGAGCACTCTTGCGCTCGAGCGTGTGTCTACGTGGGTGGCAGACCTGAAGCTTTGCATTGTTCGCTCGAGCGAGGTATTTGTTGTGTCTGGTCGCTCGAGCGACAACTCCTTCGCTTGAGCAAGCCTCGCATATATCAGTTCGCAGCAGCGTGATTTTATATCACTTTTTGACCTTTTCTTCACTCAAAACTGTAGATTGGCAGCTCCTCTCTCTAAAACACCCTCTCTCTCTACAAATACTCCATGTTCTAGGGTCTTTCTACCCTACTTCCTTTGTTAAAAAGCTAGAGCATTGCGTGGGCTTCCTTTTGATCCAAAAAAGTTCAAGTTTGGAGCATCTTCAAGTTTCTCCTTCTTCTCCTTTGAGCTTCTCCATTTGAGGTAAGATAATCTACTCTTTAACATAAATATTAGTCATTTTGTATAAAAGGTGGGATTTGGGAAGTTGGGGTGAAATTAGGGTTTGAGTTTGAAATTATGAAAGATGGGTTTTCTATTTTTGGGCTCCATATGTATGTGAGGTCTTGAAAATGAGATTGTTTGTGTATAATGGGTGAAATTTGGCCTTGGGTGCAATTTTTGAGAAAGGAAAAAATGCCCTAAGTGGGATTAAATAAATTATTTGTATAAATAATAAAATCAATTGTGGAAATATGAAATTGGTTTGGGAATTATGAAATTGGGGGAAAATGTGATTAAATGGTGTAGTTGGATTGATAAATCACTCACATATGGAAAAGTTGATAAATTATCTGTTTGATAGATTTATTTATCTGTTTAGAAATATCTGTTTTGGGTTATCGGTGGAGGATAGCCATGATTGTTGTAGAAACTGCATGATGATTAGGTGAATTGAAACTAATCAATCAGATTATGCAATTGAATATGACAGTTGGATTAAACCATTGAATATGTGATTTATTTGGCCATTGTATATGACAACGTATTTAAATACATTGCATATGTATCATTGTTTGGGAGGAGATAGGGGATATACTCCATTGTTTGGGAGAAGATAGGGGATAGACCCCATTGATAATTATGTTGGCCAGAGTGTCTAGGGTGAAAGTCCAGAAACCTTATATATATTTGGATGCCGGTTCCCTCGGACGTAGTTCTGTAAAATGGCAAGAAATGGAAATATATGAATAATGTTTATGATTGAAGTATTGATAAATGAGTTGTAGTCTCATTTTGAATTGTTTAGATGATAATAAACTATGTCAATGAATTGATTTTGGATAAGTAGACACAAGTGAATTGAAATATGGATGTCAATGTTGACTGGTTATGGAAAGAATGTAAGTTGGTTTACAAGTGCTAAACATTTATTAGATGCTAATGTTTTAGTTATTTCTCATATACTGTTTAGCGTATCTCTACTGGGCTTTGGCTCAGCCTACTCGGGACACCATTTTTCAGGTACAGGGAACATGCCGCCTCCAAGGTCTTAGCTTGGGAGGTTCAGGAGTTGAAGGCTTCATTTTGTTATTTTGTTTTGATGTTAAATGTAAAATACAAGCCGATGGCTTTATGTGTAAAAGAGTTAGGACTCTTATTTTGTTGTAACCAAGTTATTACTTAGAAGGATGTAAGCCCGTAGGGCACTCATTTTGTTATTAAAAGTTAACGTTACATGTAATTTCTTTTGTAAAGAAGACTCTGATGAATGAAACATAACTTTTCTATTACATTTATGGATCTTATGAATGGTTGTTTTATGTCATATTTTAAGGGCATTACAAATAAACTATATCTGGTCTACTATTTTGTGTAGACAAATTGTTAATTTGTTACCCTTATCTTTCCTCTAAATCAAAATAGTATTATGAGAATGTTTTCTACATATTTTGTAGGAGTATGGTTACAACCGCAACAGTCCATGGGATTATTTCCTTTAAGTTATGGTATTGGATGAATTTTAGATTTTTTGTTAACTATTCCTGTTTTTGTTGCAATTTGGGTTTTCTTTCCTGCCAAATTATTCATTGGACCATTCAAGGATGGTCGTCTTTCTCTGTGGCACATCAAAATGCATCATTCTTTCTCCGTTTTATTTTTTATTTGTTTTATATTTACATTAGTTTATTGACCCGATATGTTTGTTAGTGTAAATAAACCATACGCAAAGCACAACTTTGAACTTTTCCAACTATAGAAGAAAAACTTGTACTGCTCTAGGAATTCAACTTCATCCTAGTTTAGGCACGAGACACTTGTGGGAGAATACAAGACTCCAATCGGGTTCCCGGTTTTGGAGTTAAAGCTGAATTTCGGTCTAGGCAAACTAGCTTCTTAAGAAATTTAGGCCTCGTTTGGGAACATGCTAATTTAGTAACTTTTTGACTAATTGGCTAAAAAGGTAGGTAAAAAAAACTTGTATGTTTGGGATGACTTTTTGGCTAATTACGAAAAACTGTGCAAAAAGTAGAGAGAAAAGAGAATCTTTGACTTTTTGGTATGGGTTGTTGGCTTTTTGGCTAAAAAGGTAACTTTTTGGCTAATTGGCTAATTTAGCCACTCCCCAAACAGGGCCTTAGAATTCGAGGGGTTGATACCTCAAAATCGTCAAACGATATTGGATTAGCACAAAACTTGGCACACACGACCGTTTAGGCACGAGAGACTTGTGGGAGAAGACGGGACTCGAATCGGGTTCCCAATTTGAGAGTTAGAGTCGGATTTCGGTCTAGGCAAACTAGTTCATTAAGAAACTTAGAATTTAAGGCGTTGACGCCCCAAAATCACCAAACGGTATCGGATTAACACGAAACATGGCACACACGACTGCCTAGGCACGAGAGACTTTGAGAGAAGACAGGACTGGAATCAGGTTCTCGGTTTGGGAGTTATAGCCAGATTTCAGTTTAGGCAAATTAGTTCCTTAAGAAATTTAGAATTCGAGGTGTTGATGTCCCAAAATCACCAAACGGCGTCGGATTAACACGGAACTTGGTACACACGACCTCCTTGGCACGAGAGACTTGTGGGAGAAGATGAGACTCGAATCGGGTTCCCGATTTGGGAGTTAGAGCTGGATTTCGGTTTAGGCAAACTAGTTCCTTCAGAAACTTAGGATTCAAGGTGTTGACGGCCCAAAATCACCAAACGGTGTCGAATTAGCACGAAACTTGGGGCACATGACTGCCTAGGCACGAAATTTATGGGAGAAGACAGGACTCAAATCGAGTTCCCGGTTTGGGAGTTAGAGCCAGATTTTCGTCTAGGCAAACTAGTTCCTTAAGAAACTTAGAATTTGAGGTGTTGACATTCTAAAATCACCAAACGGTGTCAGATTAGCACGAAACTTGGCACATACAATCGCCTAGGCACGAGAGACTTGTGGGAGAAGATGGGACTCGAATCGGGTTCCTAGTTTGGGAGTTAGAGCCGGATTTCGGTCTAGGCAAACTAGTTCCTTAAGAAACTTAGAATTTGAGGTATTGACGTCCCAAAATCACCAAACGGCGTCGGATTAGCACGAAACTTGGCACACATGATCGTTTAGGCACGGGACACTTGTAGGAGAAGACGGGACTCAAATCGGGTTCCCGGTTTGAAAATTATAGCCGAATTTTCGGTCTAGGTGAATTAGTTCCTTAAGAAATTTAGAATTCGAGCTTATGATACCCCAAAATCACTAAACGACATCGGATTGGCACGAAACTTGGCACACACGACTGCCTTGGCACAAAAGACTTATGGGATAAGACAGGACTCAAATCGGGTTCTCAGTTTAGGAGTTAGAGCTAGATTTCGGTTTAGACAAACTAGTTTTTTAAGAAACTTAGAATTCGAGGTGTTGATGCCCCAAAATAACCAAACGATGTCGGATTAGCACGAAACTTGGCACACACAACCGCCTAGGCACAAGAGACTTGTGGAAGAAGACGGGACTTGAATTGAGTTCCCGATTTAGGAGTTAGAGTCGAATTTCGATCTTAGCAAACTAGTTCCTTAAGAAATTTAGAATTCGAGGTGTTGATACCCCAAAATCACCAAACGGTGTCAGATTAGCACGAAACTTGGCACACACGACTGCCTAGGCACGAGAGACTTATGGGAGAAGACAGGACTTGAATCGGGTTTCTGGTTTGGGAGTTAGAGTCGAGTTTTGGTCTAGGCAAACTAATTCCTTAAGAAACTTACAATTTAAGGTGTTGACACCCCAAAATCACCAAATGTGGTTGGATTAACACGAAACTTAACACACATGACTGCCTTGGCACGAAAGACTTATGGGAGAAGATGGGACTCGAATCGGGTTCTCGATTTGGGAGTTAGATCTAGATTTCAGTTTAGGTAAAATTATTTACTTAATTATCTTTGTAATTGTATAGTAGTTAAATTTTCATGTTTTTTTTTTTTTTTGTAATTAACGTATTAACACATAATTATATTGTCATTAATTATTTTTATTTTTTGTTTTCAGATATTTTCCGAGTAGGAGTTTGCTTCTTGTGAAATGCATGCCCGTTAAGAATGCGGCTAACTTTTGTTTTTGTTACCCACGGAGAATGATGAGGAGAACTTTTATTTTTGATTTATGTTATTTTGAATTGTGAACAACATTATGTATTTAAACATTATATATGTATTATGGAACATTATGTAGTGGGGTAATTTTGCTGACGTGTAATTATGAATGCAAGAATATTTTATTATGGAGAAATTGTTATTTCTATATAGGGATTTTTATATTATTATGCAATTATTGATTTTTTTTTCATTTAATGCAGATAATTTTAATATTTTTTATAATTTTATTACAAGTTTTTATTTTTTGCGACGGCATCACACCGTCGCAAAAAACATTAAAACTAAAATGTATTTTTTTTGGCAAAATAGAGAATGTCGTCGCAAAAGAAATTGGCGACAGAGGTCATGTTGTCGCAATAAAAAAACATTTCGTGACAACATTTTTTTGCCGTCTCAAATAAAACTTTTAGCGATGGTATAACATTGTCGTCACAAAAGAAGTCAATTTTTTACATATTATAGGCGATAGTAAAATGTCGTCGCAAAAGGTAACATTTGCCGTCGCCTTGGCATCATTTCGTCGCTAAAATGTTTTAGCAGCACCCTTTGTTGTGACTCCCCTTTGCCGTCGCTAAAAGTCATTTGCTGTCGCTAAATGTTTTTTGAGATGGCATTATGAGTATTAATGATGGCATTTTGCCGTCGCAAAAAATTAAAATTTTTGTAGTGATTTGACCTCCTGTATTTTTAATAAGATTGTTAATATGTGTGGAATTATTCATAATATTTTGAGATTGTATTTAGTTTAGAAATTATAGAAAAAATAAAAATTGAAAATTCTAATTTTTGAATTCTTTTAAAGAGCTCTAGTGATGTGATTAAGAGTGAGACCTACATGTAATATAAAATATGTACCTATATTCTTGTCTGTTAATTTATTTATTTATTTATTTCTTATCATAACACTAACACTATGTTTGGGAACTTAGGAGAGGAAAGAAAAGAAATGATTACTTAAGTAATAAGAGAAAAGAAAAGAAAAGAAATGATTGTGATTTCTTTCCTTTTTGTTTGGATAAGGAAGAAATAAAAGAAAAGAAATAATTATGATTTCTCTCAGTCTTGTTTGGTTAGGTTTCATTAAGAGAAAAGAAAAGAAATTATTTTGTATTATATTACCAAAATAACCTTTTTATATTTTCAATCATTTTATTTCTTTTATTTTTATAAGGACAAAATTGGTATTATGAAAATAGTGGTTTCTTTTCTCTCCCAATCTCTCCACTTTTGGGAAGATTGAAAATGAGGCTTATAAGAGAAATGAGTTTCTCTCCATTTCTCTTCATTTCTTCCCATTTCTCTCTACTTAGGTTATCTAAACAAATAAGAGAAATACATATCACTCCATTTCTTTTCTTTTTTCTCCAAATCACTCAATCCAAACATAGCGTAAAATTCTATTTAGAGTTTTAAAATTAAACTCTCTATTGTTTTATGGTTGTGCTTTCTGCAAGACGGGTGGACAGCGTCCACCATAACCTGCATAAGTTCCATGATTTTATGATAGGGTAGTTGCCTAATGACCATCCGATTAATTTCCTATCAAACCTTGCTAAACGAATCAAATAACCCTCCTCCTCGTGCGTCACCTCAAGGGCTAATAACCGCCAGATCTGTTGACTTCCGTCTGATATCCATTTGGTACAATACGTTTTGATACAGACTAACATGACCAATCGTTACGTCTCAAGATGTGAAGCCGCCATATAAATATAGAAGCAAAAACGTTATTTCCACAAAGTCAAAAGAAAACAAAGAGGAGCAATATTAGGTGTGATGAAATTTTTTTTTATAAAAGTGATGGTGAAAAATTTATGACTTTTAGATTACATTTAAAATAAAGTACCACATATTAATTAAGATAATTCAATGATCATAATTCTTTCATGATCATTTTGATGAAAAATTTTTCGTGATCCTTAACTTTTCTCAACAAATAAATCCTGAGCAGCTATGACGCGGCATGACCGTAGTGGTGTTTCCTGGAATCTATTTTTATTCTTACGGAAACGAAACCACTCTTCGTGAAAATCAAATATATAAAAGACAGGCTTGGTCCTCCAATACGAGAAACCTCGACAGAAGATAGCAATGGAGATCATGAGCAGAAGCTTCAGGCTCGAGAGAGGCTCGTCACTCAGGCTCGGCAGATCCAACAGTTCGGTGCTCGTGTCGGAGCTTGTTTCTTCAGATATCTCCAGAATCACATCCTATGAGAGGCTCTCGAAGTCCATGAGGCTGAGCTCCGCCGAGAGCGGTGGCCTTCATCGGCGGAGGAAGAGCAGAGCTTGGGCGTTTCTGAGTAAGGTCTTCTCGTTCCGGAGAATAGATGGCGAGGGTGCGGCGGAGAACGAGCCAAAGCCTCCACAGGCGGCGGCGGAGAAACAGAACAAGAGGCGGTCGTCGTGGCTTCCGGATCAGCACCGACGGTGGCCTGTTCAGGGATGGTGATCGTCAGCTAAAAATATATTGTGTAAAAATTCAAAGCAAGACGAGGCTGAAAGTGTGGATGGTTTTAAAATTTTAATTGATTTGCTTATTCGTGGTTGGTATGCATATCATTTCAGGCTTATATTAGAATAGTCAATGGTTGGTTCCAATGTTTTAAAAACCAGACCGGTGAGTGAACTGGAAAAGGGGCCGGGTGGACGGGTCACCGGTTCAACCGGAATCAAACCGGAATCGAACCGGAATCGAACCGTGACGTAATAAATATATTAAAATTATATTTAAATAAAAATATAAGTAATAAAATTATAAATTAAAAATATTAAATTATCTTAAATATTTGTCCTAATATTTTTTTTACTGAAAAATATAATAATACATTTTAAAATATTATTAATTTCAATTTTGGAAGATGAAATCAAATATTTAATATTCCCTCCATATGGTTTTAATTCAAATAATTTGATTGAAAGGAGAGCAAAAATTTTGGAGGGATATCAAAATTTCAATATTCCCTCCAATACATTTGATTGAATCCCACATGGATTTTTTGAGTTTTTTTGAAAGAGTTTTTTTCTTATAAATAGGTGAAGACTTTCACAATAATTTCATCAAGCTCTTAATGGGATTCCTCACAAGAGGAGACCCTTGAAAAAGAGTTTCAAATTAAAATTTTCTTATATTCTTATATTATATATATATATATATATAAAAAATAAGAAAGAAAGAAAGAAAAGAAAGAAAGAAAATAAAAAAACAAAGAAAAAATAAAAAAAAAAAAATTTCGCACCGGTCCGGTTTGATCAACCCAGTGCCGGGTCAACCGGTTCACCGGTTTAACCGGTGGGTTCACCGGTTTTGCATAAATAGGCCGGTTTTTGCTGATGGCCGGTTTTGGTGGGCAGACCGGACCGGAGCCCCCTCCGGTCACCGGTTGAACCGGCCGGTCCGGTCCGGATTTTAAAACCTTGGTTGGTTCATACACTCTGAACTGACAACCCATAAAGTTGTCACTAGCGGACTAGTATTTAATTCTTCAAATTGTTTGTATTTTTTTATTATTTATTTTGAAATGCAATTGATACTACAATCACAATCTGAGAATATATGGGCACACAAATCTTTGTCAACCGTAGACAATTAAATGTAATATGTTATGTGGGTCTGGTTTTTCTGTAATTATTTGCGTTGATATCTCCTACTTTCTTCTTTCTCTTGGGAGCTTCTATATATACACACCTAATCCCTTCTTTGCACATCCTTCTCAAAACACACACCAAAAAAATTAATTCCTAATTAATTTCCTCACCACACACACGGTGAGTTCCAAATGTACCCTCATACACACACACACACACACACACGGTGAGTTCCAAATGTACCCTCATACACACACACACACACCCGAACCCAAATACACACACCTATTGAATCTGAAGCACATCTTCAACCTTGAAGCATTCCATCACCGCTGAAGCACCTATTGAAGCATTGAAGCACATCTGCAAACACATTGAAGCATTTCATCTCCTTACCGTGTGCAACCCAGGTGTGCAAATATATTGAAGCATTTCATCCACGAAACTGCATCCCATTGAAGCATTCCATCAGATTTTCAATCCCCATTAGGTGAGTTTACTTTTGAATCATCATTCCTATTCAATCCTCATTTTCATCTGTAATGTAGAGTTTTTCAGTTGAAATGTAGAGTTTGTGATTTGGAACCATCGTTCAGAACTGGTTATCCGAAACATAACAATGTATTCGGACGTAGGAATCCAAAAAAATTCAATATTTTCATCAGTAGATTTCCGAAATTTTTACATTCATTCGATAGTTAACTTCCGAAAAAATTGAATTTGGACAACAGTCAACCTCCGAAATTATGTTTTTGTTTCGGACAACAACTTCCGAACAGAATAGGTATTTTCGGTTGTGAACTTCCAAACAAGTTTTTTTTTTTTTTTTTTTTTTTTTTCTTCTTAATTAAAACACTTAATTATAACACTTATTATAATTTAAAACACTTATTATTTACACACACACTCATTACACACACTCTCATTAATTTTACACACACTCTCATTATAATTTAAAACACTTATTATTTACACACACACACTCTCTCATTATAATTTAAAACACTTATTATTTACACACACTCTCATTAATTTTACACACACTCATTACACACACACTTATAATTTAAAACACTCTCATTAATTTTACACACACTCTCTTTATTTACACACACACTTAGTATTTTTTGCAGATAATATGGATTATGAATATCAACAACGTGTCCCACCTACTGCTTCAAATAGACGACGTCGTGAATTGGATGTAGACCATGAACGGGGACGAGGGCGTGGGCGAGGACGAGGTCAAGGTCGTGGTCGAGGTCGTGATCCAGTTTCGGTAGAATATGATATTCCCAGTGCCAGTCAAAGTGGGGGCCAAAGCCAAAGACGAGTTGAAGGTTATGATATGCCTGACATTGCTGTGGAGGATACCTCTTTACCTGATTCACCTCCTGTCCAGGAAGAGTACCTTACTCATGCTTTTCCAGGTGGACCGACTGATCCGTCAATACTGCGGAGTTTCAATAGTCATGTGGCTGCAGCTATTTGGCACGGGGAGGTAAACATTCCTCAGTAAAACTGAAATTCATTTGTATATGAGTTTTTTTTTTTTTGTGTGTGTGTTGTATGGTAGTTTATAATGAGATATCATTTGTGTTGTAGGAACGAGGGCCCCTAAAGTGTCATAATCACTCTTCCAAGATCCTTGCATGGCCATGGTGGTTAGTAGAGAACAACACCAGGTTCAAAGCCATTATTGAGCAGTCTGGACTGTCACAGTTAGCTCGTTGCACTTATCGGTTCATCAACAAGTTTCTAATCTCCAGTTTTGTTGAGAGATGGCAACCTGAGACGAACACATTTCACATGACAGTTGGTGAGATGACCTTGACCCTGGATGATGTTGGCACTATTCTTGGCCTTCCCATTGTAGGCAAATCAGTCAGCATACCAGATGTGACAGATCATCATGGAGTTACATTACTCGTTTATGGCTTGGGGATTACTGAACGTGCAGCACATGAAGAGGTTTCTTCTGCTGGTGGCAATTTAGTCAGGCTTGAATGGTTGCGAAGTCAGTTTGCTGGTGTCACAGATTCAGACCCCGAGAAGGCTATACAGTGCGCTGCAAGAGCTTATTTGTTGTTTCTGTTAGGATGTACACTCTTCAGTGACAAGAGTGGCGGCAGGGTTCCCGTTGTTTACCTCGGCTTGTTGATGGATTTGGGATCCATACATACTTATGCCTGGGGTACTGCTGCATTAGCATTTTTATATAGACAGTTGGGGTTTGTTAGCCGGTCTGGGGTTAAACAGATGGGTGGTTATATGACTCTTTTGGAGGCGTGGATTTATGAGCACTTCCGACCTCATCAGAACATGAGCTACAATGAAGACATGCCACACATGTACCATTGGGCATCTAGGAGAGAGGCGGGTTCCTCCATTGACCATTTGAAATCTTTTTGAGCCGAGCTTGACAGTTTAGTAGCTACTGATGTAAGTTTACTCATCCTGCGATAATTTTAACACTTCCATTTATCTTACCCTTTATGTACTTTAATGCAAAAACACTTTACGTTTACAGGTTATTTGGGATCCATACCATAGCTGCAGAGACCGGCATCCATGTAACCCGGTTACGTTCTACCATGGATGCTTAAAGTGCTTAGACGTTGTCGAACCCTATCATCCAGATAGAGTTTTGAGGCAGTTTGGCAGGGTTCAAACCATCCCAGATGCACCGCTAGCTCCCAGTCGTGGTGCTCGAGGCAACATATCTGCACGATATACAGTCATGTACAGATACTTGGATAGGATCTGGGAGGCTTGGGATAACCACGTGTTATCTGAACAATGGAGGAGCACATCAGTTCGTCAACCTTGGCAATGTGTACCGGGTTACATGGATTGGTATAAGAATATCACGCACCTATATGTCGAGCACACTGATGAACCGCATGTCCATGACCATCAGGATTTCAGCGAATATGCGGATGTAATCTATTATCCTCTCTTATGCATATGTAACTTACTTTTTTTTTTTTTTTTTTTCTGATATGTTCCCTAAAATGTCATATTCTTTTCAAATGTATTGCACATGCACTGTAGATTTCATATCCTATTATTGACGCTGGTTATCAGGAGGGGATTCGCCATCCTTATCGACTTTACCAGGCTATCGAGAGTATGACACATGTTCTTGAAGGTCAGCACATTGACGAAGCTGGACCTAGTTCTGCTGGAGGTCGCTTTCCATCTTCGACATTGACATACAGTCGTAGGCCTAGGCGTAGGCATACAGCTGATTCGTGACATGTTATTTTGTTACATGTTATTTTGTTAGTTGATGAATATTTTTTGGTGTTTTTTGTAAGATGACATTGTTGTAATGGTAACAGTGGTTAATATTTTCTTATTAGAATGGAATGGCAACAATGGTATTGTAATGACATTGTAATGACATTTTATTATTAGAATGGAATGGTAACAATGGTTGTTGATTTTCTAAATGATATTTTCTTATTACAATGGAATGGTAACAATGGTCGATAACATTCAATCCACATTGCAAAACATAACACATCAACATCAAAAACACATCCATTAATTTCTTCCATAATTCTAACATTGTCAAATACATACATGTGTCATGCGACATCAACAATATCAAAAGTCTCTCGAGTAGCTACATTATCATGAATAATGTCCTTGAAATGTTGAATGCGACGCACATATGCATCATCCCAGTCGACAGCGCAAGGGTGACGGTATTTTCTCCAATTAGTGGCAATAGGAGGAACTGGATGGCCTGGCTGCAACAAAACCTGCACCAAATATCAATTGACTTAGTGGTCATACCTCATAACTTCTTGTACATGCACAAACCCAATTGATAAGTTTCTGTTATACCTGGACAAAATGATTTCCGTTGACAAACCCAATGGCAATCTCATGTCTATCAAGTTGAGGTACTGGCACTGTTCTAAGAGGTAAAAAGGTGAGACATTACTGTAAAGACAAGTGGTATAACACAAGATTGTAGCATGATGCAACAAGATGCCCTATGTCTGGCATAGTCATCCAATGTGAGTATCTAGGACTGTCTTCAAAGTATGACAATATGCTTGTCAATTCTTCAAACCTTTCATAGGACCCATAAAGTGTAATGTATTCCTCTTTGTGTGTGTGCAGCTCACCCAATAGGTCACGCCTAACTTGAGCCCAATCATCTTCTGTATGACCAATTGAAGCAGCTATAGCCTTGAAACCACAATTCCCATCTGCAGCTACATCCTTGACAAACTTAATGTATGGTTTCAACCCAGCAGGGAAAGCATCAACATATGCACCAGGTTTCACTGTTCTAGTAATGTATGCCTTCCCTTTCGGATTCACCTTCTCCTTTCCCTTAACAGGTCGCTTCTTCTTGGTTTGCAGAGTAGAAGCTAATGTAGTGATTTGAGTGTCCCTAGGTGAGAAGGAATCATGTCCAGATTGCACTAACTCAAATGCACACAGGTCACGACGGGTAGAAACATTGATCTTCTTATGATCCCGAGGACGTGTTTTGGGCTTCACCTCTGGCTCAACAAGAAAAGTGCTTCCCGGATATACAATCTCTTTCAACTTCTTCAAAAGCTCCAACCGCATGGTTCTATCACTTTCATTAAACTTGTTCACAAACAACTCTACTTCTGCATGACAAGTCACCTCCGTTTCCTCTTCTGTCTTGCATATGGAGATATGAAGTTGCCTCCACTGTGAGTGTATGGTAGCAAGTGGTATAGGACGATCTTGTCTGATGTAGTCAGCAATCTAATGGGCGCAAGGTAAACCATGAGTGTGGCGAAGGACGCATCCACAAGCTTCAACATCAATACCAATGGAATTGGCTCTCTTACTCTCGACAAGCAAATACTCCAATGCAGAGATAGACACATTACCCCGTAGCTCCCTGAATTGAGAAGGTTTAAATTGATGTTGCACAACAGTTAGACTTTTCTCAAATGAAGCCTTGATATCAGTGTGTTGCAACTCAAGCAGACTGTGTATTTTCTCAAATGATGCCTGAAATGAGACTTGACATGAACCCAATTGTCTTTTAAGTTTTGCATGTGCACTCTCAGCCCTGTTCAATTCAATGTAAGTCAAGTTAAAATCAAGTACATGGCACTTATTAATAACATATTGAAGAAAAGTAATCTTACCGGTTCGTTGTAACATTGCCACAATGCATACACGTGTCTGTCCATGCCACCACAAATTTGTCCTTGTAAGGAACCAACCAAGTATCCATGACGTATTTGACTGCATCAGGATAACTACTGAATTCCTTAAGTAATGACTTAAGACGCTCCTCGTATTGAATTTCAGAAGATGAATACACTACAGAGTTCCACTCATGGTTGAACTTCTCCCATTTTTGCTGTGTCTCAAACATTTTCTTGCATTTGGTCAACACATTCTTACTGATATGCCAACGACATAATAAATGTCTGGCACTCGAGAATATCTTCTGTATGGCATTCATCAAGGCTAGCTCTCCGTCAGTAACAATAACTGTTGGCACAACAAACCCATCCATGACATCACACAATGTAGCTAACACCCACGCATAGTTATCGACCCTTTCATACTGTAAGTATGCGAAAGCTACAGAGAATGTCATTTCAGTTGATGTCACTCCCACAATTTCAATAAGAGGAAGCCGATATCTGTTGGTTTTATATGTGCAATCCATAATTAATATATGTGGGAAAGACCGAAATAAGTCCAAACTGGTAGGATGTGCCCAAAATAAGTCTGTCACAATCATCGTGGACTCTTCAGACCGATGGCGCGCAATGTAATTATACTTGGCCAATTCACCCAATAAGTGTTGCATCTGTGATCTTCCAGCTCTCTGTACCACCCTGTTTCGATGGCGTACATTGTAAATGGTTTTAAGTGTGCTTACATTGAGGGCATCTCGCTGTTTCAAGGTTACTAGGATTTCTTTTGGCCAAACCATGCTCTTTGACATATCCATTAACAATGTTTTCTCATCCTTTGATAGCCTCCCCACATATGAATGTCCCTCGAGGTGCTCCGCAGGTGGATGATTATGCAATCCGCATACTACGGTTAATGTCCATTCATCATGTGTGGTAAACCTGTGAGCCCTCATATCAAAAGGACAACCACACTTCTTCGTACCGGTTATTCTTGATGTATTGTTGCCATCATGTTTGAACTTCTTTGTTGCTCTATATTGGCCACTCCTCTCACAAGCAAGATACATCCTGGGTCTTTTTTTTCCTCCACCATAGTCTGATATTTTGACTACAATGACCAAACCATTTCTCTTTCCAACTTCACGTACCCAGTTGAGCAATTCATCCTTACTTTTGAATACCTACAAAGTTAAATAAATATTATCAAACATTTACATTTGGTGAGCAATTCGAAACATAATCGTTATAATTTCGTAAACTGAACCTGTTCAGTTGTGAATTGAGTGGTGTAATCTAACACAAAATCTGCGCAAACCTGACTTCCTTGAGTTGACACATATTCCTGCATGTTTTGTATAACATTACAAATTTTTAATGGCATTATAAAGATTAATTTGCAATTTGAAACTGTAAATTTGGTATGCAGTTTGCAAATTTGGAATATAAAATGGAAAAAAAAAAATTTACTTCATTCGGAAGTAGTTGGCCGAATTTTTTTTAAAATTTCAGAAGTTGAATGTTGTAAAAGTTAACTTTGTTCGGACAACAACTTTCGAATTTAAATACATTGTTCGGACAACAACTTCCGAAATTTATTACTTTGTTCGGACATCAACTTCCGAAAATACATAATTATTTCGGTAGTAGATTTCCAAACCAAATAACACAATTCGGCTCTAGTTATCCGAACGACGCTGGGAAAAAAAAAATTAAACTCACATTTCCTTCGCTCTGCTTCACATGAACACTTATTTGCTGATTTTCAGAAGGCAAATCCTCCATAACAATGATGTTTTCCCTACGAATGACAAAGGTTGATGAACTTGGAAATGCCAAAGCCCTTTGGTTTCACTTCTAGCTCAATGAACATTATATACAGAAATTGATAGAAGAAGTGAAACCAATTTGGACAACCTTCGTCATTCACAAATTGATAGAAGATGTGAAACCAATGGTGTCACTAGCTACACACACGAGCAACAGATGCAACAGATACAACAGATAGAAGCTATGAATGATTACACACACTCCCTGGAAGAAGCTATGAATGAGCATCCACAAGCTACACACACGATGCAACAGATGTGAACTCTGAGGTGTGCATTAAGATGTTTTCAATTAACAATGGTGTCTAAAATAGTAATTTCACTTAGGGATAAAATTGTAATAAAATTAAATATCATTAAGTGTGTGTATTGAGGGGATTAGGTGTGTGTATATAGAAGCTCCCCTTTCTCTTTCTGATGTTTCTCTTCTTTTAAACAAAATAAATAATTTATATTGCAAGATTTGCAGAAAAATAGTGTTTGTTAGTTCACAATTTTACTTTCACATCTGATTTGGCATTTCAGAGCCTGGTATTCTTAAAGAAGTGAAGCAAAAGCTTGATCTTGGATATGTGAAATTTGAGGTATGATAGCATTTTTTTCTTTTAAATCTGTTCTGGATTTCTTTCTAATATGTATAACTTTTACAGTAGTTGTTTTCTGCTCATAAATATTGAGGTTGCTGTATGGACTGATATATCTTTTCCATTTCTTTCAGACAAGGAAAGCACAAACTCTGCTCTCTCTTTTTTGAGATTCATCAGAGTTCTATTCTTAGGAGTAATAGCAGAGGCAAGGTGGGCACATATTTAGATATAATTTCCTAGACATTAATAATTTTTAGTTGCTTACTTACATGTTCTAAGCCCTTTAGATGTCTTCACCCATATCTAATCTTAGAAATCAATTTGCAATGCTTAAAGAACAACAAGAACTAACTACACAAATTGAGAACAATTTGTTTCTTAAATCTTTAGCCACCTTACATTTCTGCATTACTGTATTTTTTTTCTCCATTTGTTGTTGATTTCTCTCTTAATGGCTGATCTATCTTAATGTGCAAATATGATTTTCAACTTCATTGTAATCTTTATTTTTTGATATGTAAACCACATACTTACCAAAAAAAAATAAGACTTGTCCGAGAATTATTTATAGTCTAAACTTTCTTTATAGATTTTGAAATTGAAAATGATACTTATGCTCATTCAATCATTTTTATTGCAGGAAATAAGACAATATGAAGTATCAAACAATGGACGTCATTTCTCGATTTGAACATTTTTTATGAAGGTCTTTATAAAATGGCGTCAAGAGTAATATTTTTGAGTACTATTGTCATGTGACAAGTTTATATGTACCTTTTAAATTATGGTGTGGGCTATTAGTTTGCTAGAAATATTGGATCTATTTTGTATTACAGGATTATGTACTGAACCTTTTAATTAAGGTGTTTTGGATATTTTGGGATTATGAAAATGCAGACTCTCTTACCTTTTACAATTATTGAGTATTGAGCCATTAGAATAAAATAGTGTTTTTATAGATATATAATGTGAGTAGGGATAAGTGAGAGACAACCATTAATGGTTAGTAAATCATTTTAAATTTCAAGCTATATATTATTGGTAATTGAATAATAAACATAGCCTATAATCGCGGTTAATAACCGTCGCTATAAATAAAATTCAAAAAGAATTCTATAGCTATAGCAACAGTATAAAACTGATGGAATAAAGTCAAAATATAGCAGCGGTTCACAAAATGTCGCAAAAGGTAAGAATATAGCAGCAGTCGACCCGTCGCTATAAAGTTAGCAAGTAATAGGTAAATTTAAGATATAACGACATTTATAACTGTCATTACATTGACCGTTGCAATAAAAATAACTATACCAGCGTTTGAGGAAAATGTCACTATAAGGATATGCCGACGGGGCTATTGCGGCGGTTTGGCCATCGCTATTTCAACCGCGGGTAAAGGTCTTCTAGTTTTTAGCGACGTTTTTTCCGCTTTTAGGGACAGTTTTGGCCCTTGCTAAAAGTGAATTTTTTTGTATGAGTTAGTTAGTACATATACATTAATTGGATAATGATAACATAGACCTTGTATTTTATTAACATTCAAATATGTAATAGGTGTGCGCTATATTAGACTATATATGACGTGTACAAGTCCACAAAGGTCATGAATCACTATAAACAACCCAAGCCCATCACTTGGAGCCCAATACATAACCCAGCTGGTGAGGTCCAGAACAGTTGGAATCCAACATGGCTTAAAGAGCCAATGGCATTTAGACACACGGCAGATGAAGGACGAGCCACATCAGCAGACAAAGATCTGCAAAGTTATTGCCACTACACATCACCATTAATGCAGCCCATCACAGCATTTATTACGACAACACCTCCCCGCCGGAACAGGACCCCCTTACCCTGAATAAGGTAAGCTACAGCATAGACTTTCGGCGAGGAGGGCAGGTCGGAAGGGACAGCGAAATGATTACCAAAGGATATAAGCAAACGTTAAAGACAAGAAGAAGGTTAAGCTTTCTATCTCTAAACTCTCCTTACATCCTACTTCTCCTTCTAACTTGCTCGTCGGAGGGTTCACTGGGGGACTACCCCGTTCCCCATTGGACTTGTTTGCAGGTAACCCGGTGGGCTTGGTCAACTGGACGTGGACACTGAAGAGCTTGGACAAGTCCGACCCATTCACTTGGACAAACTGTATCATCAGTTGGCGCCGTCTGTGGGAAAGTATTTGCTCCGCGCTCCGGTTGTGCTCACTGTCGCCGGAGACCCAATCCCAACAACCTTTTCCTCCTACCCATCAAAGTGTATGGTCACGACTAGATCCATGGCTTCTTATAATAATGCTGCCGATCATCAGGTCGACCCCCCCAATCCAAACAACCCACCGCAGTATTTCATTGAGCTTACCAACAGCATTAACCGCATGGCCGAACAAAACCAGGCCCTAATAAATGCCTTACTCCAAAGAAACCTCCCGATGCCTCCGCCACCACCTCCAAATATCCCACCCAACCAAGAAAGAGCCCCGAGCCATACTCTTCCGCAACCCTATCCACCCAACTTGGAAGGTTTACAACCTCCTCCTCCCCACATAAATCTACCACCTCCACCCCCACGCCCGTCGGTCGTGGTACCAGCCCCTGAAGGGGAAGCCAACAGTGTCCAACCCCCATTGACTGACCATGGTGACAACATTCCCCTCTGGGACGCTGAACTCCGAGCAATGAAGCTCCAACTCCAAGGGGTTATGCAGAACATTCAACATAAACCCTCCACCACAGCAAACTCACCATTTGTCGCCTCCATTCGGGACAAACCTCTGCCCGCCAAGTTCAAGATGCCCACCATTGACTCTTTTGACGGTACAACAGACCCAGTCAACCATCTGGAGACCTACCGAACCCTCATGATCCTCCATGCCTTCCCTAACGAGATCATGTATCGAGCCTTCCCTGTGACATTGAAAGGGTCAGCCCGACTGTGGTTCAGTCAGTTACCAGCAGACTCTATCTCCACTTTCCAGCACCTCAGCGACTCCTTCCTTAGCTATTTCATTGGAGCCCAGCACCAACGCCGCCCGGAACCCAACTCCTCAACATCCGTCAGACCGAGGGGAAGTTGCTGCGCAGTTTCGTGACCTGCTTCAACATCGAAGCCCTGCAAATAGCGGAAAACGATGACAAGGTCATCCTCATGGCTTTCATGGCCAGGCTACGATCGTCCGATTTCCTCTTCTCCCTCTCAAAAAACCCTCCGACCTCCATGGCAGCCCTACTCTCCAAAGCCCAGAAATACATGAATGTTGAAGATTCACTAGCCACTTGGCAGGATCCAATAGCTAAAAACCCAACCTCCAGGGAAAAGAGAAAAGACCCAGAACCCAGAAACACCCAGTATAATAACCAAACACCCCACTATACAGACCGATCCCCCCGCGCTGACTGGTCGGCACCAGCCCAACCGCCCGGTCGGTTCGAACGGTACACCCCCCTCAATTCTCCCATGGAACAAGTCCTCAACCAGATCCAACAGGATTACCCCCTCAAATGGCCCTTACCCTCACGGACCCCTTCCAATCGGAAAGACCAGTCAAAATATTATCATTTCCACCAAGACCATGGCCATAACACTGGTGACTGTGTCAACCTCAAGGATCAGGTCGAGGCCTTAATCCGTTAGGGACGTCTCAGCCGCTTCACGGAGACCTGCCCACAGCAGAGGCAAAGAACCGAGCCCCTCATAAACGACTGCCGGCGCACCCCACCCTGGCAGCCCGCTTCAACTAACCAAGGCCATGATCGCCCTCCACAACAGCCTCGGCCGCCAAGTAATCCCCCTCTGCCATTCGGCGAAATCCGAGTCATTTCAGGTGGCCTTGCTTGTGGGGGACCGTCTCGCTCGACTCAGAGGGCGGAGCTCAGAAAGATAAGACAAAGCTCAGACAAAGCCGTTGCCACGGTGGACCGACCCTCCAAACAACCCAAGCAGTGGACAAAGCCCATCACCTTCACAGATGCCGACTGTACAGGCATCTGTTATCCTCACGATGACCCCCTCGTCATTTCGGCCCTCATCTCCAACTATAAGGTCAGACGGGTTCTGATCGACAACGACAGTTCTTCAGACATCATATTCCTCAACTGTTTCCGCCAGCTCAAGATTGGGGAGGAAAGTCTGTCGCCCCTCCAAAACCCCTTGGTCGGTTTCACTGGCGACCGAGTGACCTCCATCGGCTCAATCGATCTCCCCATTACCGTCGGTGAATACCCACGGCAGACTACGAAGTTGCTCACTTTCCTTGTGGTTGATTGTCTCTCTGCCTACAACATCATCCTTGGTCGCACCGCCCTCAACGCTTTCCAAGCTATCACTTCAACCTACCACCTTGCCATAAAGTTCCCTACCGACCTGGGCGTCGGGACAATGAGGGGGGAGCAGACCGTAGCCAGGGAATGTTATGTCGCCTCACTCAAGGAAGTCAAGTTGAAGGAGGCCATGATCATTGAAGGACTTGAC
Organism: Camellia granthamiana; assembly: GCA_036172215.1. Taxonomy (NCBI): domain Eukaryota; kingdom Viridiplantae; phylum Streptophyta; class Magnoliopsida; order Ericales; family Theaceae; genus Camellia; species Camellia granthamiana. The sequence goes on along the minus strand of CM069903.1, from coordinate 41,865,395 downwards.
GTACGAGATGAGGACGAGCTGGTCAGAGGGGAACCGGTGGAGGAGCTCGTCGAAGTCCCCATCGATCCCACCAACCCAATGAAAACGGCCAAGATCGGGAGCCAACTATCCCCCCAAGCTAAGGCTGACCTTACTGCCCTTCTGACTGAGCACAGTGATGTATTTGCCTGGACTCACTCAGACATGCCCGGTATTGACCCCTCTTTCATAACTCACCGCCTTAGCATTGAACCCCATTTCTGACCTTACCGCCAGAAGCAGCGTATTTTCCATCCGGAGCGCAATACTCTTATAGCCGCAGAGGTTGACAAACTCCTTGAGGCCCAATTCATCAAAAACGTGGACTACCCCAAATGGTTGTCAAACGTGGTCCTAGTCTGCAAGAACAATGGCAAATGGCGACTCTGTGTTGATTACTCTGACCTGAACCGAGCCTGCCCCAAAGACAGCTATCCTCTTCCCCGCATAGATCTGCCGGTCGATGCTACGGCCGGTCATCAAATGCTCAGCTTCATGGATGCTTTCTCTGGTTATAACCAAATCCTGATGCACCCGTCTGATCGGGAACATACATCCTTTATTACTGACCGAGGTGCCTACCACTACCGAGTGATGCCATTCGGATTGAAGAACGCTGGGGCCACCTACCAACGGTTGGTTAATGCCGTTTTCCATCACCAGATTGGTCGAAATATGGAGGTATACGTCGACGACATGCTGGTCAAGAGCAAACTCTCCGCGGATCATCTGACTGACCTGCGAGAAACCTTCGCCACCCTACGCAAGTACCAAATGAAGTTCAACCCAGAGAAGTGCGCCTTCGGCGTAGGATCTGGGAAGTTTTTGGGTTTTATAGTCAGTCAGCGGGGCATTGAAGCTAACCCTGAAAAGATCAAGGCCTTGATCGAGATGCAGTCACCAAGAACGGTTAAGGAGGTCCAAAGACTCACTGGCCGAGTTGCAGCCCTCAACCGCTTCATTTCCCGCGCAACGGGTAAGTGCCTACCATTCTTCAAAGTTCTTTGGCAAACTTTTGAATGGACAGCTGAATCCGAAGAGGCTTTTCAACAGTTGAAGCAGTGCATGGCCAATCCCCCCTCCTTTCACAAGCACTCACGGGCGAGCCCCTCTTCCTCTATCTAGCCATATCAAGCACCGCTGTCAGTGCAGCTCTTATCAGGAAAGACGGCTTCGTCCAACGACCGGTCTACTACATCAGTCGGGCCCTCAGGGGAGCGGAGCAGAACTACCCACTGTTAGAAAAATTATCCTTGGCTTTGGTCACTGCCTCCAGACGACTCTGTCCTTACTTCCAAGCCCACTCCATAGTGGTCCTCACCGACTAACCCTTAAAGAAGGTCATGCAGCAACCAGAACTTTCCGGCAGACTCATGCAATGGTCAGTGGAACTCAGCCAGTTTGACATCTCTTACCGGCCTCGAACAGCAATTAAGGGGCAAGCTATCGCCGATTTCATCATGGAATTCACTAATCCTACCCCAACCACTGCCTCTACACCCCCACCAGCTCCCGTCAAACCAGAAGACCCTCATTCTTGGACTCTCAACGTCGACGGATCATCCCGCAGGGAAGGTAGTAGGGCTGGCCTCATCCTCACCGCCCCTGAGGGTGGTTATTTCAAATGCGCTCTTCGTTTCCTGTTTGAGGCCAGTAACAATGAGGCCGAATATGAGGCATTGATTGCAGGTCTTCGCCTAGCCAGGGATATTGGTGTCAGCCACATCCGAGTGTTCAGCGACTCCCAGCTCATCGTCAGACAGATCACGGGAGAATTCGATGCCAAGGAGGACACAATGCGGGCTTACAGGGATATTGCACTTCCCCTTGTTCGCCTTTTCAATTCTTTCCACATCAAGCACATCCCTCGGATAGAAAACTCTAAGGTGGATGAGATGGCTTAGTTGGCTTCCGTAGACTAGTCCGACCTCAGCCGTGGTGTCCGCCTAGAATACCTATCCCACCCCAACATTTGTCCCGACCGACACGAAATACAAATCCTCCAAAATGAGCCCATCCCTTGGGCATCGGACATCTTTCTATCTCTGACAACAGGGGAACTCCCAGAAGACCAACAGCAAGCCGCCAAAGTCAGGGCCCGGTCGTCCAATTACATCCTCATCAGCAGCATTTTATACAAACGCGATTTCTCACGCCCCTATCTACGGTGCCTCAATCCGACTCAAGTAACTTATGTGATGCAAGAAATTCATGAGGGTATCTGCGGCAATCACTCAGACGGCAAGTCCCTGGCCCACAAGATACTTCGCACTGGATATTTCTGGCCTACTCTCAACCAAGATGCGGCTGACTTCGTGCTCAAATGTGATAAGTGTCAACGTTTTGCCAATATCCCCCATGCCCCTCCCACTGAATTGATCACACTTTGCAGCCCCTACCCGTTCGCCAAATGGGGGATCGACCTAGTTGACCCTTTACCCACCGGCCGAGGCCAGACCAAATTTGCCATTGTTGCTATTGATTATTTTACTAAGTGGGTAGAGGCAGAACCCCTTGCCACCATTACCGAGTGGAACACAACCAAGTTCATCTGGCAGTCAATCGTTTGCAGATTTGGAATTCCTCAGGCCATTGTTTCCGACAACAGTAAACAATTCGACAACGCCAAGTACAGGAAGTTCTGTGCAGACCTCCAAATTCAACCATGTTTTTCTTCCCCCGCTCATCCCCAAGCCAATGGCCAAGTTGAGGTCACCAACCGTTCTCTTCTGAAGATCATCAAAACCAAGCTAGAAGCTGCTAAGGGGCTTTGGGCTGAGGAACTACCAAATGTACTCTGGGTTTACCGAACTACAGCTCGGACTCCCACTGGGGAAACTCTTTCCGCCTAACATACGGCGCTGAGGCGGTTATTCCGGTAGAAGTCGGTTTGCCTACCCTTAGAGTTTTACATCTGGATCCAGCACTAACAGAAGAGCTCCGTCGGGCAGACCTGAACCTAATTGAGGAACTCAGAGAAACCACTACTGTCAGATTGGCCTCATACCAACAGAAAATGAGAACACACTACAACCGCAAAGTTCGACCAAGGGAGTTCGCTGTAGGGGACCTTGTCTTGAGAGAAGCAACCCTTACCACCAAAAATCTGACTGAGGGTAAACTAGCAGCCAAATGGGAGGGACCTTACGTTGTGAAAGCCCAACCACGTCCGGGCACTTACCGACTTCAGGACATGGAAGGTCGAGACCTCCCCCATCCCTGGAACGCCGAACACCTGAAGCGCTACTTTCAATAAGTCCCTACTGCTGTATTGCTCAGTTGCTGTATTTTCTTTTTGTTACATAATGTAAAACTTGGATCGACTAGATTACACTGTCCATGCCAACAATTCTATACTTTAGCTATCTGTGTGTTATCTCAATAACATTCTCATTTGCAGCACTTGTTACAAGCCTCAGCCAGACTGAGCACTAAAAGCCTCAGCCAGACTGAGCACTTCAAGAGCCTCAGCCAGACTGAGCACTTCAAGAGCCTCAGCCTGACTGAGCACTAAAAGCCTCAGCCAGACTGAGCACTACAAGAGCCTCAGCCAGACTGAACACTAAAAGCCTCAGCCAGACTGAGCACTACAAGAGCCTCAGCCAGACTGAGCACTAAAAGCCTCAGCCAGACGGGGCACTACAAGAGCCTCAGCCAGACTGAACACTAAAAGCCTCAGCCAGACCGAGCACCAGAAGCCTCGGCCAGACCGAGCACTAAGAGCCTCTGCCAGACCGAGCATGAAGCACTCGGCTTGCCTAACAAGTCTTAGCCAGACCGAGCGCCACAGTTTCATGGTCAGACTCAGGTTATTTTCTTCTCAATCAAACTCTCACAAGTTAGCCCTCCCCTCCTCACAAACCAAGCCTTACTCCATAAACCACTAACCTACTTGAGCAGTGTGGCAAACGCAAACTTGTAATTTTACTACATTCTGAATTTCACTCTGCCTTGAGGAGTCCTTAACTTTACTCTGCACTCAGTTTTTATTACAATTTCAATCCCACTCTGTCTTGAGGAATTCCTAAATTCAGTTGTTATCACAAGCTTATCACAAGTGTTTATCATAAGTTCTCATCCATTTCAGACGCACAAGCAAAAACAGTCAAATGCAAAACACGACTGAAATTTTATTTATTCATAACTTTGTACATAAGCTCATTACAGCAATTCAAAAAAAAAAAAAAAAAAACAAATAAAACAAAACAAAAACAATGTCTATGCAAAGTCTTCCTTTTCTTCTCCAGTTACTCCTCCTCACTGGAGATGAGGTCTTCCTCTTCAATAACCTCATCCAGGGGGGTTTGGGCCACATCGTCCTCTCCAATTGTTACACTACTGAGGTCTAAGTCTGGGAACTGTTCTTCAGCTCTACGTTTGAACATCTTCCAACCACTGTCATAGAACTCAGCCATTTCGTGTTTGTAAAAGTCTGACTGCTGGAAGCTCTCAATAACTTCTGCTTCAGTTCTGCCTCCAGCGGTCATCCTCGATGGGCCCGCCCCCCCCGACTCTTGCCTAGCCAAGCTGCTGGCAACCGCAGCATCAACTGCCATCTAAAATTCAGCAGACCCTTTGAACTGCTCCACTGCTGTGACGCACAGATCGGGGTAAGCCGCCCTTTCAAAGGCTGCCTTTGCTCTCTCTTCGTCCAGCTCCTTCTGCAGGGTCGCCCTTTCAAACGCAGCTTTGGCCCTTTCCTCCTCCAACTCCTTTTCCAGGCTCTCCTTCTCCGCCGTCGCCTTAGCTCTCTCCGCTTCCAACTCCTTCTCAAGGCTTCTCCTCTCCTCCATTGCCTTAGCCCGCTCGCTCACCAGCTCTTTCTGCAGATCGCTCATCTTCACATCTGCCTCATCTTTTTGCCTGACCAGCTCTTCATTGCTGCTCATCGCCTCTTCATGACGCTCGACCCGCGACTGCGCAGGCTTTCTGGGCCTCCTCCAACCTCTTCTGCTCACCAACCAGTTGGAACTCGAGCGACACAACCTGGCGGCGTGCGTCCTCCAGCTCCACCTTGACCGCTTGCAGATCAGCGTGGGCAGTCTCCCAACTTGCACTCTCCTTCTTCAACTTTGCAAGCTACGCCTTGGCCTCATCAGCCTTGAGTTTGGCAGCCCCCGCCTTCCTCAGCAAAGCCCCTGCTAAGGTGGTTACCTCCATTTGAGCGGAGCATAACCCCCTCAACAGTTAAGCCTCGTTGAATCTGGATGCCGAACGCAAGGCTGCCTCTTCTACAATCCCCACCAGGCGGTCTGCTCCTGCCCTGGCTGGGCCTTCTTCTCCCTCCAGCTGCCCCGCCACCGCACGAGCGTAGTAGATCGCTATGGTTAGACTGACTACCCCTCCTTGGGGTGCAGGGCCCCCCTGGGGTTGTTCTTCTCTCCTTGGCCCAGGGCCAGTTGCCCCATCTTCTGCTTGCACTTCAGGGGCGGCCCTCGCGACCCCTGCGACGATCGCCGCCACTATTGGAACCACCTCTATGCCCTTTGAGGCGATGTCCACCACTTCTGGGGCAATCACTTTTCCTGGGGCCTCCTCCACTTCCCCCCCTCCGCCTCCTTGGCCATACTGGCCTCCTCTACCCTTGCTTCCCTCCTCCTCTTCTGGGCAGGCCCTGCCTCACTCCGCCTCACCCTCTTCTTCTTCTTCACCACGCCCAACGCCTCCATCTCCTTCAAAGACCTCTCCTTCATAGGGTCTATTGGGGGCGATCGTGGCACAAATTCGCTTAAGTCTTTATCTCCCAAGGGTTTGGGGCGAGGTCGAATCCTCTCCCTTGCAATCGGTTTTGGTGGTCGGTCGGCCTGGGCCTCCTTGAATTTTTGGGCTTTCGCCAGGATGGTTTGATCCTCCGCCTCCTGAGCCCTTCTCCTCGCCTCCAACTCCGCTCGGTCGAGGTCCCCACCACTCGGCTTTGGACCCAACCCTGCCTCAAACAATGCAGACGGCTGAACCAGCTCGTCCCATTTAGCCCCTTCTTTCTCCCTCCACTCTTTCACCCTCTTCACCCTCTCCTCTGCTGCTACCCCCAGCTTTGGCTCCATCGACTTAGTGGGCACCTTCCAAATGGTGCGCACTCCAACTCCCCCACTGGCAGACACGTAGAACCACCGTGGTCTCCACCCCTTGATCGACGACGGCAGCCCCGCCACCAGCCCTTTCCCTACTGCTGCCTGCAGAGTGACCCATGTCTCCTGCTGCCCTGAGGCCTTGTAGCATGTGAAGAATTCGTCCACTGTCATGGCCGCCCCTTCGTTCGCTTTCGGCCAGGCACTTGCACAGGACAGCAAGATCTTCCATGCATTGGGTATTAGTTGGCCCTGCGCCACCTCCAAACAATTTAGGACATCGACTACCACCTATGGCAGGGGCAACCTCAATCCTCCTTTCAATGCCTCCTCATAAAGGGCAAACTGCCCTGGCCTGGCATCGGATGGCCACTCCGTCGACATTGGTAACGACAACTCTACTTCGGCAGGCACTTGGTATTTTTCGCGAATAGCTTCCAAATCCGCTGCAGTAACCGTTGATTTATCTGCCTTTGTATGCCAGTGATCAGGTTCCGCCTAGTTAATAGGTTTTGGAGCTGCTATCATGGTGGAACCGTGGGATCGTACAATCGACTCCCCCGCCCTCTCCATCCTGTATTGCTGCGCTAACTCCACAGCATCATCATCGCCAAATGGATCTACCCTGACATTCGCAGTTTCTTCCTGGGCCATTTCTATGGTGTGTCTGCGAATCGCTTCGGAGGCAGGTGCAAGGAAATTGAAAAAGTGTTGCAGAGGCGTATCGTGAGCAACAAAGGAATTCACACTTGGAATATTTTGATTTTTCGTAAACAAGTAGGTGAATCGAATAATGCCAAAAGCCCACGATTTACCCGTATTCCAAGGATCCCAATTAATTTTCTCCAGCTTGAAAACTTTTCAAATCATCCGCCAAAATTGTCTTTTCAACACCCATAGTGACCTAACGTTTCATTTCTGATCCAACGCCTAATCTTCCCCCATCACGGGATATGGACACGTGTACGACCACGATCCATTGTCTCCTGCCCTTACCCTGTCTTTTCCACTTCAAATCACCATGTGACACGCCGCCTCTTGAGCCCCACACCCCTCCACCTCACCCTTCGCAGTCGGTCCTCCTCTAACGGCCCTCTCACCCGGCCAACCTTCGCAGTCGCCCGCTTCACGGTCGGCCCTCCCGCTCGGCCAACCCCCATGGTCGCCCGCTCGACGGACGGCCCCCACGCTCGGCCAACCCTCTTGGTCGCCCCTCCTTGTGATCGACCTTCCCACTTGGCCAACATTCGCGGTCGGCCCTTCCACTCGGTCACCTTGAACGGTCGGACCACCTCCCGATAGGTTCACCCGCTCGGTCAATCCCGCCGGCCGACCTCCATACTACCACTCCCTAACACCCTCACATTCTTCATTGCTATTCCCTTTGCTGGACTAAAGCTGCACTTGGGAATGGGGAACTACTGACGTGTACAAGCCCACAAAGGCCATGAATCACTATAAAAAACCCAAGCCCATCACTTGGAGCCCAATACATAACCCAGCTGGTGAGGTCCAGAACAGCTGGAATCCAACATGGCATAAAGAGCCAATGGCATTCAGACACACGGCAGATGAAGGACGAGCCACATCAGCAGACAAAGATCTGCAAAGTTATTGCCACTGCACATCACCATTAATGCAACCCATCATAGCATTTATTACGACAACACCTCCCCGTCGAAACAGGACCCTCTTACCCTGAACAAGGTAAGCTACAGCATAGACTTTCGGCGAGGAGGGCAAGTCGGAAGGGACAGCGAAATGATTACCAAAGGATATAAGTAAACGTTGAAGACAAGAAGAAGGTTAAGCTTTCTATCTCTAAACTCTCCTTACATCCTACTTCTCCTTCTAACTTGCTTGTCGGAGGGTTCACTGGGGGACTACCCCGTTCCCCATTGGACTTGTTTGCAGGTAACCCAGTGGGCTTGGTCAACTGGACGTGGACACCGAAGAGCTTGGACAAGTCCGACCCATTCACTTGGACAAACTGTATCATCAATATATATGAACATTGGTAAAAATGAATAATTGTGATAGAATTATTCTTTTGAAATTTGAAATCGTGAATTGAAATATAATAAAAATTTACGTGAATTTAAGTTTGTGTATGTCAATTGTTTTTATGCTTCACACATTGTTGTTGGACGTTTTCTTATGTAAACTGCTCTTAATTGTTTTCAAGTCAAATTCAAATATATTACTATCAAAATGGATGTCCGGAAATAATAAATGACTGAAAATATGTTTGGAGAGGTTTTACCTAGGTTTAAATGTCTTTCCACCAATGAATTCCTTATTGGATGGACTATTATAGAATACAACTCCAACCAACCCGTGTACAAGAACATTGGGTATCACTACCAGTTCAACATCCCCAGCAATTGGGCTCACCAATATTAGACAACTTGGCTACTGCATTTTTTTCAAATCAAGTTCTTGCACACTCTGTATTAACTAATACTTTTGGTCTTTCTGCAATTCTGTCTATCGTGACAATTCACATAGATGGAACATGGGGTTCAGAGCGTAATTAGAGAATAATAACTTTAAATTTTCCATTGAAATTTCTAAACCCAATATCACACAATGGGACCATACTTTATTGAGTTTTTCCTTAAAGCTGCATTTGGTTGAGGAATTTGAAAATAAAAGAGACAAGGTATGTGAAATTAAGTAAAATGTATGTATATTTTATTCACATTTCACATACCTTTTTCATTTTTCTTTCCAAATCCCTTCTCAAATTTCCTAACCAAACACAACGTAAATAAACATGAAAACTTGGGCTAGAAAGATTTGGAAAGTTGAAAGATGTTTATGATTAAGAATGAGTCTTCCATTAAAATTTTCTATCAAAATTATTAAGAATTTTTAAATTTACAATCCTACCATTTCATTTCAAAATTTTCAAGCTTATGAGATAGATAATTCATTATTTTTATATTTTTTTTGTTCTCCAAACTCATATACCAAATAATCAGGGCATTGGACATAGTAGCATTGTGGTATGAATGAGGTGTTGTGTTCAATTTTATAGAGAATAATTTGATATCTTTGGTGTCGTTTATTTTCCCCTATTATGGGAGTTATATGTAGTTAGTAGTGGTTGTTAAGTTTGGGTTTAGTCAGCTTAGTATATATTATGTTAAACTTTGTTAATTTTTTTAACTATTGTAGAATATTAATCTATTTAATGATGTAAATATTTTTCATATTTTTAAAGACAAGAATTCTAACTTTGTTGTAATGTAATAACTGTTATATTTGATTTTAATTTGAGAACTAGTAGAGATTAAAAATATGTATATTATCAAATTATATTATTTTTATTAATTTTAAGAAAGAGGTTATAAATTAAAAAACAAAAACCAAACTACTAGTTTTTAGAAGTTCAAACTGGCTAAATTTTCCAATTACAAGAGGTTAATAATTGTTTCGTTCATCTCTTCAAGTATTTTACTCTCTGTGATTGTTTAATCCTTTCCATACATTAGTATTCTTTGTGTTTGTATTGAAAGTACGAGACGAGTCATGCTATGAGAGATTGGTCGTTTTGCTAACATAGTTTAGAGCAAACGACTCGTACTACTCGGGATGATTCATGCCTGTACATTGAATCCAACAACCCTCTTGATCAATATTTCAAACTTGTAGTTGTGAAATATTGGGTAGTTCAAACCGAATTGCGATTGGTGGTTGATGTTAAGTCTTATTCATGTGGTTAGTAGTGAATTCTCTACCCTAGGATTTTTCCCGAAAATTAATATTTCAAACCCTAATTTTAATTGTCAATATAATTCTTCAATTTTATTTAATTGTTGTTTAGGTATAAAATCAATCTTATCTTTTTAATCAAAATTAATTTAGGAATTTTGCAATTGAATTAATCTAATTTCACATTTGTTCCTGTGGATCGATACCTGGACTGGCCATTATTCTGATAGAATTTGGTATAGTTTAGTGATTATTTTTGGTGTGTTCAACGACTCATCAACTAACTTAATTTGTGATTGGATTAAAAAAAGGTTATGCTTTTTAACTATCAATTAACTTAATTTGTATGTTTTTTTTAAAAAAAAATAATTTTATTTTTTAATTATCAATTGATTTCATTGTTTTTTAATACGCTGATTGTATTTTTATACTTTGTTTGATTGATGATGATTGGATTATATTTTGTGATTGTGATTGTGATTGTTTATTAGATTCACATAATGTACTCACTGTATTTCTTTTTAAAAAAAGTTGTGCTTTTTAACTATTAATTAGCTAAATTTGTGATTGGGTTTTTAAGTGACTACGCTTTTTGGAATTTTTTTTTTTTAATTATCAATTGACTTCATTTTTTTTTTTTTAAATTAGCTTAATTTGTGATTGTGTTTTTTTACACTCCATTTAATCTGTGTTTTTTGGAAAAAGAAAAGATTGTATTTATATTTTTTGAATACAATCACACGGTGATTATATTTTTAATTTATGTTTTTTGAAAACAAAAATTAGATTGTGACATGGATAGGCCCATAAAGACCACAGCCCACAGTGAACAAACTCAAGCCCACCATTTAGACCTCATTGCATAACCCGGGTAGCAAAATCCAGGACAGCTGGAGGCCAACTGGGCATGAGGGACCAATGACATCCGGACATATGGCAGGTGCAAGACAGGCCACTTCAGCAGACAAAGATCTGCAAAGTTATTGCCACAGCACATCACCATTAATGCAGCCCATCACAGCATTTATTACGACAACACCTCCCCGTCGGAATAGCGCCCCTTTACCCTGAATAAGGTAGGCTACAGCACAGGCTTTTCGGCAAGGGAGGCACGTCGGAAGGGACAGTGAAATGATTACCAAAGAATATAAGCAAGCATGGAAGGCAAGAAGAAGGTTAAGTATTCGGCTCCTCTCTCTCTCTCTCTCGCTCTACATTCCCTACTTCCACTTCTAATTTACACGCCGGAGGGTTCGCTGGGGGACTACCCTGTTCCCCGTTGAACTTGTTTGCAGGTCTTCTGGTGGGCCTCATCACTCGGACGTGGACTTGAGGAACTTGGATCGGTCCAGTCCATCCACCGTGAACGAACTGTATCATCAGTTGGCGCCGTCTGTGGGAACTAGTTGGTCCGTGCGCCAGTTGTGTTTATTGCCGCCGGAGACCCCGTTCCCGTAACCTTTTACGTCTCACCCGTCAAGTGTATGGTCACGACTAGATCCATGGCTTCCCACCATAATGCTGCCGATCATCAAACCGACCCTCCCAATCCAAACAACCCACCACAGTACTTCATCGAGCTTACCAACAGCATCAACCGCATGGCCGAACAAAACCAGGCCTTAATAAATGCTCTGCTCCAGAGAAACCTCCCTATTCCTCCACCACCACCTCCAGATATTCCACCCCATCCAGAACAAACTCCGAGCCATATTGTCCCACAACCCAATCCACTCAACTCGGGAGGGTTTCAACCTCCTCACCCACATATAAATCCACCACCTCCACCCCCACGTCCATCGGTCGTAAAACCAGCCCCCGAGGGAGAAGCCAGCAGCGTCCAACACCTGTCTTCCTCTGGTGGCGACAACATTCTCCTTTGGGACGCTGAACTCCGAGCCATGAAGCTCCAGCTCTAAGGGGTTATGCAGAATATCCAGCATAAGCCCTCCACTACGGCGAGCTCGCCGTTTGTCGCCTCCATCCGAGACAAACCCCTGCCCGCCAAGTTCAAAATGCCCACCATCGACTCCTTTGACGGAACGACCGACCCGGTCGACCATCTAGAGACCTATCGCACCCTCATGATCCTCCATGCCTTCCCTGACGAAATCATGTGCCGAGCTTTTCCCGTGACACTGAAGGGGTCAGCTCGACTGTGGTTTAGCTAGTTACCACCAGACTCGGTCTCCACTTTTCAGCATCTCAGTGACTCTTTCCTGAGCCATTTTATCGGAGCCCAGCGCCAACGACGCCCGGCCACCCAACTCCTCAACATTCGTCAGACCGAGGGGGAATCACTGCGCAGCTTCGTTACTCGCTTCAATATCGAAGCTCTGCAAGTAGCGGAAAACGACGATAAGGTCATCCTCACGGCTTTCATGGCCGGCCTACGGTCGTCTGACTTCCTTTTCTCCCTCTCCAAAAACCCCCCGACCTCCATGGCCGCACTACTCTCCAAAGCCCAAAAATACATGAATGTCGAAGATTCATTGGCCGCTCGGCAGGACCCAATAACTAAGAACCCCACCCCCAGAGATAAGCGAAAAGACGCCGAACCCAAAAACACCCAGTATAATAGCCAAACACCCCATTTTAATGACCGACCTCCTCAAGCTGACCGGTCGGCATCCAATCGGCCACCCGGTCGGTTCGAGCGGTACATGCCCCTCAATTCTCCCATGGAACACGTCCTTAATCAGATCCAGCGAGACTACCCCCTCAAATGGCCCTTGCCGTCCCGAACCCCTTCCAATCGGAAAGATCAGTCCAAGTACTGCCGTTTCCACCAGGACCATGGCCATAACACTGACGATTGCATCAACCTCAAAGATCAGGTGGAGACCTTAATACGTCAGGGGCGCCTCAGCCGGTTCACAGACACTCGCCCCCAGCAGAGACAACGAACCGAGCCCCACAGGAACAACCGCCGGCGCACGCCACCCCGATAGCCAGCCCAACCTACTCAAGTCCATGATCAACCTCCCCAACAGCCCCGACCACCAGGTAACCCACAGCCGCCTGTTGGTGAAATTAGAGTTATCTCAGGTGGACTTGCCTGCGAAGGGCCATCCCGCTCGGCTCAGAGGGCGGAGCTAAGAAAAATAAGGCAGGGCTCAGACAAGGCAGTCGCTGCTGTAGACCGACCCTCCAAACAACCCAAACAGTGGGTAGAGCCCATCACCTTTACGGACGCCGACTGCACAGGCATCCGCTACCCACATGATGACCCCCTTTGTCATTTCGGCCATCCTCTCTAAGTACAAGGTCAGACGAGTTCTCATCGACAACGGTAGCTCTTCAGACATCATCTTCCTCAACTGCTTCCGCCAGCTCAAGATTGGGAAAGAAAGCTTGTCTCCACTCCAAACCCCCTTGGTCGGCTTCATCGGCGACCGCGTGACCTCCATCGGTTCCATTGACCTCCCCATCACAATCGGCGAATACCCACGGCAGGCCACGAAGTTGCTCACCTTCCTTGTGGTCGATTGCCCATCTGCCTACAACATCATCCTTGGCCGCACCGCCCTAAACGCTTTCCAAGCCATCACATCCACCTACCATCTTGCCCTCAAGTTTCCCACCGATCTCGGGGTCGGAACGGTCAGAGGAGAGCAGACCGTGGCTAGGGAATGTTATGTTGCCTCACTTAAAGAAGTCAAACTGAAGGAGGCAATGATCATCGAAGGTCTTGACGTCCGGGATGAGGACGAGCTGGTTAGAGGAGAACCTGTGGAGGAGCTCGTTGAGGTCCCCATTGACCCCACCAACCCACTGAAAACTGCAAAGATTGGCACCCAACTATCCCCCCAAGCCAAAGCTGACCTTACCGCCCTTCTGACCGAGCACAATGACGTGTTTGCCTGGACCCATTCAGACATGCCAGGCATCGACCCCTCCTTCATAACTCACCGCCTCAGTATCGAACCCCATTTCCGACCTTACCGCCAGAAGTAGCGCATCTTCCATCCAGAGCGCAATACTCTTATAGCCGCAGAGGTCGACAAGCTCCTTGAGGCCCAATTCATCCAAAATGTAGACTATCCTAAGTGGCTGTCCAATGTGGTCCTAGTCCGCAAGAACAATGGCAAGTGGCGACTCTGCGTCGATTACTCTGACCTGAACCGAGCTTGCCCCAAAGATAACTATCCACTCCCCCGAATAGATCTGCTGGTCGACGCCACGGCCGGTCACCAAATGCTCAGCTTCATGGACACATTCTCCGGGTACAACCAAATCATGATGCACTTGTCCGATCGGGAACACACGTCCTTCATTACCGACCGAGGTACCTACCACTACTGTGTAATGCCGTTCGGACTAAAGAATGTTGGGGCCACCTATCAACGGTTAGTCAACACTGTTTTCCACCATCAGATCGGTCGGAACATGCTAGTCAAGAGCAAACTCTCCTCTGACCATCTAACCGACCTACGAGAAACCTTTGCCACCTTTCGCAAGTATCAGATGAAGCTTAACCCCGAGAAGTGCGCCTTCGGCGTAGGATCTGGAAAGTTTTTGGGTTTTATGGTCAGTCAGTGCGGCATTGAAGCCAACCCTGAGAAGATCAAGGCCTTGATTGAGATGCAGTCACCCAAAACTGTTAAAGAAGTCCAAAGACTCACGGGCAGAGTGGCGGCCCTCAACCGCTTCAGTTCCCGCGCAACAGATAAGTGCCTACCCTTCTTCAAAGTTCTTCGGCAGACTTTTGAATGGACAGCTGAATCCGAAGAGGCTTTTCAGCAGTTAAAGCAATGCATGGCCAATCCCCCCCTTCTTTCACAGGCAATTACGGGCGAGCCCCTCTTCCTCTATTTAGCAGTATCGAACACCGCCGTCAGTGCAGCTCTTATCCGGGAAGATGTTTCAGTCCAACGGCCGGTCTACTACATCAGTCGAGCTCTCAGGGGAGCAGAGCAGAATTACCCATTGCTAGAAAAGTTGTCCCTAGCCTTGGTCACCGCCTCCAGACGACTTCGTCCTTACTTTCAGGCCCATTCCATAGTGGTCCTCACCGACCAACCCCTGAAGAAGATCATGCAGCAACCAGAACTTTCTGGCCGACTCATGCAGTGGTCGGTGGAACTTAGCCAGTTCGACATCTCCTACCGCCCTCCCACAGCAATCAAGGGACAGGCCATAGTCGACTTCATCCTGGAATTCACCAACCCTACCCCAACCACTGCCTCTCCACCCCCACCAACTCCTGCCGAGCCAGAGGACCCCCATTCTTGGACTCTCAACGTCGACGGGTCATTCCGGAGGGAAGGTAATGGGGCTGGCCTCATCCTCACCTCCCCTGAGGGTGGTTACTTCAAATGTGCTCTCCGTCTCTTGTTTGAGGCCAGCAACAATGGGGCCGAATATGAAGCATTGATAGCAGGACTCCGCCTGGCCAAGGATATCGGTGTCAGCCACATCCGAGTGTTCAGTGACTCACAGCTCATCGTCGGTCAGATTACGGGGGAATTCGACGTCAAGGATGGCACAATGCGGGCTTACAGGGACATGGCGCTCCCTCTTGTTCGCCTCTTCAATACTTTCCAGATCAACCACATACCTCGGGCAGAAAACTCCAAAGCAGATGAGATGGCTCAGTTGGCTTCTGCAGACCAGTCCAACCTCAGCCACGGAGTCCGCCTCGAATACCTAACCCATCCGGCCATCTCACCCGATCCGCACGAAGTGCAGTTCCTCCAAAATGAACCCCTCCCCTGGGCATCTGACATCATACAATTTTTGACAACGGGAGAACTTCCAGATGACCAACAGCAAGCCGCCAAAGTCAGGGCCCGATCGTCCAATTACATCCTTGACAATGGCATCCTGTACAAACGTGGTTTTTCACGACCATATCTGCGATGCCTCCATTCGACCCAAGCCACCTATGTCATGCAGGAAATTCATGAGGGAATTTGTGGCAACCACTCGGGCGACAGGTCTTTAGCCCACAAGATACTCCGTACTGGTTATTTTTGGCCAACTCTTAATCAAGATGCAACTGATTTCGTCCTCAAATGCAATAAGTGTCAGCGTTTTGCCAACATCCCCCATGCCCTTCCTACAGAGTTGATTATGCTTTGCAGCCCCTATCCGTTCGCCAAATGGGGAATCGACCTGGTCAGTCCGCTTCCCACCGACCGAGGCCAGACCAAATTCGCAATCGTCGCCATTGACTACTTCACCAAATGGGTAGAAGCCAAACCCCTAGCCACCATTACCGAGCGGAACACAACCAGGTTCATCAGGAAATCGATCGTCTGCAGGTTTGGCATCCCTTAGGCCATCGTGTCAGACAACGGCAAACAATTCGACAATGCCAGATACAGAAAGTTCTGTGCAGACCTCCAGATTCAACCATGTTTCTCCTCCCCTGGGCATCCCCAGGCCAATGGCCAAGTTGAGGTCACCAATCGTTCTCTTCTGAAGATCATCAAGGCTAAGCTGGAAGCTGCAAAGGGACTCTGGGCTAAGGAACTACCGAATGTACTCTGGGCCTACCGAACCACAGCTCGGACTCCCACCGGGGAAACCCCTTTCCGCTTAACATACGGCGCTGAGGCGGTTATTCCGATGGAAGTCGGTCTGCCAACCCCCAGGGTTTTACATCTGGATCCAACGCTCACTGAAGAGCTCCGTCGGGCGGACTTAGACCTAATTGAAGAGCTCAAAGAGACCACTGCCGTCAGATTGGCCTCATACCAACAGAAAATGCGAACTCACTACAACCGCAAAGTCCGACCGCGGGAATTCGCTGTAGGTGATCTTGTCTTAAGAGAGGCCACTCTCACCACCAAAAATCCAACCGAGGGAAAACTAGCAGCCAAAGGGAGGGACCCTACATTGTGAAAGCCCGTCCACGACCGGGCACTTACCGACTTCAAGACATGGAGGGTCGAGACCTTCCCCACCCATGGAATGCTGAACACTTGAAACACTACTTTCAATAGGCTATCGCTTTTGTATTGCTCCATTGTTGTACTTTCTTTTTGACGCATAATGTAAATTTTGATCGTTGGAATACACTTCCCATGGCAACAATTTTATCTCCCAGCTACCCCTGTCGTCTCAATAACATTTTTTACTTGCAGCCAGACTGAGCACTTCAAAAGCCTCATCCAGACCGAGCACTTCAAAAGTCCCGGCCAGACCGAGCGCTTCAAAAGCCTCAGCCAGACCGAGCACTTCAAAAGCCTCAGCCAGACTGAGCACTTCAACAATCTCGGCCAGACCGAGCACTCCAAAAGCCTCGGCCAGACCGAGCATTTCAAAAGCCTCGGCCAGACCGAGCACTTCAAAAGCCTCAGCCAGACTGAGCACTTCAAAAAGCCCCGGCCAGACCGAGCACTTCAAAAGCCTCGGCCAGACCGAGCACTTCAAAAGCCTCAGCCAGACTGAGCACTTCAACAGCCTCGGCTAGACCGAGCACTCCAAAAGCCTCAGCCAGACTGAGCACTTCTAAAGCCCTCGGCTAGATCGAGCACTTCAAAAGCCTCAGCCAGACCGAGCACTTCCAAAGCCCTCAACCAGACTGAGCAATTCGAAAGCCTCAGCCAGACTGAGCACTTCCAAAGCCCTCAGCCATGACCGAGCACTCCAAAAGACTCAACCAGACTGAGTGCCACCAATGCAGGTGAAACAACCCTCGTCACTGTTTACTGATTACTTACTGATTACTGCTAAACCGAGACCGATTATGATTGATAATTGAATTGATTAAAATACTGAATCGACTGACTGAATCTGAAACTGAATCGATTGACTGTATCTGTTTAATTGCATGTTTATCTGTTTGCTGTTTAATTATCTGTTCAGTTTTCATGTTTAAACTGTCAATTGAAGGCCTTATCGGCGGTCGAACCAGGCATTGATTGATGTTTTATGATCGGTAGAATTAATGTGATTTTATGGTATATTTATCTAAAATGTGATTTGGTATGATTAAATTAGATTAAAATGAGTTAAATTGCAATAGTTGCTTTATTTACAACCATGCCATCTAATGGCCCACTACTTGAGCCACCTTTGAGCCTTATCATCACACTCTAAACACATTATTTCATCAGCCATTCTCTTGCCTTAGCCGACCATACAGAGAGAGAGGGAGAGAGTTAAGAGAGATTTGAGTTCAACTTGTTGATTGGCTTGAATCTTGAAGAAATTGGAGCATAGATTGCATTTAAGCTTCCTCACCTTGTAATTCAAGACATAGGTAAGGTAATTGAACCTCTCATTGTTGTATTTAAGATTGTTCTGCATGATTCATGTCGAATTGTTGAGTTAAGGCATGATTTGGTTCAATGGTGTTGATTTAGAGCTCAATTGATGCATGCATGTGCATATTGACAAGTTTTGAGTTGATTTCATGGCAAATTGTCACATGCATGTTCATAAATAAGATCAAGTTCATGTTTTCAACTTGTTTTGAAAAGAAGGAGCTCAATAGAGCATGTTTTGGAAGCTTTGATTTGAGTTAATCTCATGCATGTCACCTTGTAGCATGTTCATGAAGAATGGGTTTGAAAATGAGTTTAATTGAAACACCCTTGGGCCTTGATTTCTCAAATTGACCCTTGCAACATGCTATTCTATGAGTTTACTTATGTTTTCCAAAAAATTGGCCCAAGAGGATCGAAATTTTAGCATTTAAACTTGATTTTGAGCTTGAGACTCAAATCTGGAATTTCCAGATTTTAGTCGTCTGCTCGAGCGGGGGTAGTGTCGCTCTAGCGGGAAAATCGAGCTCCCAGCATCTTGCACTGTACATCAGTCCGCTCGAGCGGAGGAAGTTGCGCTCGAGCAGAGGACTGGGTGACACGCTTGAGCGGGCGTCGAGTGGAGATTTCACCTATCCAGTACTTTTTGGTCCGCTCGAGCGGGGACCTTTGTTTGCTTGTCCGCTCGAGCGGGTAAACCTGCGCTCGAGCGGGACCCTGCTACACTGAAATTCTGAAAAGGTTTTCTGAATACATCCTTGCATCCTCATCCCATCCTAGGCATTCTTAGGCCTAGTTTAAGACATCTTAATGAGGATATAGATGTAGAACCACACTGAGGCAATTTAGGGATTAAGTTATTATCTTTCCCAACTGTGATCCCAACTGTGAAACTTAGTGTGTGTTCAATCTGTTAACTGTATAGGGTTGGCATTCCGAGGAGACGCTCTAGTTCACTGTAGCCCAGAACTCTGTGAGTAACAATTGTGTAAAGATATGTTCAAAAATGATTATCTTCTGAACTGTTTACTGAACTGAACTGTTTATCGAGTTGAACTGTTTACTGTTAACTAAATGAATGTATGTCTTATATTCTGAACTGTATTGTGGCATCTTTAGCAACTACTGTTTACTATTACTGCTACTGTTACAGAGACCTCTGACGGTCCCCTCGTTGGAACCACTACGGTTTACTGATTGATGGCCATCAATTGACTGTTCGGTCTTTTAAGACCTACTGTTTACTATACTGCTACTGTCACGGATATCTCTGGAGCAAAGTGCTGCACAGACCTAAGTGCTACAGAGTGAGCCACCTCTAGAATCTGTGCAAGACACCTCTTGAGTCCATACTGGGCTTTAAGCCAATCTGTGAAATCTGGAGCAAAGTGCTGCACGGACCTAAGTGCTACAGTGTGAGCCACCTCTAGAATCTGTGCGAGACACCTCTTGAGTCCATAAGAACTGTACTGTTACTGTTACTGTTACTGTTATTGTTACCGTTACCGTTACTGTTACTGTTATTGTTACCGTTACTATTACTGTTATTGTTATCGTTACCGTTACTGTTACTGTACTGTTACTGTTACCGCTACTGCACTGTTACTGTACTGTACTGTTACCGTTACTACTACTGTACTGACACTGCTACTACCACCGTACTGTTTAGCTATCGGTTGTGCCACGTACGATTACTATGATTTCTAAATGACTGATATGACATGAAGTATAAGCCACCGACTGTATAACTGGTCTACCGAGGCAAACGACTGTTTAAAATACTGAAAGGACATTCTTTCTTAACCCCTTTACGCATTGTGTTATTCACTGGGCTTTAGCTCACTGCTCATATATATATATATATATATGTAGGTGTACAGGCACCAGATCGCGGCTAGGAGCGTCAGGCAAGCTTTAGTTTCGCCAAGCCAACCACTGCGCCTCACTGCGAGGTTCCGAGCCCTTCAAGCTATGGCTTAGGGGTGTTTTAATCTCCCCGTCTGTCCCTGTATCTGATTGGTATTACTGTATAGACTGACAGCACTGTACTGTACTGTTAATAGGGATTAAGTCCTTGTACTGAATGATTGTAAATATTGTGCCTACTGTTCTGTACTGAATGTCTATATGTATGAAAAATCTTTTTGCATACAGATTGTCACAGCTCAATGGACATTGTTTATTTACTGTTCCGGCTTCCGCCATGCCCCTGTACTCTGTTTTACTGTATTACTGTTCAGTAGGCCTTCGGTAATCTCGGATTACTGGCCGGTTACGGTACTAAACCCATAGGGGCGGGTTTGGGTCGTGACAGAGTGGTATCAGAGCGATACTTAACCACGAGTTATACCGCACACACGTGTCCAAATGAGCTATAGGATGTCCTAGAAAAGAAGTTAGGGCATTGCATGAGCATAAAAAGTGTGTGTGGTTATGACATGACTAATTATATGCTAATGTGTTAAACTGTTTAAGTATGCAACTGTTTATGTTTATAATTGCTACTACTGCTTATAGTGAAATGAAACGAAGCCTATATGCATACTTAAAGAAGTTAAATGGAATAACATGTAATGTTAATGTTACTACTGACAGGGGAAATCTATAAGAAAATGAACGTGTGAAAGTAAAGGGTCATGTGACCGTACCTGAGTTGAATTGAAAGCATACACACATCTGATATGGAATGAAATGTAAAACCAGGAAGAACCTCTCCTATATTGCTAAACACCCTGTTGTGTGTAAACAAGGGAAAGGACGAGGAACGTAAGCAAAACCGAATCTTCTGATGTTAGAGTTAACAGGCTAGAAGGAATGGTCGACGTCTTAACTGAAAATCTGAGGAGATAAAAAGGCCGACATACGCGCTTGAATCAACTGAATGTGAACTGATGACACTGATACGGAAACCCAAATAAACTGAAACCACCAGAAATTTCTGGGAGGTACCGAACCACTGAAAACTGAGACTTGGGTTTAGAAACTGAGAAAATATGTGAAGTTTTCTTCGAAAAATACTTTCCCCAATGCATCCGAGATAAGAAAGTACCTGAGTTTAAACAACTTGAAAGGTGATAAGACTGTGCTCGAATATGAGGTAAAATTTACCTAACTAGCTTGATAGGCACCCCACATGATAGATACTAACTACAAAGACTAGAAAAGAACTGAAGGTGGGTGTGACCTAGATATGATTGACTGAATCGACGTTTTACGACCGTCAAAGTGTGTAGATGTCCTGGATAGAGTATAATGTCTGAGATAACGTAGCAGCATTGAAATATTCAAATCAACACCACCAACTGAATTAGAAAGAATGAAACAGAAGTAACAGAAAGTGAAAATGACCTCCGTGAATGGAAAATCTCGGGCAATAGCTTTGACCAATGAAGGTCAAAGAAGCAATGTGAACAATGATATACCTATCTGTACTGTATGTGGGAAATACCACTGGGGCGTTGTCGCCACCTATCCGAAACTTGTTTAGACGTGGTCAGGAAGGACATTTGCCTAAATCTTGCCACGAACTCAACTGAACATGAATGAGTCTAACGCTAGACCCTAGTTCCGGAGAATGCTCGGGAAACTGAAAAGACTGACGTAGGTATTACCTGAGATAGATGAAACTGCTTGTACGAACGTTTGTGTGGGAATCGTATATTCCGTAATTTGGTATAGACTGAGAACATATTGACTGAACCGATTGAATTACTGGAATTATAAACCATATACTATGAGGACTGTTAGGACTTGTGAACAGCGAGAACTTGCTGAGTTAGGCCCTTGTATCATATTGCAACAACTGAAAGTGAACTGTAGGTATGACCTTTTGAACTGTACTAGAACTGTTGAACATGGAAATACCTTATGATTGACTGTAATTCGAGAAATTTGTACGACTATGATTTGTACTGCACTGTTACGTATTGATGGACATTATTGAATGAACGGACCCTTGAACTCGAATTATACACGCGAACTGTTTGTGTGTGTGAGACTACTGAAACTAAGAACCCATATTGGTTTGTAAAGATGAACTCCCGCTTATGAATTTGTGAACGAATGCCTACATGAAAACTGATTTTGAACTCACACCTGTATATATGTTCCCATGCTTGTAATATTGTTAAGACTGAGAGGAATGGACTGTGAATAATGAATCTTTTGAAATCTACCGTTGATGCAGACTAAACGTGCGACACTGTAAAACCTTATGTTAACATTTACCTGTGCTATGGAAACTGTTTAGACTTATATACATATCTGCTCACCTTTGCTCGGAATGATTGTTACGTTATTTGTTGATAATTTAACCGTTGGGACTATGACCCTGGAACTGCATGACTGAATAAAGACCCCAAATGATAAACTCTAGACTGTGAATTGTGATTGTGAGAAACTGACATGACTGTTTGATTGAACCTGCGAGCCTATGCTTTAGTGACTGTATGACCGATCCGGAACCCTCGTAGGGCAACTCACTATTATGTGTCACCAAGAACCTTGGGTGATGTATTACTGTATACCATATGCTTATATGAAGGAATTATTTGGAAATTGCTATATTGACTGTAATGCTTACCTCTCAATGTGAATAACTGCATGCTTGTGCACTGCCTGTAAACTTATTGGAAGGAACACGTTGTATATGACCTGTACTGCTTTGATATGAATTGTGATGCTATAAGACTCTGATGTCGGTTGACAAATTGTGAAACTACTGATTATGTACCTAAACGAATGGAGTCCGAACTAATGTGCCTCATCTGGAAATGATAGGAATGGAACTGTTATCCGATCTAATCTGATAGAACGGTGGGTTGATGAAACCCTTTGTGTAACTGATAGAATTTCTGTTAGATGCTTGTGCTTTGAACTTTTACTTGTAATGATTTGACAGAACTTGCATCTGACATGACCTGGTCGAACTTTCATCGAATTGACCTGAGGGAAACCTTAATGAGAAAGCTATTATCAGATTGCTTACAATGTGGGGAAAACTGGGAATGTGACATGTGATGAATTACCCGGTATTACTGTTATGACCATGAACTTGTTTGACTGGGAAATGACTGTTTTGGTGATTACTGTACTTCAGGACTGATGGGATCTGTTGACCACAGACCAGTTTTGATCATAAACTCTGACTGCCTAGAAGTGTATGTAATCTGTATGACTGCTGTCGTATTGACATGTGCTATGACTGAATCTGTGAGAACTGGAACTGATGAATAGTAAATGAATACTTACTTCAGAACTCTGTCTACTGCTATGGGAGTAATGTACAATTCGCCTTATATTACCGATAACTCCCGAATGAACTGGACTGACTGTGATGGCTTACCGAATTGAAAACCAAATTGAACTAAGACCGAGTGAACAACTCGGAAGAGGACGAATCGAAACTCTGTAATTTAACGGGGGAAATTACTTATGAAACTGAGACCGGTGCAAATTTATAACCCCGATAAGTATTGTACTGTATCTGTTCTGTACCTGCTCTGGTAGTGCTAATGAGTGCACCCCGAATGCTTAAGTAAGAATTGTGGCATCTACGTATGCCCTGGACAAGAATATGGAAATGAACATGCATCCGAAACTGTCCTTGACTGAAAATTGAATGTGCATAAGATTCTGTTTTAATATGAGCCCCAATCCTTATACGTGATTTCTGATTCTGTTTCTGTGCATTGCTAAGATTGAGATTGGGCCATGAACTTGTTTATGAATCTGATTATGCTCCTGTTATAGAGTGAAAGTTACTTTTATGCTAAGCATCATCTCTGTTGTCATATGTTAATTCGAGTTTGGAGGACCAAACTCTTTATAAGGAGGGGAGACTGTAACAACCCTCGTCACTGTTTACTGATTACTTACTGATTACTGCTAAACCGAGACCGATTATGATTGATAATTGAATTGATTAAAATACTGAACCGACTGACTGAAATCTGAAACTGAATCGATTGACTGTATCTGTTTAATTGCATGTTTATCTGTTTGCTGTTTAATTATCTGTTCAGTTTTCATGTTTAAACTGTCAATTGAAGGCCTTATCGGCGGTCGAACCAGGCATTGATTGATGTTTTATGATCGGTAGAATTAATGTGATTTTATGGTATATTTGTCTGAAATGTGATTTGGTATGATTAAATTAGATTAAAATGAGTTAAATTGCAATAGTTGCTTTATTTACAACCATGCCATCTAGTGGCCCACTACTTGAGCCACCTTTGAGCCTTATCATCACACTCTAAACACATTATTTCATCAGCCATTCTCTTGCCTTAGCCGACCATACAGAGAGAGAGGGAGAGAGTTAAGAGAGATTTGAGTTCAACTTGTTAATTGGCTTGAATCTTGAAAAAATTGGAGCATAGATTGCATTTAAGCTTCCTCACCTTGTAATTCAAGACATAGGTAAGGTAATTGAACCTCTCATTGTTGTATTTAAGATTGTTCTGCATGATTCATGTCGAATTGTTGAGTTAAGGCATGATTTGGTTCAATGGTGTTGATTTAGAGCTCAATTGATGCATGCATGTGCATATTGACAAGTTTTAAGTTGATTTCATGGCAAATTGTCACATGCATGTTCATAAATAAGCTTAAGTTCATGTTTTCAACTTGTTTTGAAAAGAAGGAGCTCAATAGAGCATGTTTTGGAAGCTTTGATTTGAGTTAATCTCATGCATGTCACCTTGTAGCATGTTCATGAAGAATGGGTTTGAAAATGAGTTTAATTGAAACACCCTTGGGCCTTGATTTCTCAAATTGACCCTTGCAACATGCTATTCTATGAGTTTACTTATGTTTTCCAGAAAATTGGCCCAAGAGAATCGAAATTTTAGCATTTAAACTTGATTTTGAGCTTGAGACTCAAATCTGGAATTTCCAGATTTTAGTCGTCCGCTCGAGCGGGGGTAGTGCCGCTCGAGCGGGAAAATCGAGCTCCCAGCATCTTGCACTGTACATCAGTCCGCTCGAGCAGAGGAAGTTGCGCTCGAGCGGAGGACTGGGTGACACGCTCGAGCGGGCGTCGAGCGGAGATTTCACCTATCCAGTACTTTTTGGTCCGCTCGAGCGGGGATGTTGCCGCTTGAGCGGGGACCTTTGTTTGCTTGTCCGCTCGAGCGGGTAAACCTGCGCTCGAGCGGGACCCTGCTACACTGAAATTCTGAAAAGGTTTTCTGAATACATCCTTGCATCCTCATCCCATCCTAGGCATTCTTAGGCCTAGTTTAAGACATCTTAATGAGGATATAGATGTAGAACCACACTGAGGCAATTTAGGGATTAAGTTATTATCTTTCCCAACTGTGATCCCAACTGTGAAACTTAGTGTGTGTTCAATCTGTTAACTGTATAGGGTTGGCATTCCGAGGAGACGCTCTAGTTCACTGTAGCCCAGAACTCTGTGAGTAACAATTGTGTAAAGATATGTTCAAAAATGATTATCTTCTGAACTGTTTATTGAACTGAACTGTTTACCGAGTTGAACTGTTTACTGTTAACTAAATGAATGTATGTCTTATATTCTAAACTGTATTGTGGCATCTTTAGCAACTACTGTTTACTATTACTGCTACTGTTACAAAGACCTCTGTCGGTCCCCTCGTTGGAACCACTACGGTTTACTGATTGATGGCCATCAATTGACTGTTCGGTCTTTTAAGACCTACTGTTTACTATACTGCTACTGTCACGGATATCTCTGGAGCAAAGTGCTGCACAGACCTAAGTGCTACAGAGTGAGCCACCTCTAGAATCTGTGCGAGACACCTCTTGAGTCCATACTGGGCTTTAAGCCAATCTGTGAAATCTGGAGCAAAGTGCTGCACGGACCTAAGTGCTACAGTGTGAGCCACCTCTAGAATCTGTGCGAGACACCTCTTGAGTCCATAAGAACTGTACTGTTACTGTTACTGTTACTGTTATTGTTACCGTTACCGTTACTGTTACTGTTATTGTTACCGTTACTGTTACTGTTATTGTTACCGTTACCGTTACTGTTACTGTACTGTTACTGTTACCGCTACTGCACTGTTACTGTACTGTACTGTACTGTACTGTTACCGTTACTACTACTGTACTGACACTGCTACTACCACCGTACTGTTTAGCTATCGGTTGTGCCACGTACAATTACTATGATTTCTAAATGACTGATATGACATGAAGTATAAGCCACCGACTGTATAACTAGTCTACCGAGGCAAACGACTGTTTAAAATACTGAAAGGACATTCTTTCTTAACCCCTTTACGCATTGTGTTATTCACTGGGCTTTAGCTCACTGCTCATATATATATATATATATATGTAGGTGTACAGGCACCAGATCGCGGCTAGGAGCGTCAGGCAAGCTTTAGTTTCGCCAAGCCAACCACTGCGCCTCACTGCGAGGTTCCGAGCCCTTCAAGCTATGGCTTAGGGGTGTTTTAATCTCCCCGTCTGTCCCTGTATCTGATTGGTATTACTGTATAGACTGACAGCACTGTACTGTACTGTTAATAGGGATTAAGTCCTTGTACTGAATGATTGTAAATATTGTGCCTACTGTTCTGTACTGAATGTCTATATGTATGAAAAATCTTTTTGCATACAGATTGTCACAGCTCAATGGACATTGTTTATTTACTGTTCCGGCTTCCGCCATGCCCCTGTACTCTGTTTTACTGTATTACTGTTCAGTAGGCCTTCGGTAATCTCGGATTACTGGTCGGTTACGGTACTAAACCCATAGGGGCGGGTTTGAGTCGTGACAGCAGGTCCAGAATGCCTTACCTACAACCTCAATTCCACCATCAGTGACACTCCATGATTATAGCCTTAACAAGATCTACACTGCGCATTAAGGAGTTCCTTACTTTCCTTTGACAGTCACAATTCCAGATCCAAGTTTTTACACCACCCTTTACTTAGTCAAATTCCAAAGATGTTCTCACATGTTTCATTTACTAATCAGGTTATTTCCTACACCATCTAGCGTGAATTTTTATACAAGTCCCATGTCAGCCTATATTGCGCATTAAGGAGTTCTTTACTTTACTTTGCATCAAAGATTTATCCAAGTCCAATTCTACTCTGCATCAAGGAGTTCTTTACTTTACTTTGCATTGAATTTTTATACAAGTCCTATTTCAGCACCACTTTGAACTTCACTGAATTTTCATACCACTCCAATTTTACACCTCTCCCAAATCCAGTCCACCACTTTGAACTTCACTGAATTTTCATACCACTCCAATTTTACATCTCTCCCAAATCCAGTCCACCACTAACTTATGCACAAGCAAACACAATTGTCTGATAGAAACATAAATAAAGTTTTATTCAGCCACAAATGTATGCACAAGTTCGCTACATCAAAAAAAAAAAAAAAAAAAAAAAAAGAGACAAAACAAAAACCTTCAAGTACACACTCCTTCCGTTCACTCATCCCCCTCACTGGAGACGAGGTCTTCTTCTTCAATACCCTCATCCAGGGGGGTCTGGGCCACATCATCCTCCCCAATCGTCACACTACTCAGGTCAAGTTCTGGGAACAGCTCCTCAGCTCTACGTTTGACCATCTTCCACCTGCTGTCCCAGTACTCAGCCATTTCATGTTTGTAGAAGTCTGACTGCTGGAAGCTCTCAATGACTTCAGACTCAGTTCTCCCCCCAGCAGTCGTCCTTGATGGGCCAGCCCCCCCAGATTCCACCCCAGCTAAGCTGCTGGCGACTGCGGCATCCATTGCCATCTGAAATTCAGGAGACCCTTTGAATTGAGTAATTGCTGCAACATAAAGATCGGGATAGGCCGCCCTTTCCGAGGCCGCCCTTTCCGAGGCCGCCTTCGCCTTTTCTTCGTCTAGCTCTTTTTGTAGGATCTCCTTCTCAGAGGCTGCCTTGGATCTTTCTTCCTCCAGCTCTTACGCAGAGCCTCCATTTCAGCGGCCGCCCTCGCCCTCTCTACTTCGAGCTCTTTCTACAGAGTCTCCTTTTCAACGGTCGCTTTGCCCCTCTCTGCCTGCAACTCCTTTTGCAGGCTCTCCCTCTGCTCCATCGCTCTGGCACGCTCACCTTCCAGCTCCTTTTGCAGAGTATCAACTTTAACATCTGCCTCATCTTTTTGCCTGACCAGCTCTTCATTGTTGCTCATGGCCTCTTCATGCCGCTCGACCGAAACGGCACAAGTTCTTTCGGACTCCTCCAACTTTTTCTGCTCGCCAGCCAGTTGGAACTCGAGCAACACAACCTGGCGGCGTGTGTCCTCCAACTCCAACTTAACTGCTTGCAGATCAGTGTGGGCAGTCTTCCAGTCGGCACTCTCCTTCGTCAACTTCGCCAACTGGGCCTTGGCCTCATCTGCTTTAAGTTTGGCAGCCCCCGCTTTCCTCAAGAGAGCCCCTGCTAAGGTAGTCACCTCCATTTGAGCGGAGCATAACCCCCTCAACAGGTCAGCCTCGCTGAATCTGGACGCCGAGCGCAGGGCCGACTCTTCTACAATCTTCACCAGACGGTCTGCTCCTGCCCTGGCTGGCCCCTCCTCTCCTTCCAGCCGTCCAACCACCGCACGGACATGATAAATTGCTGTGGCAAGACTGACCCCCCCTTCTTGGGAATCAGAGCCCCTTTGGGTCTGTTGCCCCACCCTCGGCTCTGCACCAGTTACCTCCAACATTGGGGTTACCCCCACCACTTCTGGGGCATCCTTGACCACAGAGGTCTCCACCATACCTGGAACGCCCTTAGCCCTTTTGGATCCAGGCTCATCTGCAGCCTCCTCTAGGGCACTTCTCTTCTTCTTCTTTTTCTTCTTCAGAGCCTCCCCCTCCCTCCTGGCTTGTTCTTTAACAGGATCAACTGGGGGTGGTCGCGGCTCAAAACTACTTAAGTCCTTCCCCCCCAGTGGCCTTGGGCGCGGGCGGATCCTCTCCCGCGCGATCGGTTGAACCGGTCGGTCTCCTTGTGCTTCCTTAAACTTTTTGGCTCTTGCTAGGATGGCCTGATCCTCTGCCTCCTGAGCTTCCCTCCTCGCCTCCAACTCTGCTTGGTCGAGGTCCCCCCTGATCGGCTATGGACCCAGCCCCACCTCGAATAATGCGGACAGCTGAACGAGCTCGTCCCATCTGGCCTTCTCCCTCTGCCTCCACTCCTTCACCCTCCTCACCCTCTCCTCTGCCGCTGCCTCCAATCTTGCTTCCATCGACCTGATGGGCACCTTCCACATGGAGTGCACCCCAAGCCCCCCATTGGCAGAGACGTAGAACCACCGTGGTCGCCACCCCTTGATCGACGTTGGCAGCCCCGCCACCAACCCCTTCCCCGCTACTGCCTGCAGGGTAACCCACGTTTCCTACTGCCCAGAGGCCTTATAACAGGCAAAGAACTCATCTACTGTCATGGCCTCCCCTCCATTCGCCTTCGGCCATGCACTTGCACAGGCTAGCAGGATCTTTCATGCATTGGGCATCAGTTGACCCCATGCTACCTCCAGTCGGTTGAGCACGTCCACTACCACTTGAGGCAGCGGCAACCTCAGCCCACCCTTTAGAGCCTCCTCATAAAGGGAAAACTCTCCTGGCCTGGCGTCAGACGGCCTTTCCGTTGATGTTGGCAGCGACAACTCCACTTCCATGGGGATTTGATATCTTTCACGCATAGCTTCTAAATCCGCTGCCGTCACCGTCGATTTATCCGCCTTTGTATACCAATGGTCCGGTTCCACCTGGCTAATTGGCTCCGTAGCCACTATCACGGTGGAGCTGTGGGATCGTGCCACTGTTTCCCCTACCCTCCCCATCCTATATTGCTGCGCCAACTCCTCAGCATCATCATCACCAAGCGGGTCCATCCTGGCAATGGCAGTTTCTTCCTGGGCCATTTCTAAGCTGTATCTGCGAATCGCTTCCGCTGCAGGTGCAAGAAAATCGAAGAAGTGTTGCAAAGGTGTATCATGAGCAACAGATGAAGCAAGACTTGGGATGTTTTGGTTCTTTGTAAACAAGTAGGTGAATCGAATGATACCAAAAGCCCATGGTTTGCCCGTATTCCAAGGATCCCAATTAATTTTCGCCAGTTTGAAAACTTTTCAAATCATCCGCCAAAACTGTCTTTTCAACTCCATAATGACGTATCGTTTCACTTCTACTCCAACGCCACACTTCCCCCACCCCCCACGATCTTGCCACGTGTACGACCACGATGCGCTGTCTCCTCGCCTCACACTGTCTTTTCCACTTCAAATCATCACATGCCACGCCGCCTTTCGAGCCCCGCCCCCTTCCGCTCAGCTCCCCTCGCGGTCGGCACACCTCACGGTCGTCCCTTCCGCTCGGCTCCCCTCGCGGTCGGCACACCTCCCGCTCGGTCCACCAACTCGGCCACCCCTGACGGTCGGACTCATCTTCCTCATTACTATTCTCTTCGTTGGACTGAAGCTGCACTCGGGAATGGGGGACTACTGACATGGATAGGCCCATAAAGACCACAGCCCACAGTGAACAAACCCAAGCCCACCATTTAGACCTCATTGCATAACCCGGGTAGCAAAATCCAAGACAGCTGGAGGCCAACTGGGCATGAGGGACCAATGACATCCGGACATATGGCAGGTGCAAGATAGGCCACATCAGCAGACAAAGATCTGCAAAGTTATTGCCACAACACATCACCATTAATGCAGCCCATCACAGCATTTATTACGACAACACCTCCCCGTCGGAATAGCGCCCCTTTACCCTGAATAAGGTAAGCTACAGCACAGGCTTTCGGCAAAGGAGGCACGTCGGAAGGGACAGTGAAATGATTACCAAAAAATATAAGTAAGCATGGAAGGCAAGAAGAAGGTTAAGTATTCGGTTTCTCTCTCTCTCTCTCGCTCTACATTCCCTACTTCCACTTCTAATTTACACGCCGGAGGGTTCGCTGGGGGACTACCCTGTTCCCCGTTGAACTTGTTTGCAGGTCTTTTGGTGGGCCTCATCACTCGAACGTGGACTTGAGGAGCTTGGATCGGTCCAGTCCATCCACCGTGAACGAACTGTATCATCATTTTATAATCCCATATCGAGAAAAAAAGGAAAAAATGAATTGTTTCACTTAAATAAAGTGAATCTTATACTCTCATTTATATAAGCAAAATGAAATTTTTAGTGGAAAGTTTTATGATCAATATCTCATACTAATTTTTTTTTTTGATTTTCTTAATTTTAAATAATTAAGAAAATTATATTGACTAACTTCTATTTAACTTTTATTTTACATAATATAAAAAAATTAAATATAATTACCATATTTTTATCAAATAATATATTATTTTATCATAACATGGTGATATACTAGTATTTTTATATTTAAAAGTGAACATACATTTAAGAATACAAAAAAATGCATACAAAGTTTAACTATTTGTTAATATAGTTACATTTAACTGTCTAACATCAAAACACATGAAAAAATATTATACATTCAATATGAAAATATGTACATTAAAAAATATATAGGTCTTGTTTGGTTTGATTTTGAGAGATATGTTTTCAAAAAATATTTTGGGAAGAGAATTTAGAAATTTTTATAATTTGTTTGGTTGTATATTTTGAAAATAGTTTTGGAGTTTGGGAGGTTGGAATGATTTGATATTTTGTTGTAATTGAGTAAATGTATGTGAGAGAAAAAATGATTGAAAATGAGGAATAAGAGAAAAAAATGTGATTGATTAATATATAGTAGAGAGATAATGATTTTGAAAATTTTTTAAGAAAAATTACAAACTAAACAAAATTTTCAAAAATTTTCTCCAAATTTTTTTTCCCAAAAGCCAAACCAAACAAAGCCATAATTTTTTTAAACATTATTAACATATAGCATACTATATTAACAAGGTTTTTTTTTTTTTAACTTATAATAAATTGATGTTATATTTGTTGGCAGTTCTGAAATATAGAAAAACATATTTAATATGTGTCACGATGTTTTCAATTAAAAATATCACTGTCAAACTTTATCCATCAACATTTAATAGTTTTTGCATAAGTGAGCAACATTTATGAGTTAGTTAGGAGTGGTAGCCGAGGGGGGCCATCGTAATTAACATATACGACCAATTTACTTCAGTTTTGGGCAACAAGTATCGATCTACTTTATGAGCAATTTATTTTTTTGCCTATATTTTTGGTGAAGCGTTTAAGCTTTTTTGGAATTTTATAATTTTCTTATCTTTGTAATAAATAGATTAGTTATATATAAAAATAAAGGATAAAGCTTAGGAGCTCGAAACCCCTCCCCCCGAATCCCTCGAAATTCAGGAGGGAGAGAGAGAGAGAGAGAGAGAAGAGAGGGGAAGAGGGCTCGTAGTCGCCGCCCGATCGTCGCCCGGCGTCCTCGCAGCAGCTCGTCGCAGCGTCACTCGGCGTCGCCTCGCCCAATCGTCATCTCCGGCAGCCCCCGCCTCTGCCCGATGGTCGTCTCCGTAGCCAGATCGTCGTCTCCGGCAGCCCCGGCCTCTGCCTCGCCTCCACCTCCTCTTCCCCCTGTAATTAGGGTCCCCTCCAGTCCTCCTCCTCCTCCTCCTCCTTCCTTCTCTTCTCCTTCTTCCTTCTTCATCTTCTTCGTTTCTGATTGAACTAGAAAAAAAAAAAAAAATGCAAAAACGACATCGTTTCTGGGATTAGGGGGATTCGGGGAGCTCAGATTCGAGCTCCCTAGCACGACCCAAAAATAAAAATAAAAATAAAAGCTCTTAGTCACTTTTTTTTTTCTTTTTAATTTTTTATTTTATAGTAACTCACTTATATGAAAGTGCTCAAAGCCCTGTTTGGGATAAAGGTTAATCGGGGTTAAAATAACTATATAAGATAAAAACAAGTTATTTTAACCAAATATAATAAAATATCACATTCAATTCATAATCATTTTATTTTTTCTCTTATAAAAGTCAAAAAAATTAAAAAATTTATACCAAATAAAAATTTTTAACTCTAAATTAAAGTAACTAAAAAATCAATCCACATCCTAAACCAACCCTAAATTGTGAGCGTTATAGGCAGGAGATATTTAGGGTTGGTTTGGCATAAACTAAATAATATAAAAAGTCAAAAAGTCACTACCCTATTTAAGTCACATTATCTTATTTAAATCACATCACTTTTCTAGCACATCACATCAAACCCAATCCAAACCCAATCCATATAAGCCAATAAGTCAAAAAGTGTACTTTTTTAGAACATTCCAAACCAACCCTTAATATTATATTAGAGTTTTTTAAACACTTTTGTATAGTTTTATTACACAGTGGAGTTCCCATGCCATAATTACTTTTTTTGACTTTTGGCTTACTATGTTTGGAAGTATTGGTACAGTTAATCAGGATCCTCTCTAGGAATGGCAACGAGGCGGGGTGGGGCCGGGGCCGGGGATCACCCTCTCCGTCCCCGATCCCCGATGGCAGAACTCCCCCCCGTTCCCGTCCCCATCCCCGACGGGAAACCGACCACCACCCCCACCCCTGCCCCCTACGGGGATCGGGTTTCCCCGACCCCGAAAATCCCCGGCCAAAACAACAACATCAACATCTCAGTGAGCTCAAAAAGCAACATTAAGAAGATCAAAAAAAAAAACAAAAAAACAAATCTGTCATAGATATATATATATATATAACAATCATCAAAAAAAATTAATCATAGATATATATATACACACAGATATATATATATATACACAACAATCAGATCTGTTCTTCTTCATCAAATATATATACAGATCTGTTCTTCTTCTTCAGATTTTCAGATCTTCAGATTTAATAACAAATAACAAATACCTAAACACACCCAGATCTTCAGATTTAATACCAAAAAAGAGCTTCAGATTTAATACCAAATACCAACACCCAGATTCAACAACACACCCAGATCTGATCAACAACACACCCCGTGAGCAATGAGTGACGCCGTGAGGGAGAGAGGAGGAGCGGCCGACGCCATTGCCGTGAGCATCGCAGCAGAGAGAGGGAGAGAGGCTGAGAGAAGAGAGGGAGGAGTGACGTCATGAGGTAGAGAGGAGGAGCGGCCGACGCCGACGCTAACGCCATCGCTGTGAGCATCGCAGCAGAGAGAGGGAGAGCATCGCAGATTTGCAGCAGAGAGAGGAAGAGCATCGCCTAGAGAAGAGAGTGTGAGTGGGAGAGAGGAGTGAAATGAAATGAAATAACCTAAACACATATACTATATATATTCGGGGATATATACGGGGTGTACTCGGGCCGGGGCCGGGACCGAGGCGGGGCCGAGGTTGGGAAATCTATCCCCGTCCCCGGCCCGAAAATGATCGGGGGTTTATTTTTTAATACCATCCCCGGCCCGTAGGGAGTTTTTTTGGGAGAAAAACCGTCCTATTCGGGGTCGGGGGGTCGGGTCCCCGTCGGGCCGGTTTCAAATTGCCATCCCTAATCCTCTCTTTAACTTTTTTTTTTTTTTTTTCCTTGACTTTTTATTTATTAGGTTGTTGGGTCCATTCTTGGATCAAATTTTGATGATTCGAACCGTTGACATTTTAAAATTTATTAAGTATATAATATTTATAACAAATTAAGTTGATCAGATATTAAAAAACATGTGTTCGGCAAACTATTTATTAAATTTTTTTTAAAAAATAATTTTTAGTACGATGATCTGAACACATAGTTTTTGATATCCAATCAACTTGATTTTTTACGGGTATAATATATTCGACAAATCTTAAAATGTGAATAATTTGAATCATTAAAATTAAACTCAAAAGTGAGTCCAATGGCCTAACAAATACGGAGTCAAGGAGAAAAGTGAAGAAGTGAATCCGTATTCTGGTAGAATACCCTGGAGTGGTTAAACAAAACGTAAAATATATTTTTGAAAAAAAAGAAAAAAGAAAAAAGGATTTGATCATTATAATAAAATAAATTTTTAATTTTATTAATTTAAATATTAAACTTTTAATTTGTTTTCAATCTAAAGTATTTGCTTATTTTTATTAAGTAAAATTGATAGAAAAATAGATATTTTAGTCATAAACTCAGTGAGAAATGATATTTTAAACATTTTATGTATATCCACATTGAGTTTAATAATTAAAATATTCTTTTTTCGTTGATTTTACCTAACAAAAATAAGCTAATGTTTTAAATTGTAAACAAATCAAAAGATTAGAGTTTAAACTGACAAAATTAAAAATTTGAATTTTGTTTTATTAGAAGGTTCAAACTCTAGAATTTTTTTTTTTCGGTTTGTTGTAATTGTCCCTATATTGTTTATGTATTTTTATCAGGCAAAATGCCTGTTAAAATTACTCTAACATGTTTTTTTATTTTTTTATTTTTAACACAATAATGCCACAATAACTATATATGTGTATCATAAAATATTTACTATTTTATATGCCACTGTAACACAAATCTGATCATTGAGTCATTATTGTTCTAACTAAAGCTCTAAAAATAAAAAAATTAATTTTATTAACAAGTATCGTTAAATAGTTGTACGTAATTTTGTTTAAAAGAGTGCCAATCAGCAAATATTTTGTACAATTATTAGATGATATTGAAGCAGTATTAACTAATATATGAGTAGATAAATATTGCTATTGAAAATTAAAAATTCCGATACACATTAGCTGTGACTAGCATTAAAAGAAGCCACCGATTACTTTCCAAGTCTTGTCAAAGAAAGCACAATTTACATCCGAGACCTATTTATCGAATTGAATCAACCAAGGACTTGCGGGCATATAAATTTGGCAGTGCACACTAAGGTCTTATTTGGGAATTATTTGTTTTAGTTAAAAAATCAAAAAAATATTATAAGTTGTCATATCATTCTCATTACTTTTCTACATATCTTTTCGTAAAAAGTTAAAAAATTACTAAAATAACTTATTTCCAAACGAGACCTCAGTCTCCTCTAACTGTACAAGTACAACCCTAATAAAAGAAAATTTGAGAGGACCCACTAAAAATCCTGATTTATTTATGTACATATGCCTATTATTTTTGGGCAGCCCTACAATAATTGTTCTTATACTTACATAAAAAGTAATTATAAAATTGAACATAATCTAATAATTTTTGTATTGTTAAACTTTTTTCATAAATGGATTCACATAGTTAGAAAAGAAGAGATCATTGATGAATTAGTTATGTAAAAGGTAGCACACGTTAGCAAAATTTAAATATTAATGCTATGACTATGTTTAGTAACGTTTATACTTACAATTTTTTGTTTTTAAATTTTAAAACTTAAAACAAAAATTATTTTAGTATCTACTTTCGTTTTTCTTTTTTCTTTTTTTAAATATAAATATTTTACAAATTTTACGAACTTACAATAAAAAATTTATTTTCACTTATTATTTTGAAAACAAGTCAACCATCACTATTGTTGGTAACCCCACCTTTGTTGAGTCTCCGTCACCTTATCCAATTTTGATTGTTGACAATTACCTCCAACCACCACATTTGGCCACATCAAATCACCTTTGGCCACCATCTCTTGTCGAAAACCACTTCAGACTCCCATGTTTTTAAAAAATAAAAATAAAATTGAAATATATATATTTTTTCATTTTAACAAAAAAGCAAAAACATAAACATGTTTAAAAAATAATAAATGTAACAAAATTTAGTTTTGGCATATCAATTTGGAAATTCAAGAAAGAAATAGCATATCCAACTTGTGTAGAAGTGGTGGCACAGGAGATGCGTGGGCATATGATAAAATTGTGGATAGTCTTATCTGAATTTAAAATTTGAAAATTGAAACAAGCTTGAATTGAAAATTGAAAAAAATAAATAAAAATGAAGCAGTTGAATAGATAGTTATGATCTTCTAGGACTATTTTGGAAAAATCTAAAAACTGACTTTTCCAATTCCAGGGTTTGTTTTATATAATTAAATAAATAGATAGTCTAGTAGTTTAGATTTTAAATTTGCGACAGAAATATATAAAGGAAAGAGAAAATTAATTTATATTTTATTTTATTTTATTTTTTCCCCTCATTGGTGTTTTTATCTACAAATCATTAGTGTAAATCTAAAGCGGTTGCTTGTCTTCACGGAGAAATAAGAACACTACAAATTCAAGTTAATTTTCACCTTTCATTTATTTACTCGATATTTTTTTAAAAAAGATTTGAACAATATTATATCTATTTAAATTCTTATTAATAATGATGTCAAAACATTATTGGGTGTTTAAAAATTATTATTTTTTAACAACCAATTACATTTGACCTCCTGTATTTTTAATAAGATCGTCAATATGTGTAGAATTATTCAAAATATTTTGAGATTGTATTTAGTTTAGAAATTATAGGAAAAATAAAGACTGAGAACTCTAAAGAGAGCCCTAGTGATGCGGTAAGAAATGGGATCCACATGTAATGTGATGGGTGTGCCTATGTTTTTATTTGTGTTTTTTTTTTTTTTTTCTCTTACCATGTTACTAAAACTTTTTTTAAAGTGTGCAAGGATCCTCTATCAAATAACCATGTCCTTTGTCCCTAATCACTCACAACTATTAAAAATGTCTTTAGATTTTTACATCTTGAGATTCTTATATAATCTAATAGCAGTGAGTGAATTGAAACAGAAGAACAAGATTATTTAAAGATAGGGCATCTTTACACCAAAATTAGAACTCTCATCTCTATCATTATTTTTACTAGCCTATTACACGTGCTATGCACGGGATAATTATAGATATTTATTTTTGTTTTAGATTTTTTTAATATATAAATTATATTTTTGAAGATTTTTATAAAAATAATTTAACAATTTTATTACTAACCATAGTGTATGAGAGAAGTTAAAAAGGGTACTGCAATAACTATGCATGAGTTGTATCTATAATTATTTGTATGAGGGGATTTTAACCAAATCAATAAATGCAGGTATGTGGAAAGACATGTGGATTGAAAAAAGTTAATAAATGCTGATCAGGAGATTTTGCCCAAATCCATAAATGCTGAATTTTTTTTTTAAATGCCTTCTTTTTTTCCTTTTTTATATTATATTAAAGTTTAATATTTTAATAATAATCATATATGTTAGACTTTTCAAGGAATTAAATGTCTTTTTTTTTATTATATTATATTAAAGTTTAATATTTTGATAATAATCATACGTGTTAGACTTTTCAAAAAAAAAAATTTATGCTTGTTCTTAATGCATTAAAGTGTTATTATGAGGAATAATAATCATATGTGTTGGGACTTTTCAAGGAATTCATATGTGTTGGATTTCAAAGAATTTTTTTTATGTTTGTTCTTAATGCATTAAAGTGCTATTATGAGAGTAAGACTTGAGGGTTGGGAGAAGTTAATAAATGCTAAGTTTTTTTTTTAAAATCAAAAAAATTAGAAAATTTAGATTGAGAGATTTGAACTCCCACAAGGCTTGGGGTTAAAACCCCATTTTGCTTAATATATAATATTAGCCTATCACCCGTACTATGCATGGGATAATTATAGATATTTATATTTGTTTTAGATTTTTTTTAATATATAAATTATATTTTTTAAGATTTTTTTCTTATCACTAACCATAGTGTATGGGGGAAGTTGAAAAGGGTACTGAAATAACTATACACGAATTGTATCTATAATTATTTGTATGAGGGGATTTTAAATGTTGATCAGGAGATTTTGACCAAATCAATAATTGCAGGCATGTGGAAAGATATGTGGATTGAAAAAAGTTAATAAATGCTGACAAAGGGATTTTGACCAAATCAATAAATGCTGAGTTTTTTTTTTTTAAAAAATAAAAAATTTAAAAAATTCAGATTGGGATATTAAAGCTCCCATAGGCCTTGGGGGTCAAAAATTTCCTTTTGCATAATATATAGTATAGATATAGATAGATATATCTTTTTATTTTTATTTTTATTTTTATTTTTGTGTGGTTTCTATTCAGGTATTTTTTTTTTTCAATTTATTTAAGATGGAGTTGTGGGTATCTTTTTTTTTAAAATTTAATTTATCTGTGGTTTCCATTTGTTTTTAATTATTATTATTTAGGTAAGTTATGATGTGAGTTAGATATGTGATAGACATGTGAATTTTATTGATTTAAAATTTATTTAGATAAACTTTAAAGATTTTTTTTTTTAGTTTTTTAGTTTTTTTTGTTACGTTATAATATAATATATAAAATATAGGTAGATATCTACAACTTTAATAGAAAATATTATCTAATTTTTTGGAGAAGAGAAAATGAATGCAAGTTTTAATATTTTTTTTTGAAAATTTGTGAGAGAGATTAGGAGGGAGAGATTATGAAATATTTTTGTTATTAAATAAATAAATCAGTCAATCGTTTTTTTTAATCTATTTTGTAAATTAAAAATCAATAATTTTGGAAAATTGATTAATTTGTTCCATTAAGTGATTTAAAATTTTGATAAATATACATAAAAAAAATATATAATTATATTATTAAATCATAATTCAAATTTAGATGTTATATCTTTTTGAGATCTATAGCTAAATTCTTATCTTTTTTTTTATTTTTGTGTGTAACCATAGTGTATGAGAGAAATTGAAAAGAGTGTTGCAATAATTATGAGAGAAGTCAAAAGGGATTGTGGGTTGGGAGAAGTCAATAAATGCTGAGGTTGGGTTGGGAGAAGTCAATAAATGCTGAGGTTTTTTTTTTTTTTTAAATAAAAAAATTACAAAATTAGGATTAGGAGATTGGAGCTCCCACAGGTCTTGGGGTTAAAAACCCCATTTTACTTAATATATAGTATAGATAGATAATATATAATATATAATATATAGATTATAAGATGAGAGAAA
The DNA here is from genome assembly GCA_036172215.1 of Camellia granthamiana. Lineage (NCBI taxonomy): Eukaryota > Viridiplantae > Streptophyta > Magnoliopsida > Ericales > Theaceae > Camellia > Camellia granthamiana. The sequence continues at coordinate 41,825,562 of CM069903.1, read as the reverse complement.
TAAAGTGCTATCTTATTATAATGGAGGAGATCTTATAAAAAAAACGTGTAAATATGAATACCCTCCTATTTTATTGTGTTTACAATTATCTATATATGTGAATTGTGATTTTTAAATTTTTTTTTTAAATGTCTTCTTTTTATTATATTATATTAAAGTTTAATATTTTGATAATAATCATATGTGTTGGACTTTTTAACAAATTTTTTTTATGTTTGTTTTTAATGCATTAAATATTATTATGAGGGATAATAATCATATGTGTTGGGACTTTTCAAGGAATTCATATGTGTTGCATTTCAAAGAATTTTTTTTATGCTTGTCCTTAATGTATTAAAGTGTTATTATGAGGGTAAGACTTGGGAGTTGGGAGATGTTAATAAATGTTAAGATTTTTTTTTTTAAATCAAAAAATTAAGAAATTTAGATTGAAAGATTGGAGCTCCCACAAGGCTTAGGGTTAAAAACTCATTTTTGCTTAATATATATTATAGATAGGAATATATCCAACCTAGCATGGTTGTCTTTTCTGCATGACTTGTGGACAGCGTCAACCATTACCTGCATAAGTTCCATGATTTTATGATAGGGTAGTTGCCTAATGACCATCCGATTAAATTCCTATCAAACCTTGCTAAACGAATCAAATAAACCTCCTCCTCGTGCATCACCTCAAGGGCTAATAACCGCCAGATCTGTTGACTTCCCTCTGATATCCATTTAGTACAATACGTTTTGATACAGACTAACATAACCAATCGTTACGTCTCAAGATGTGAAGCCGCCATATAAAGATAGAAGCAAAAACGTTATTTCCACAAAGTCAAAAGAAAACAAATAAATATAGTGCAGCGTGGCCTATAGTAGCATCCTGAACAGCTATGACGCGGCATGACCGTAGTGGTGTTTCCTGGAATCCATTTTTATTCTCACGAAAACGAAACCACTCGCGAAAATCAAATATATAAAAGACAGGCGTGTTCCTCCAATACGAGAAACCTCGACAGAAGATAGCAATGGAGATCATGAGCAGAAGCTTCAGGCTCGAGAGAGGCTCGTCACTCAGGCTCGGCAGATCCAACAGTTCGGTGCTCGTGTCGGAGCTTGTTTCTTCAGATATCTCCAGAATCACATCCTATGAGAGGCTCTCGAAGTCCATGAGGCTGAGCTCCGCCGAGAGCGGTGGCCTTCATCGGCGGAGGAAGAGCAGAGCTTGGGCGTTTCTGAGTAAGGTCTTCTCGTTCCGGAGAATAGATGGCGCGGGTGCGGCGGAGAACGAGCCAAAGCCTCCACAGGCGGCGGCGGAGAAACAGAACAAGAGGCGGTCGTCGTGGCTTCCGGATCCGCACCGACGGTGGCCTGTTCAGGGATGGTGATCGTCAGCTAAAAATATATTGTGTAAAAATTCAAAGCAAGACGAGGCTGAAAGTGTGGATGATTGTAAAATTTTAATTGATTTGCTTATTCGTGGTTGGTGTGCATATCATTTCAGGCTTATATTAGAATAGTCAATGGTTGTTCATACACTCTGAACTGAGAACCCATAAAGTTGTCAATAGCGGACTAGTATTTAATTCTTCAAATTGTTTGTATTTTTTTATTATTTATTTTTGAAATGCAATTGATACTACAATCACAATCTGTCATTTTTCATATGCCATGAGTTAGTTAGTACATATACATTAATTGGATAATGATAACATAGACCTTGTATTTTATTAACTTCAAATATGTAATAGCTGTGTGCTATATTAGACTATATATATGAACATTGGTAAAAATAGATAATTGTGATAGAATTATTCTTTTGAAATTTGAAATCGTGAATTGAAATATAATAAAAATTTATGTGAATTTAAGTTTGTGTATGTCAATTGTTTTTATGCTTCACACATTGTTGTTGGACGTTTTCTAATGTAAACTGTTCTTAATTGTTTTCAAGTCAAATTCAAATATATTACTATCAAAATGGATGTCCGGAAATAATAAATGACTGAAAATATGTTTGGAGAGGTTTTATCCTAGGTTTAAATGTCTTTCCACCAATGAATTCCTTATTGGATTGACTATTATAGAATACTACTCCAACCCACCCGTGTACAAGAACATTGGGTATCACTACCAGTTCAACATCGCCAGCAACTGGGCTCACCAATATTAGACAACTTGGCTGCTGCATTTTTTTCAAATCAAGTTCTTGCACACTCTGTATTAACTAGTACTTTTGGTCTTTCTGCAATTCTGTCTATCGTGACAATTCACATAGATGGAACATGGGATTCGGAGCGTAATTAGAGAATAATAACTTTAAATTTTCCCTTGAAATTTCTAAACCCAATATCACACAATGGGACCATACTTTATTGAGTTTTTCCTTAGAGCTGTATTTGGTTGAGGAATTTAAAAATAAAAGGGACAAGGTGTGTGAAATTAAATAAAATGTATGTATATTTTATTCACATTTCACATACATTTTTTCTTTTTCTTTCCAAACCCCTTCTCAAAATTTCCTAACCAAACACAACGTGAATAAACATGAAAACTTGGGCTAGAAAGATTTGTAAAGTTGAAAGATGTTTATTATTAAGAATGAGTCTTCCATTAAAATTTTCTATCAAAATTATTAAGAATTTTTAAATTTACAATCCTACCATTTCATTTCAAAATTTTCAAGCTTATGAGATAGATAATTCATTATTTTTATATTTTTTTTGTTCTCCAAACTCATATACCAAATAATCAGGGCATTGGACATAGTAGCATTGTGGTATGAATGAGGTGTTGTGTTCAATTTTTATAGAGAATAATTTGATATCTTTTGTGTGGTTTATTTTCCCCTATTATGGGAGTTATATGTAGTTAGTAGTGGTTGTTAAGTTTGGGTTTAGTCAGCTTAGTATATATTATATTAAACTTTGTTAATTTTTTAACTATTGTAGACTATTAATCTATTTAATGATGTAAATATTTTTCATATTTTTAAACACAAGAATTCTAACTTTGTTGTTATGTAATAACTGTTATATTTGATTTTAATTTGAGAACTAGTAGAGATTAAAAATATATATATTATCAAATTATATTATTTTTATTAATTTTAAGAATGAGGTTATAAATTAAAAAACAAAAACCAAACTACTAGTTTTTAGAAGTTCAAACTGGCTAAATTTTCCAATTACAAGTAATCATGTTTGTGTGCCATTTTTTTTTTTTATTCTGTTGAGTTTAAATAAATATATTTTTAAATTTTTTATAAAAAAAAAATGTTTGAAAAATTAGAGAGATAATTATATTATGCCAAATAACCCCCAATAAAACAAACAAAGAAGCAGAAATTGGAATTTTATTCATCTTTTGTCGACGATCTTCAACGCGGAGCAACAGAGAGAGAAACACTCACCACCACCACCGCCACCACCACCAATGCAAACGAACCTCTGAGGCAATCTACACGTGTCAACCTACAACCAACCCTTTCTTCGCAGCATGACCAGGATCGCCCACCGCTTAACTGGATTCGTTGCCTAACCGACCCTAACTTTCACAAAGCTCTTCTCTTTCTCTTTCTCTTTCTCTTTCCTCTTTTGTCCATCCATACCGTATAAAAACCCATCTCACCACATACCTGGATGATGAATCAAAATATTTGATCACATCACAATCCAAAAACAACATTGATAAAAAAAAAACACCGAAAGAGCCATGCTTAACGCAATCAGGTTAGCCAGAGCTCAACCACAATCTCTTTTATCGTCACCCATTCCGTACCACATCGGCCGTCGAAGCTGTTCTAGTTCTGGTCTCAAATTCCGGCAGGAATCTAATCAAAAATCCGACAACATGGAACAAAAACAGAACAATAACCCAAACGCTAAAACCGGGTTGGTTTTTTATTTATTTATTTATTGTTCCATCTATAAATGTATGCGTGTGTGTATGTAAATTCCATTTTAATAGCTGATTATGTAATGTTGTTGTGGTTGTTTGTGAATTGGGGGGGTTATGGTAGGGATGTGATGTCTCATTCATTTGGAGAAGGATATGCGTCGAGGTCGGATGAAGAAGGGTTTGGTGGGACCACTTGCGAAGCCAGCGACGCTGCTTCCAAAATTGAACAGGATCGGATGATCCATGAGAATCACCCTGGTAACAACTCTCTCTCTAGGGAAAATTAGATCAGTAATCTGCTTGAGCGCTAGTGTGATTTTGTTTCCTTTGATCTTAGACTTGAGTGTTTATGATTTTGACTTCATTTTATCTAATTAATTACTTGTATTATTGTTTTTATGAAAAATATGCACACAAATAAAACTGTGACGAACAAAATTGTAAACTCAACGCAGTGATTAACAAATTCTGTGACTATTTCTGAAAATAAATTAATTGAAAGTGTAGGGCAAAATGCAGAGTCATGTATAGATGGAAAATGATGATATTTTTGCTAAACAAACATTTAACTTTGTTTATTTTTGAATCTACACAACATTTTTTTTTTTTAATTTTCTCTCATTTTTGTTTCTCACTCTATTTGTTTATTTTTTTATTTTTTCCTTTTTGTTCACATATTTTTATTCATATTTTATGGAAAAGTCTGCGATCCCAAAATTAGGAGCCAGATTTCACTCTGTGTAGTGGAAATTATATTAATGAATTTTTTATTCTACAAATTAAATGAATTTGAATAATTAATTATTATTTTTAAATATATTGAATACCTAATAGATTTCGTAAATTTAGACCTCATGTGAATCTTCAACATCTATATAATAAAGTATGATGGTTTTTGAATTTGTCCTACTAGGACATTTGGACGGCTTAGATCTATTCAAATTATATAGCAACGGTTGATATATATTTTTCAAAAAATATCGTACATATATATTTTCTATTTTCTCGCTTCTCTCTCTTACTTTTTTTTTTTTCTCCCATCCTTCTATGATTTCATGATCCCACCTTCCTCTCTTTTTATTTTTTTTATTTTCTCCCATTTTTATTTTTCTCTCTATTTGCTTATTTTTTTTATTTTCTCCTTTTTGTTTACATATTTTTATTCATATTATATGGAAAAATTTGCGATCCCAAGATTAGGAGTTAGATTTTATTGTGTGTAGTGGAGATTATATTAATGAATTTTTTAGTTCACAAATTAAATGAATTTGAACAACTAATTATTATTTTTAAATATATTGAATACCCGATAAACTTCATAAATTTAGACCTTATATGAATCTTCAACATATTTTAAAAAAGCAGGATGGTTTTTGAATCTTCAACATATTTTTGCCCTATTAGGACATCTAGATGGCTCAGATTTGTTCAAATTATAAAACAATGACTGAGATATATTTTTCAAAACATGTTCTATATATACATTTTCTACTTTCCTGCTTCTCGCTCTCTCTTACTTTTTCTTTTTCTCACACCCCTCCTTCCATGATCGCATGATCCCGCCTTACTCTCTCTTTCTTTTTATTTTTTTATTTTCTTCCGTTTTTATTTTTCTCTCTATTTTTTTTTAATTTTCTCATTTTTTTTCAATATATTTTACACATATTTCCATACAATATATATATGCCTGTAATACACTAGAACATTATGGGCATACGTACAATTTCCATATAATTATATAAGCAAAAACAGTATTGTATGTATGCTAAGTACATCTATCTATCTAGCTATTTATTATATAAGCAAAAGTGAGTTTTCGTGAGGAGTTTTGTGAGAACTTCAAAATTTTATAATAAATTTGTGATTTTATCAAATTAAAAAATAAATTTAAATAGTGTTGGGATTACAGTTATATTCTAATCCTAATATTATTTATACCGTACCTTCAAGCACGGGCATATGCTAAAACTCTTATATTTTACTAATTAAAAAATATATATATATATATATTTGTCTAATTTATTTTTTTATTTATGTAATTCAACGCTTATTTATAAACGCAAATTATTTAAAGATCATTAACAGACTTTTCCAAATATAGCTAGCTTGAAAATTTTTATTAAAATAATTATTATTATAATAGCTAGTTTTTTGAAGTGATTAAAATATGGTAATGTTAGCTATAATAACTAATAACTTTTATTTAAAGAGCTCTTTGTAATAATTATGTTAGAAATATAAAATCTATTACATATATATATACTATATATTAAATTTTAGAGGTCCTAATGGTAATTTACACTAAATAATTTTACCTGAAATAACCCACCAGTTGCTATGGGTAGTTTTGCTTTGTGATCCTTGAATTATCTGTTTTGGTTTCCGTGTCATCATCTTCACATCTAAAATTATTAAAAGCTGGGTTTGTAATATGAATTTTATGTATCCTTCCTTCTATATTTTAATAAAGTTCTTATCGTATGCCAAAGAGAAGTAAAATTATTCTAATTCCATCTATGCATTGAATTATATGTGGGCGGGTATATAAAGCATATGACAAGAGCCAAGGAAGCGAAGTTGCGGAAAAGGAAAAAGCGCGACACCAGACTACAGCTGATAGTTGAGTTTCTTCATATAAATCGGATCCGATCGCAAACACAATGAATAAAAGCTTCATCATACTTGTATCCATATTATGAGAGAAAGCTATTTTGTTTATTTTTAATTTTTTTTGGGGTCAGAAGTTTGTAATATGTATCTGCATTTCAGTAATTGTTGAGTGAATCTATCCGTTTTGTGTAATAACAAGTGTGTGTTTTTATCAGATGATGGGGTGTGAATGTCTTCAGCACAATAAGCTTTTATATTAATCCAAATTCTTAGTTTGATTTTATGAGATAGTAAAGCATTATAAAAATTTAAAAGGTTAATTATAAAATAAATTTCATTGGAGATTTCTAACAAAATAAATGTGTGAGTGATTTTCTGACCACACTGCCAACTTAGTACTCAACTGGAGAACACCGGCAGAATAGATGGCACCTGTCTGACCTGCAACAGAAAGAAGAGTCTCCGGCGGTGGCTCGTCCACCCGGGGTACTCCGACGATCAAGTCAGTACTTCATATCTCTCAAAGATAACCAATAGTGCTTAACTCACTAGACAGAATATCAAAAGCATACCTTAGACCCATGGGGGTGCCTCTCTTTTATAGCCAATACAATCCTAGTCCCAATAGGAGCCTAACTCTAATGGACTTAGGATTACTGTTAATCTGGGACTCCCAGTGGGATTAGGATAAGACTCTCTAAGAGTTTATCTTTACCCAAACTGAAATCTTCTTCCAATCTAGGACTCTTGCCCCATATCCGCTTATCTCGGATTTCGGTATCCTCGCAGACAACCTCGGCCTAACCGAGATAATCTCAGCATCATGACCAGGACATGTGGCACCTCGGCTGACACATCAACGTCACCTTGGCCACGTGTTGGTGCTCAAAAAATATATCCCCACAATAAATATCAAGTTTTTAATTTTATTAATTTTTAATTTATTTTTTTAATTTATTTTTAATTTAAACCATTAGCCGATATTTGTCAAGTAAAATGATAAAAAAAGATTTTAGTTATTAAATTTAGCGTCTAAAATATTTTTTTTATTGAATTTAATGACTAAAATACTCAATTTTTTTTATTTTTATTTTTTTGTATATTGATTTTACATAATAAAAACATATAAATGATTTAAATTGAAAACAAATCAAAAATTTATGATTTAAATTGAAAAAATTAAAAATTTAAGATTTATTTTTGTTGTAAAACTCTGAAATTTTTTTTTGTAATTTTTGTAATTTTATTTTTATGAAGGAAAGACCCTACAATACAAAATGAATTTAACTCAATTACAAGCTTAGAATTAAAAACATACCAGATATATATTTGTGAAGCACTTTTTGAAACCAAAATAGCTTTGTTATCTTTGCTGCTTGTCTGTCCATATATGCCTCATGTTTAGATGTTTCTTTTATTTGTGGCTTACTGCAGGAGGGGGGAAGTGAAAAAAGAGTGGAACCTTCAGATATATGCAATTTGTGTATATGAAACCATGAATTGATCATTCTAACATAATTATATCAAGATTGTAGAACTCATCTTAAACTTTAAGAAAAATTAGTGTAGTATTTTCACCAAAAAAAAAAAAAGGAAAGAAGGCTCTGTTTGGTAGAGCTCTCCAAATATATTTCTACCCTCACTTTTGAGTGTCTTGTTTGTTTACAGTTTTCAAAAGTTAATTCCACACCCACGTTTGAAAATTCTTTCCAAGGTGAAAAAATTTGGGCTAACCGGTAGTCCTCCCGGACGTCCGGCCAGTCGTCCTCTCGACATCCGGCCGGTTGACCGGAACAATGCTATATATATATTTTTTTTGACAATTGGCGCTTGTTATTTTTATATTTTAAATTAAAAAAAATTGGAATTTTTAAAAAAAATTTATGAGCTTTGAATAGAATTTTGAATTTTATGTTTGGTTATGAATTGTAAGTTTTTGTATTAAATATCATATATCACATCAAAAATTTCCCACTCAATTCAAAACTCTTTTTAAAACTCATTCACCAAACAAATTTTCCACTCAAATCATAATTTCAAAACTCACAAACTCAAAATACAACTCTATTATCAAATTATATTTAGAAAACTTTACCAAACGCTACCAAAAAGTTTCAAAAAAAAATTAAAATATTAGGAACATGTGATAGATAAAGATGTAAAGTGTAGAAAAGTGCATTTTTTGATTTTTTATATAAAAAAAAAATGTGTAAAAAAGTAGAAAAAGTGGATAGAAAAGTAGAGATGAGTTGTTAATAGACATTGATTGATGTAACTCAAATAAGTGTATGTATACAAAAAAAAAGTGCACTTTTTTAGTGCATGCCAAATAAGCTTTCTTTTTGGTAAACATTTTGGGGATAAAAAACAGGAAAAGACAAAATATATTATATAAGTCCATAAGACAAAATGTCACATTCAAACTATAATCATTACATTTTTTCTCTTACAAAAGTCAAAAAAGTCCAAAAATAAAAACCAAACGAGGTTAAAAAAATATCAAGCTAAAAAAGTTTCAATACGAAAAAATTAGTTACTGTAACCAATGCCAAACGAAACTTTAGTTGGTTAGGTTAATAGAGCAGTTTTTTCAATGATTTACTTGTTTTATTTAATCAAAAATATATATATTTCTTGAAGGTGCTGCTGTTATTCAAACTCGTAATAGAGTGATTTATTGGTAAAAAAATGTTTTAGTGGAATTACTAGTATTAGTAGTAAAAAGTACACACACAAATATATATATATATATTGAAGTAGTAGAAATAAAATAGAGAAACACAATCTAGTGCCTTTTTTTTTTTTTTTAAGAATATGGAAAACATTATATTAATAAACAATATTACATAAACAAGTCTCTACAGGGTCAACTCAACCAAATAACAAAACAAAAATGAACAACAAAAAATAAATTCACCAAAAAATAGTTAAAATCTAAAAAAATTACCGATTTTCTCAAAGATATAATTTAAAAAGTAATATCTTGCAATCTATTGCCTTTTTGAATATATTTCTCTAGCATAGTTGGTACTTTGCCCACAGAAAGACCTTGTTGGTGGGATACACAATTACTTCCTAGTTTTCTTCTTCACTTTTTCTTTTTCATTTACAAATAATTGAGAAAACTACTCATTACTCACAAGACATTGCCACAGCAATCCAAATTTTAATTATTGAATCATGGGTTATAAATATATATATATATATAGACAACACCAACTTGCTTGTATGATCGATCATCGTTTGTCCTGTTGTTTATTGCAGTGTTTGCAGAACACAACTCATTGAATGTTTGCAGTGTTTGCAATGTTTTATACACAGTAAGAAAATAACACAGCCATGGGTCAAAATTTGCATTTATTTCTTTATTTATTTTTCTAATACATGAATACGATCGAGAGAAGAACACATGTTTTAAAGGAATACTGACAGATTACATTTGTTTTGGGTCTTATTTATGTGAAATTGGAACTGATTATTTCTAAACAAAGACCATGCAATGCAATGCAAAGCAAAAATTTTAACAGATTTCTCAAAATTGGTCTCAACTAGACCAAATTACAACCTGATGATCTTGTTTTATTTATTTATTTATTTTTGTCCAAACAGTATTCAAAAAGTAAATATATAAGATAAAATTATAGCCTAAGGTACATGACATAAAATAAAAGTAAAAAGAAAAGCGGATACCTAACATACAAGTAAATAAATAATAATTTTAAAAATTCCAAAATAAATCCAAAATGATAAATTTTGGTGATCAATGGAGGATAGAAAGAAGGTGTTATTCGCTAATGCTGATACTAAAGCTAGTTTCCAATTCAAGATTTTAATAAAGCCCCTCATTTTTATTCATCAATTATTCCCAAAATTCTGTGTTTTGAACTATTTATTTCAAACCTTAACTTCAAAATAAATCATCTGCACAACTTGACCAACTTCGGTACGTGCAAACGTCTCAATACACACGAGCTTTAGGTGGGAATGACTCAATTTCATCATCCAATGTGTTCATGTGAACTGGCCTGTAGTCTAGCCGAACCTTCTCATTCTCCCAATATCTGCAGATCATAATGAACATAGGCTTTAAACAATGAAACTAATAATATTCCATTGTTAAGGCTATAAAATACATGAATTTGAATTCAGTACAAAATCATGCCTCATAATTAACTACATTTTGTTGTCATCATTGCATAAAAGAACTACCTACTGCCATCAAACAACGGAAACCAAGAGTAGACAGAATGCCTTTAAGATTAACATCAAGATCCAGAATCAATACTGCTAGCAATTCCTTTTTATTATTATTATTATTATATATTTCTTTTTGTTAGTGAACTCGCATTTTGAACCACAAAAGTAAACAAAGCTACTTTATCAACAACATTCACACCAGCAATTATGGGCAATTTCTGTTTTTTCATTTTGTGGTTGCCACTGCCCATTTGCATGAAATTGACTCAAGTTGCTATTTACTTCATCACATTTATTGAGAAATACATGACTTATGGCTGCTATTTTTTATAACTCAAACGTGGATACAAAAATATGCTTATTTTTACATAATTTTTTTTCCTTCACTTTTTATGCCAATAGATAATTGTTATAGTTAATATCTTTTGTCAAATTTTTTGTTTGTATATTTGTTTGCCCCCACTAGATTAAAATCAAAGGACCGTCCCTCAACTCAGCATACCCACTCTGTCCTGTGATATATGCCAATCCTTCAATATATAGTTGGGCACCAAGCCACAGATTCAAATTAATTGAACCCATACGGAGACCTTTCCCTGAAGTCACACATGATAGGTACCCTAAGTTCAACATGTGTTTATCAGCAAATATGCAAGGCCTCCATGACAGAATGCAAATCAACCTAGTTTTTAGACCAAAAACCAAGACTCTAGAATTGTTTCATCAACCTTACTGGGAGAACAACAAACCTGCAGATAGAGACTTGTTGGGTGGTTCCAGCTTCGTGCTATGCTATCAAATGCTCTTCGATTGATTTTTGGGGCTTTGGTTGCAACAAAAAAGCAAGAAGATTTTGTGGGATTGTCTATCTTGTGCAATTTTTTGGGTTATTTGGTTCAAGGGATGCTGATTCATTATGGAATAAAGTTTGTCATTTGGCCTCTTTCAGGGTCTCAGTATCTTCTACTATTAAGGAGATACCATTGTTTTTGTTTATGAAGATTGAAGGGCAGTGTGTGATTTGTAGCGAGATTTTTTATTTTTTGTTCATCCTTGGAGGAGTCCATGTTCACCCATCCTTATACTGCTGCTTAAATTTTAATTTATGTCATTATTTTGTTCCTGATCAATAAAATAAAAATAAATAAAGAAATTGGTTTTGGGGGGGGGGGGGGGGGGGGGGGGGGGGAAGGGGAATAGAAGACTTACCCCATTGTGTGTTTCATCCAATTCTCATCATCTCTTTTCTGCCAACACAGCATTTTAGTTCCATCAGCATCCAAGCAGTGGGAAGCAGAGAAAATATTAACTGAACACAAATCTCAACTAACCGTAAAATCTTCGCGGGCATGTGCTCCTCTGCTTTCTTTTCTAGCTTCAGCAGAATGCATGGTAATGCATGCATTTATCAAAAGGTTTTCTAACTCTATAGTCTCAACCAGATCCGAGTTCCTGGCCAAAGATGTATATTTTAGGCCTATTAAAATGAATGAATTGTGTGGGATAGCAGTGTCAATCAATATACACAAATTTTACCATATCAAACTTCGATCCTTCAATTTAACATCGTGAAAGCTTTTCCACGCCTTATCAATTAACTGACAACCTGAAATAGAAGAAGACACAACAACAATAACAATAGCAGTATTAGTTTCAAGCCATTTTCCATTTCTAATAACCACAATATATACAATCTGTTCAATTAATGAAGTGAAATGTGCTCTAACATAGGAATAAGTTAAGGAACAAATACAGTTTCTTTCCATTTTCAACTTTCTTTTGTTTAATGTTTGTGTGGGATTTGTATGTGCTTTATCACATACCTTCCTCCAATGTTTCTTGTGTCCTGAACACAGCAGCATTATTTTGCATAATCCGTTGCATATTCAACCGAATCTGTGAAGTTGGAAGTGCACCATTTGAATTCCTTATCTTGTCCAACCATGCAATAGTCTTCTCACCTGCATCCTTTTCCAAAGGTTTTTGTTTCTCCCCTGCACAAAAGCAAGTGGATTTATCTAAGTTTTTACAGCATAGTTCAAACAAGATTTATTAATCGAAACTTGACACAACTTGCCTGGTTTATAGATCTCTGCAACCCTATTTGCACAAGCTCGACCAAAAACAACAATATCAAGAAGAGAATTTGCACCAAGCCGATTGGCACCATGAACTGATGCACAGGCTGCCTCCCCAGCAGCCATTAATCCAGGAATCACTGCATCTGGATCGTTACCTTTAATGGTCACTACCTGGGGACAAAAACATCACACTAGTTGGAAAGATAATACCTTCACAATTACTTTTTATTTGGAAGCAGAATGCCATGATATCAACTTCAATGAGTAATGCTATACAAATAGAATTTGTATACAAAAAACTCATACAAAATGATGTGTCTCATTTATAGCCATTCATTGGAAGTCAAAATGCCATCGCTTTGGTTCCTAATTACAAGAATACAATTGCCACATCATTCTTGTTTGGAAGCAGAATGCCATGATATCAACTTCAATGAGTAATGCTATACAAATAGAATTTGTACACAAAAAACTCATACAAAATGATGTGCCTCATTTATAGCCATTCATTGGAAGTCAAAATGCCCATCGCTTTGGTTCCTAATTACAAGAATACAATTGCCACATCATTCTTGTTTTAAATTTTGTATAAAAATTATGTATGTATTATCATTTTTCAACTTTAAAAATGCTACACTTAACACATTTCTATATCATATCATGCTAACCATCTTACTTGTCAACACAATATCAGTGTAACGGGTCCCACCACTCATGAATATTTTGAATGCAAAATAAGATGGTTGAAATAGATGGTCATCGTAGCACTACTCTATCAACTTTACACATTAAACTTAGCTTTTACCTCTCCATGGTAATTTGTGGGAATTCCGCCCATATTATAATGAACAGTAGGTAAAACAGGGATCGGCTCTTTTGTAACATCAACACCAGCAAAGATGGCAGCAGTTTCAGAGATACCAGGAAGTCTCTCCTTAAGAACTTCCGGGGGCAAGTGGTTTAAGTGAAGATAAATGTGGTCCTTGTGTACTCCTATTCAAAATCAGCATATGTTTATTAGAGCATATAACAAGAATCAGATTAAGCAAAATCAGTCGAGGAGGTTTCAGCACTGAACTAAACATCAAATTGCATACAAATTACAAACACAAAGAAATAAATAATGGAGAAACAAAATGGCATATTTCTATTACTTACGAATGGCTAGCAATTGAACTAACATCACCAGATTACGCACACTTCTAACATAACATAGATAATGAGGCAAATTTCCTATAGATCAGCTCCTCGTTCAAGCCAATACTTTTACTATATTTCTATAATTCTAGTACAATCTGACCATAGTAATAAGATCATACCTACACCACGTCCTTCTCGGATTTCCATAGTCATAGATCTTGAAACAACATCTCTTGATGCAAGATCCTTGGCAGTAGGGGCATACCGTTCCATAAATCGCTCACCTTCACTGTTCCTCAGAATACCACCTTCACCACGAGATCCTACAAGTGGCAGAAAGAAATCAGGAACCATCAATAGACAACAAATCATTGTATGAGACTGAAAAAGTGTATTGAATTTTTTTTTTCTTTTCTTCTTGCAAGTATTGCAATTCAAAATAGACAAACACCATAGAATAGTAAACTGGGCAGACCAGGAGAGGAGACCAATATGTTACATGGACTATTTTAAATTGTCAAGTACTAGTGTCGTACACCCAATTAATGTGGGTAGGGTGTGAGATATGTGTCCAATATGTCTAGTTGGACATGCACCAATAAATATGTTTTAAGTAAAGTTTACTATATGCACAGGACTTGCATTCTATTCATAAAAACTCCCATATTAGTTTGTAAATACCATTTTACCTTACATAAATCAAAGAAATATGAAGCTTAGCCAAGTCAAAGTGTCCTTGGGCAAGAGAATTAGATGAATCTAACACTTAGACACATACCATCTGCCAACACCTGTACCCGAATCCGTTTAGCATACGAGATAAATCATCAAATAGATTGAATCCTCATATAGTACGTCGCAAGTCCCATCTATAATATAAAAAGCACCAACCTTCTGTGATGAGGCACCCAGCACCATATATGCCTGTTGGGTGGAACTGCACAAACTCAAGATCCTACAAGAATAAAATATAAACATTAGTTGATACTAATAAATAAACAAATAACATTTAAAATAAAAGCAAGAAAACAGACCTCGAGAGGTAGCCCAGCACGAGCAACCATGGCATTGCCATCACCAGTGCACGTATGAGCTGAGGTTGCAGAGAAGTATGTCCTACCATAGCCCTGAGAAACATAATAAAAATAATATATATTAGATTCAGATATTGCTGATTTGAAATTAATACTCATCAATGGCATAGATGAATACCCCAGTGGCCAGAATTGTTGATGCAGCCCGGAACCGATGCAATGTCCCATCCTCCATATTTAATGCAATTACTCCTTGGCAGCTACCTGATACGTAAATCAATAACAAACTATCTTTAACAAATAAAAAAATTACTGGAAGATGTGAGAATTGCAATTACTAAACCAGGTTAAGTTGATCAAGGATATGTTGGTATATATATATTTATGTATTTATATGTATGCCTGTTTTCAAATGTACTCCAATCATATAATGAGTCTCAAACAGACATAGAATGGACTTGTAACACGATATGATAAACCAGGGAATATGTTAGACACAAAAAAAGCTTGTAATATATATTATAAAATAATCAATTCTAAGTTTGTGGACTAACTAATCTTCCTTGAACAGTTCTTTCAAAAAATTTATCTATCTGATTAATAGGTTATAAGAACACAATTCATAATTCAGATACTTAGGCTTAGTAATAAGAAAAATTATAAATGAATTTCTAGTAAATACAGTTGGGTATCAACACTCTTAGCTTCAGTGTCAAGCATAACTTCAATGGGTCCTACAATTTTAATTTCCAGCTTAAGAAGAGTAAGGTTTTAGCAGTATACTCTCCTATGAACTTAGCTAAACACAAAATTGCAACAAATCCCCCACAGATTTTTTTCTTCAAGTGCAAATATAATAACAATAATAAAATAAAAAATGAAATTTTGTAGAGAATCTTGACATGGTAAGTGCCTAGACATTAACATACCATCACTACCCATTAACAGATCCAGAGCAAAATATTCGACAAAAAATTGGGTATTGTGTTTCATAGCTTGGCCATAAAGAGTATGCAACAAAGCATGGCCAGTTCGATCAGCAGCACAGGCACAACGATATGCTTGTCCACCTATAGAATATCAAGAGGAAGCCAAGATCAGACAACACTTCATGGAAATCATGTAATGACATTGCAATTATAAACTAGCATCTTCACACCTTTCCCAAAGTTTAAACTTTGACCACCAAATGCCCTTTGATAAATTTTACCGTCTTCAGTCCGGGAAAATGGTAACCCATAGTTCTCAAGCTCTATTACTGCTTTCGGAGCCTCTCTACACATATATTGAATAGCATCTTGGTCACCTATAGAATCATTATAGAACTTGCATGAAGATACATAGAAATAGAGAGAGAGAGAGAGAGAGAGAGAGAGAACAAACTTACAAAAAGGTAGTAATACTCATGACAAGTAAGAACGTAAGCTTTTTTTCCTTTAGAGGAAAGCAAAACAAAACAAAAATGTCCAACAAATTTTTAATTCTGATACAAATGAATTGGTGTTTATGATTGTAACGATATTTCATGCATGTAAAACAATTTGTCCATATACACACAATAGAAAGCAAAAGCGTTTCCGACTTGACAATCATTTTTACCTAGCCAATCACTGCCCTTTACTGTGTCATACATGTGCGACCTCCAATCATCTTCGGTCATATTCCCTAATGCAGCATTTATACCACCCTGTACAGAGTTTTTTCTGTCAGTAATTACAAATATATCCATCTCATCATAAATAGAATTTACATGGTGACACATGTGCAGGGACGGAACTAGGAGAAGACTACGAGTGGGCCATGACTCCGCTGCTTCGGTGAACATTATTGTTTGCCATAGAACTTTAAATATATATATATATCATTTTATATATAAAATGGCCCCCCAATATAAAAAATATATATGTCATTCTTCTTCCATCTTGAATTCTCTTTCTATTTTACATCAAAAAAAAAGTTATTCATCCTATTAGAAATTGCTTCTATGGTATTTAATTTTTTTTATTTATTTATGTATATATAATTTATATATCATATATACATACATACATGTGTGTTTTGTTATATGGTGAAAAAAATTATTTTTCTTTTGGCCCCTCTGGTAATGAAATCCGGTAATGGGACACCACCCAAGTACATAAAAAAATAAAAAAAACTCAGCAGCTAACGATAGCTAAATCTCCACTTTCACTCTGAAAATTGTAATGAAGGAAGAATGAAACATTTTGAGTTCTCTGCTTCACTTGGGGGTAACGCAGCCAAAGGAGGACAGCTAACAATCTCTTTCACTAAAGAGTGAGAGGAATAAGCCTGATTATATATATAAAGATTTTCCATTTTAGAAAAATTCCAATTTGGAAAAAACCATATACAAAATTTTTCCAATTTGGAAAAATTCCTAATCATGTATATAACCAGTCATTGTGCAAAAACTATTATTGAAATTGTATTTTTCAGAATTTCTTTTGGGAGTCCGATTTTGTTCACACACTCAAAACAGTGTGTCACACTTTGTGATTGGCAAAAAATAGTGGGGTCCACACATTTAGGTGGGGTCGTTACAATAGAATTTGATATCTTGCACCAATCAGAATCAATGTATTGTTCACACACTCCAAAAGTGTGTGAACAAATTCATTAAAATTTATCTTAAAAACACTCTGGGTAAAAACTTACTTTTCCTTAATAGGGGATTTAAGATTTTTGTTTGATACTCAGTTCTTCTTCAAGTCACTTTTTTTTCATCTTTTTTAAAATGAAATCTATAACTCTCCATATCAACAAATCACATGAATAAATTTTCAAATGAAAGACAAGGCCACAAACACATAAATACACCAAAACACAGCTGAAATATACCTAAAGAAAGCAGATAGCATGATTGATACCTGAGCTGCAACAGTATGTGAACGAGTAGGGAATAGCTTGGTAATGCAAGCGGTATTGAATCCATGCTCAGAAAGCCCTATGGCTGCTCTGAGCCCGGCACCACCAGCACCTACGACAACCGCATCGTACGTATGATCAACTACAGTATACGACGATCGTCCCCCAGTCTGCTTCGAAATAATTTTTGCGAAAAATTAAAACCAAATACAATCAATCAAACATTGTACTGAGAAATCAGAATCCAAAACATGAACCATCAATTAGATTGAACTAAGACAATCAATTAATAGACGAAATTGCAGGAGTGAGGAGTACAAGGAGATTCAACAACCCTAAGATTCAGAGGATTGAGAGAATACGTACTGATTCAGTGGAGAAGGGTCTTCGAATGTGGGGTTTGAGGGAGATCGATCGATTCGAAGGAAGACCAAGGCCACGGTAGACGCACCTCCACATCTCTGCCTCTCTCTCTCTCTCTCTCTCTCTCTATATATATATATCTATACGTATATGTATATCTATTGTTCTCTGTGTATGTGACAGTGAGTACTTGTTTTCTGGGATATCGGAGTGAGGAGGTGATGGAAAGACGGAATAGTAGGATGGGAAAGAGAGTGTTGGAAGTAGATAGACAAATATTTGTAGTTACTGGATAATGTGACTCGTATGAATCATTGAAAAAAAATCAGCAAAGACACTAATATGGTACTAAGGCCTATTTTGGCAACATGGTTTGTAGTCACTTTTTTTTGTTAGTAAGAAAAGTTAAATGTTGACTTTTTTGTCTTTTTTTTCATTTGAAAAGTTGGTTTTTAACCAACGGTGAAATTACAATTTTACCCCTCATGGGTCAAAATGTGTTACATAGGTGAAATTGTAAATATTTTAAATAAATGGAGGTAATTTGGTCATTTTATTACAATTTGACATCATAAACAAACATTAATCAAAAAAGTCAAAAGTCACTTTTTACCAACTTCCCAAATCATTTGTCTAAAAAAGTCAAAAGTTTGGTTAAAAGTCAAAAAGTCACTTTTTACCATCTTCTCAAAACAACCCTAATATTAAATGTGACTCTCGTATGAAAAAAAAAACGTGAACACTATAAATAGACTATTGTAATATTTGGAAGTATCCTAACAAGCTCTTGTTTTTTAGACTTAGGCCAAGTTTGGGAAGACTAAATAAGTATACTTTTTGACTTTTTATGAAATATGGGTTGGATTTGGGTTGGGTTTGAAGTGATGTGTTAGAGAAATGATGTGATTTAAATAAGATGATGTGACTTAAATAGAATAGTGACTTTTTGACTTTTTGAATTTTTTGAAGGATGCCAAACTTGGCCTTAGAAGTTTTTCTTGAACCTTTGCAAATCCACCTTGAAGATTCACTCCACGGGTCTACATCAAGAATTGGTACTTCAGTAAACAAAATCCGTAGAAGACAAGGCCTCTCTTCAATTATCAGAGAAATGCACGCCAAGAAATGACAAAAGATTCTGTAAATATTTGTGTCTGTAATTATTTGCGTCTGTCAGTAATAAAGCTTTTCCTTCACTCACTACTTTAATAAAGCAGATGACCCACACCCTGCTCCATTAAAGAAAAGTTGTGAAAATCCTTACACGTGTCTTGTAACAAATTATAGTGTCAAAATTTTGTCTAAAAATGAGGATTGAATGATGTGCGATAGGGCCCAAAACAGTACCCGGCATCATTATCCTAACCCTTTATTTGTCTTTATTAGTTTAAGGAGGTTGCCAAAATATGTATATAATTGTCCTTATATATGTCAACATATGTGGAAATTTTGGCAAAAGCCTATTACTAGGCTTTATTAGGTTTTTTGAAAAGTTTTACCGTCAAGATTGAGTTAACTATCAAGACTAGGTCTTAGACTTTTGTTTTATTCTCCTTTTTTGTTGTATAAATTGGCATTCATGCCAATGGAAGAAGCAGAATGAAAAATTTCCATTCACTCCACTTTGCATAAATTTCCAACTCCTCTCAAAAAATTCTAAGTGCTCGTCTTTCAGAATTTCAGAGTCTGTAATATAATCTTTGTAAGTATACTACTTATTAATATGAAGTGTGAGTAATCTCTCTTTTTCCTTAAATATTTCAAAATGGTAACTCTTCTATTATAAAAATTTATTTTTTTGGAAAAACTAAGTTTATGGAATGCTTGTTTGCTCATTAATATTACATACTTTACACCTTCGTAGTATCTATTGTTTTCTATTTTATTACTGAGTGACCTTAGCTGAAGAGTCCGTATGAGCCGTGGTTAGGCGTTTGAGGGCAAATTGTAGGCAGAAGGGAAAAGGTAAAAAATAGAAAATAAAAATATACTGTGTTGAACGAAACTTAGTTTCAAGGTGAGAGTACATGTAATGAAAACAAATATTGCCTAAAAATAGTTTTGTCAAAGAAAAATAATTTTAGAATAAAAGGAGAGTAACCCGAGTAGAAATATTAAGAAAATATTGTCCATAAAAGGAATTTAAAAATCAAAACTTTATGCCCTTAGAAGAAAAACTTAGGATTAAAATCAAAATCAGTACTGAACTTATACAAGAATTAGAAGATCAAAAATTAAGATATCAATTTCTCTTATCATTAGCTTCTGGCAGATCCCTAGAAAATTACAGTTTAAAAATAAATAGGCAGATAACTGTAAAATAAGAAGCCTTAAAGCTAGCCATACAACAGCTTGAAGACCTATTAGCATAACTGTAGAATTAATTAGATAATTCTCAGCCCAATTTCAAAATAGTGGTAGACCACTAACTCATCACCCTAAAAAATTGGTATCAGAGCAGTGTTCGATTTTAGGACAGTTTAAGTTAGTTTATGCATTTTGCTTATGGAAATAGAGTAGTTTTTATTTTTAGACAATTTAGTTATAAATTTCATATTATAGTAGCTTTTAATAATTTTAAAGTAAGATTTAATTTTGTGTATGAAAAGAGTAGAATATTTAGATTTAGAACTCAGCAATCATAACCATCGTCTTAACATAAATAAAAATAAATTTCGTTGCAATCTTGAAGGTACTTTTACACATCAGCTCCATAGTGAACATAATTCTCAATTAAATAATATTATAGATCATCAGATTAACTTCGCAGAAAATATTAAAAAGGACGTAGATAAAATTAGTAATCCCTTTACTTCATCTATAGACCATCTTCGTAACACTCGCAGTATAATTAAAGATCAAGATAAAAAATTAAATTATATCCAAGACCAGTGTAGTCCAATTTTACAAAAACGAACAGATTTAAATTTAGAAAAATTTCTCACTAAGCTCGAAATAGAAACTCTAATTTCAGCTATAAATACTAACAGCTCAAAACAAATAGAGTTAGAATTTAAACAATTAATTGAAAAAATTCATAGCCAGATAAATCAAATAACTAAACAAATAGAACAAATCAACCAAATTCAAGATAATTTAAAACAGAAATTAGAAATTTTAGAACAACTAATAAGATCTCAGTTTATGAGTAGTGATAAAAAGGCTAATAGGGACTACCAGATTATTTTAAAACAAGCAGAAGATTTTCATAATAACCTAGAAGGAATCAGTAGCTATCAAGGAATAAATCAATCAGATAAAATATCAATAAGACAAAATAATATAGAAATTTTATTTCTAATTAGATTGTGTAAAAAATTTGAAGAACTATCGGAACAATTACACAGTGTAGAAAATTGTTTAGCCTCTTTAGAAAGAATAATACTTCAAAAGGGAAAAGGAATAGAAGGACAAACAAATAAACCCCAATCTCAGATAAACGAAGAAGATATACCTAGATATTTTGAAAAGCTTAAATTACCAAAGAAATCCGCCTGTAGAACTTACAGAAAATAAAAAACGCTTAAACAGCTAGTAAAAGGAAGTAATAGTAAAAAGCGTAATGAAGATGAAGATATTAAAATGAAAGAATTTATAGATGTAGAACAACAAATAGAAAAATTTAAGAAAGAAAAACTAGAATTAATTCCAGCTAAATATGTATATAAGCTAGGTAAGGTTCATAAAAAACAATATCTATTTAAACACTACGGTGAACAAATGATTAGTGTAACCCATGAAGATGAAAAAGTAGAGCTAAATTTAATAGATAGAGAAAGCTATAATTATGCAGTAAAAGAACACCTCAAAATGACTCACTTAGGATTAATTGTGGTAGGAGTTAAGGCTTTAACTAGAGAAAATTTAGGAACTAAAATTTTTGTATGTCTTTATTATGATAGATTTAATGATGTAGGACAAAGTATTTTAGGCAGCTATGAATTAGACATGAATTCAAAAGGAGGAATAGTCTATTTTACACAAGATTTCCTATTACCAACCTTGACCTTTCATGAAAAGATAAACATAGGAATAAAAAGTAAAGGATATAAAATGAAAAAGGGAGAAAATAATTTATTAGTCTGCACAGGATTTTTAGGCTTAGCAGTCTCAGAAAGTAATACTCATTATAGACTTACAAATGATCAGATAGTTAAGTTATTAGGCGCAAAAGGAATAAAGGCACTACCAGCTAAAAAATTTAGTTCTGAAGATAATGCAGCACTAGATTGGAACTTAGGAGACTTTCTAGGACAAAAAAGGTTAGCCCCTCAAGACAACTTATTGTATCAAAAAGCAGATGGAAGCTATGCAGTAAGATTTACTCAATATACGTATGTAGCACCAAAAAAATCTGAAGATGATGAATTTAGCAGTATAGATAGGGAAGAAAATCAAGATAATCATAGTGACATAAATCAGTTTTATGTAATGACAGAGGAAAAAACCATATCACCAAATAAGATATATAATATTGATGAGATAGATTTGGAAAATTTCACCCTAACCGACATGAATAAAATACTAGACACCAGATATTATGAATATTTAGCTAGAGGAGATATCCATGATGAAGCAGTGTCATTTTTAAATCAAGAATTTCATATAGAATACGTAGATGACATCATAGAAGATAAAATACATCATAGCAAGATATTTAGAATACCAAAACAATCTAATTTAGAAGATACTTTTTATATGAACACAGAAAGTACAGGAACTAGTAACCCACAACCAACGGTCGAAGATCCCGTAGAACCAATACATTATGTAGTAGGAGGAAGAAGACCATTAGCTAGTTCAGGGCGAAGTAAGGCAGACCCAAATAAAAGTTATAGGTTTCATGGGAAGCGTAGACAACCAGATATGAGTATACAATTACAGCCAACCAATAACCAAGGAACCCTTTTAGATTTAGCCAGATTCGACCCTCAGATATGGCAAGAAGTAATAGAAAAATGGGAAAAAGATGCGGTAAAAGCATGGATGAGTAATCCCTTTGAATCAACGGATATGTGGGAATATATGGAGACACTTTTAGGAGATTCAACTTTTAATATTTATTTAACTTTTAAAGGAAAATATGAGGAGACAATTAGACAGCTTAAAGGACTAGGAGATAACCCATGGAATTTTACTAGTTTTATAAAAGAAATACTTATAGGATATAACCCTTCTAGGAGAAATGATTATACTCAAAGTATAGCACTAACTGAGTTAGATCAGATAACATTAGGAAGTTGGAAATATATTGTACCCTTTAGTAAAAAATACTTAGCCATAGCAGCTAGAACTAGAAAAAGTTTTGATGAAGAAATAGGAAATAAATATTTTAGAAAACTACCTGGAGAGCTAGGAAGAGAGATAGAAAATAAATGGTCACTTTATTATGCAAATTTACCAGCAAAAATAGCCTCAGGAGAAGTAAAAATAAGAGGAACCTTAGGAATAGGACCTAGAATAGTTTATACATTTCATAAGCTCAGAGAAAAATGTATAGAAGTTAAAATACAGAAAGATTTGAAAAAACAAAGTTATGGTTTTTGTAGCAGTGTAATATATACTCCTCAACAATATGAAGATAAATATAATAGGAAAAAATATGGGAAATATAGAAAAGAAAAATATTGGAAGAAAAAATATAGAAAACCATGGAAAAAACAGAAATTCATTAGAAAAAGTAGAGCTTTTAATAGGATAAATTATAAGCGACTACCCACAGAAGAAAAAGATAAAAGAAAACAAAGATATGTTAGAAAACCCAACAGTAAAAAATGCAATTGTTTTATATGTGGAGAACCCAATCATTTTGCAAAAAACTGTCCAAAAAGACAAAGGCCTAATACTAATAAACAGATAGAAAGACTACATATTATAGAAGACTTAGAAGAAGATATAGTTAGCATAAATAGCGATGATTCAGAAGTCTACAGCATAGTCAATGATTATGAATATCAAATAGAAGCCATAAGTTCATATAGTGATTCAGAAAGTGATACAGATGTAGATAATCTTTTAGGACAACTCGACCAAGAAATAGGAATGACTCCTTCTCATTATACTTTCTTTATGATGGAATGCAATGCAAATACTGAATGTCAGCATAATTTTCAAATAGGAGTAGGATTTGATACCACTAGATAAGAGAGCTCAGTGTTTATTATGCAGTATAACCTATTGTGTAATCTGTCTAGAAAAATTAAACAAGACACATAAGATAACATTAGGAAATAACAACGAGATACTAGAAGATCAGAATATAGAAAGCAGGGAATTACATCTAACAATTAGAGAATTAGAAGTACAAGTAAGAGAACTTAAACTTCAAATACGTGAGATAGAAACTAAAACTAATTTTGACATAGAATGTTTAGAAGTAAAAAATAGATAGCTTAAACAATAGTTAGAACAGTTTCATACTAAATACCCTTTAAAAGATAAATTGGTTGAAGAACATATGAACTCTTTAGAATTAGTCAACCTAGTTGATTCTCAACCCTTTAGTCAATACTCTCAAGCACAGTCAGATAATACATATTTACCATTTAATTACCCTGTTATACCCAAGCCAAATTTAGTTGAGATCTCTTGTGTAATTAAATTTGTAGAAAAAACCCTTAGTATAGATACCATGATAGATACAGGAGCCAGTAAATCATACATTGAACAACACATAGTTCCACCAGGATGGAGCACAGCTTTAACAACCCCAGCTTTAGTCAGTATAGCCGACGGCACTAAACAGACATATACACATTGCATTAATGGAGCACAGATTAGTTTTCATCACCTAGGATCTCGAACTCAACATATAGAATGGTTCCCTTTACCTCAAGTTTGGATTGGAAATACTCGACAAAATCATCATTTCATCTTAGGACTTAACTTCATACTTAGTCTACAAGGTAGCATGTTTATCAGTCAAAACAATATTAGCTTCTTTAAACGCACAGTGCATACACCCACAACATATGCCCTTAGCACCATTGCCCATTTATCAGAGTTGCATGCGAAGCGTGGTGGTACCATAGGAGTAGATTCAGTTCCCGCTAGTTTTCTATTTCCTAGTAGAAATATTTTTCCCGAGCTAGCCCAAAAGTATATACCTGATGAGATAGCAAAAACTTCTTTAGAAAATCTAGACATAGAAAGTTATGAATTAGAAGATTTAGAAGAGTTTGATTTTGAAGAAAATAGAGATTATTGGAACTTAGAAGATTTTCAACAAATTATTAACCTAGAATTAATTTTTGCAAAAATAGAAAAATTAAAGAAAAAACCAGTATACAGAATAACAGAAAATGATTTAGATGAAATAATAAGATTAGCTGAAACAACAGAGATTTTAGGAGAATAGCCCATGAAATATTGGGAAAGAAATAAAGTTTTAGCCAGTTTAAATATAAAAAATAAAAATTATAGGATTACATCAGCACAAATAGATCATACGCCAGCAGATATAGAAGAATTTAGAACGCAAATTAAGGAGTTATTAGATTTAGGAGTAATTAGACCTAGTAATAGCCTGCATAGGAGTGCCACATTTATGGTTAGAAATCATGCAGAGATAAAAAGAGGAAAAACTAGAATGGTTATAAATTATAAAAGATTAAATGACAATACAGAAGATGATAAATATAATATACCAGATAAAGACCAGCTTCGAGATGAAGAAAAACAATTGAGAGCAATCATTCGAACCCTAACCAACCAGCTTAAAAAATTAGCTCCAGGAAAAACAACTGCCCCATTTCCTAACCAAGAAATCAGACAACTCACCAGTGAGGAATTTGAACAATTGAGTGCCAGAATGTATTTCTTCAGGCATTCTATCATTCGATCTTTTTGTGAGAAAAATCAAGAAATAGAGGACCTCAAACCCCATATATACACCTTAGCCGAAGAAAGCAAAAATAGTGAGTTAGTCACTATACAACAGTTTCTTCAGGACCTCTCCATAACAGGAGTTCACTGCCCTGGCATAGCTTATCAATGGACTTATCTCTACGAAAATGAAGAGCAGCCCTACTTAGAAGAGGAAAGATGTATGGACAGGCTAGAACATTTTGGTCGATGCCAATGTAATTTAGATTTCAGCATCTGCCTTTGCCAGATAAATCTAGCAATGTTCGAATCATTGGAGATAGAGATTAGGGGCAAAACGCGTTATCTAACGGCCTCACAATTGTTAGATTACGGCTTTATCTCTAGAATAATTTTTTCAGATCCAGATCAGACAGATAGCTTTGGAAATAAACTTGCTTATTCAGTACTTTGTGTAATGGAAGAGCATCATCCATATGTAGAAGTATTAATTGATAGCAGGCTACCAGAGTGGAAAGAAATAAGGTGCATCACAGCCAAGCATAAAATGTACCTCAGAGGAACCTCAACATTTCCGGGATACCCAGGACTTCTCAATCGGAGACCCTAGCCATGTAGAAAATTTTCACTCAGAGATCAGCTCAATAAATGGAGGAAATTCGCTAATAATCCTCTATTAGCATATAATGGAAATTATGGATATCTAGTTTGCGAAGATAGAAATCAGAAGATATACTGTAACCTAACTATCTCAGGATATCCCTTCCGCAAAGAAACATTTGTTGATGAAAGTCAGTATCCTAACTATCAGCATAGCGTCTCTCATGAGTCACCGCTAATGAGAGAAGATGACTAAGATAATCAATGGGAAGATGAACCAGCCATGGGGGAAGATTTTTATGACCAACTTTTAGCGGCAGACCTGGACGATCTCTCCGATAGAATGTATGGTTAAAACATCAAAAAAAAAAAAAAAAAAAAAAAAAACAAATTAAATTAAAATATTACATGAGATTTACTATTAACTCATTACAATTGACATTAGAATTGAATAATTAAAGTTTCAAAGTATTTTTTTTAAAAAATATTATGAAATATTTTATGAAAATCTTTTAATTTTTTATTAGTGTATGCTGTTTTAATATGGGAAATGCTAGAGAGCTCTAAATCTAGAGCTCTAATTTGAGCTCTAGTGATGTGTCCAAGCAAAAAAAAAAAAAAAAAAAAACCCAAAGCAAGGCACAAACATCACATCAGAGTGGATCCCACCTTCCCATTAGAGTTATTAGAGCTCCTATATTAGAGTTCTAAAGCATTTTTGTTTTAATATATATGAGTAGAGAAGTTTGATGAAGTGACTTTAGAGATGGTTTGGAAATTGACTTTAGTTTTTTTCTTTTTTTTTAATTTATAAAATTATGTACAAAAAAATCAAAATAATAGTTAACTTTTTTGTAATGACTTTTTGATTGTTGTCCAAACACTTAAATTATGACCTCATTTGAAAAGTTAGCTATTTTAGTATATTATTTTAGTTTTTGATTATTTTAATAGGTTGAAATGTTTGTATTTAAGAAGATGGTTATATTTTTTTTTTTTTTTTTTTTTGTAGTTTGATATGATATTTGTGAGAGAAAAAGTAAAATAATCATAGATTTGATATAACATTTTGTCTTATTAACTATTTTATTTTTTTTATTTTTTGTAAATTTTAGCTCAAAAAAAAAAAATTAAAATTCCACCTGCCAAACAATTCAACATGATTTTAAATTTTTGGCTTAAAAAGTATAAAAAAACAAAGTTGACTATATAACTCAACAAGACAAATGTCACATCTAAATCATAATTATTATATTTTTTCTCTTATAAATATTAAAAAAACAAAACCAAACGAGGCTAAAAAAGTCTCAACACAAAAAAGGCAGCTAAAAAAGTCAATGCCAAACAAAAACAAAATATTGACTGAAATTTATTTTCTTACATGTTTTTTTTTTGTAAATAAATAAATAAAATTTAAATTATTAATTTATAAAAAAAATACCAATATTGCAAACATTTGGTACATGATTTGGGTGTCCAATTTGGATGCACGAAACAATGACAATGACAAAACTCTAAAATTTATTGATCGAGTCTTGTTTGCCAATTTTCACTTTTAGTCAAAAAATTAAAAACATTATAAATTATCATATTATTCTTTTTATTTTTTAATAATTTTTTTTATAAAAAATTAAAAAGTTACAGACTTATTGGTTAAAATGTGGTTTTTTAGTTTTCTTAACTTTTTTTTTGTTGAAAAAACGTATAAAAAAATGGAGAGATAATATAACTTAAAATAAATTAAAAGTGAAAAATTAATTTTTAGCCAAATTCCTAAAACAATCCTAAAATAGCCTATTCCTGAATGATACCAGCCACTATCTACCACCTCCACCACCTTCAAATAGGAACTTCTATATCTCTCTAATCTAGGGTTTTTGAATGGAAAGGAGCAATGGACATTAGGAAAAAAAGGGGAGGCGGTGGCACCAGCTACAGAGGTTGCATATGGTGGTTGGGTGGATGGCTAAGCTGGGTAAAGATATGAAATTAATTGGGATGTTAAAAATTGAATTAAATTTAAAAATAAAGTGTCTAATAAATTTTTTGAAGTGTATTTATAAGCTCCCACATATGATATTTGTTTTTGTTACAAATATATCAAAAAAAGATGTTCATAAGATTTTTGTTACGAATCACAAAATTGAATACAATTCTCATATGATTATATGATCGATTTTTACATTAATAGATATTTTCTAAAAATAGAGGAGACCATTTCAAGGTTGTGTAGAAGACTATTCACCAAGCATAGGGCTGCAAATTAACTCAATTGTTCATGAACAAGCTCAGCTCAGCTCGTTAAAGGCTCAGCTCAGCTCGGCTCGGCTCGTTTAGTAAACGAGCCGAACTCAAGCTCGAATATTAGACTTGTTTATCTATATTTAAATTATATAATAAATATATTATTTATATATTAAATAATATAAATAATATATAAATACATTATTTATATATTAGATACTATAAATAATATTTTTTATTTAAATAATATTAAAACAAATTTATCGAGTCGAGCCGAGCTCGAGCTCGAGCCTGAGCCCAGTTTCTTATTGAGCTGAGCTCAAACTCAATAAACGACCACGATAAGTAAATAAGCCGAGCTCAAATTCAGCAAAGCTCGACTCAGCTCGATTCGTTTGCAGGCCTAACCAAATATGAGGAGGGAACACGCTTCGCCTCTTCTAACCGCAACGGGATTGGGTGGAGACTCTGACCACGTAGCCTTCAACAAAAAGTCCCACCTCTTCTAACCGCAACGGGATTGGGTGGAGACTCTGACCACGTAGCCTTCAACAAAAAGTCCCACAACCTCTTTAATAGCATTTTGATTCTGGTAAGTGAATTTAAAACAATCTAATTTGGAGAGTCTTCAACTCATGAACATTTTAAAACAAAAAATAAATAAATAAATCAATAAACATGAAAGCGAAATGGGATAAGTGTCGAACTCTAAAAGAGTACACATGTTGATGTACCTAAAATTGGTGAATTGACAATATTGTCCCTCAAATCTACCTCTAATAATTTTGCAAGCACAGAATTAATCATAAAATCAAATACAAAAATACACGTAGTGTAGAGCAACAAGATTGGAACATTATATTTAATGCTGTATCATTATTTTCTGTAAGTTGCACCAAAGAGGCTAATATTTCCATATCTGAAAAAGGTAATTAAAGTTGAATGCATCACAGAATCTATAGATCAAACATGAAATTTGAATATGGAGTCCATTAACATTGTACATCATCTTGCTACAAATATCACAACCCTTGTTCTGCATTTATGTGAAAAAGAAGACTAGTATGACATAACTCACTTCGAATGTGGGAGAAAAAAGAAACTTGATGTATAATTGTGTGCAGGCTAGTAATAATTCTGCATCTAGATTCAGGAATTTTACATTATTGAACAGTGTCATAGACAAGCCACCTTTCCCACCAGCAAACAATCCATAAAAATTCAAACGATTTGAGCCTACCCTCAGTTCTTGTGCTGCATCCTCCCACTTTCTAAACCAGCATATGGATCAATCGTAACATTAATCACAGCTGGTTTCCGGGCAGAGAAGGATTCAGCAAGAGCAGACTTGAGTTCATCGGGGGTCCCAACAAGATAACCTTTGCCCCCGAAAGCTTCAATTAGAAGGTGATATGATGCACCGGGGACAAAAGAAGTGGGTGCCGGGTCATCCTTGTAAGGCCCTGTAATTTCTTCAGAGCTTCTCCGATCACCACCATATACACCACCGTTGTTGAAAACTATCACCACCACCGGCAACTGGTATCGAACCAATGTCTACAGAGTTCACAAGGCACAAAATAGATACATTATTTCTATTAGGCAAAAAAAAACCCAGAAGAGAGTTGTGCAGACCAAAGCCAACTACAAGAGCCCAAAGTTTTTGAGTGGTTGCCAAAGTTATTGCAGTTGTATGATTCAAGATAAATAAATAAATAAACAAAACAACGAGAGACAATTTCCCCAGAACTACTTCTAATCTACAAACAGAGAAAATAATATGAAATGCTTTCCATAAGATCAGTCAAGAGAGCAAATACATACCCTGAAATTTATCTTGTTAATACTGACTGTTTTGTATGTTCCTCTAGGAACACTAACTAGTTATTTTTTAAAGATGCTAGAAAATTTAATTAAAAGATCAAGAGATGTTCCAAGCTGAACTTTTAAAATATTAAAAAGTATGGCAGTTTTGTACATCTGGATATCTCAACGTTTCAATTCGATGTAATTTGCATCCCATTTCATTTCCTGTTCTTAGCAATCAGTAAAATTGAATTCCTAATTTTACCCTTCTCTTAGATGAATGTCTCTGCACCATTGAGCTGCAGTAGTTTCGGGTTATATGCAACAGTAATAAAGATTGGATTATCAACAATTGTATCAAGATTAAGATGCATATTCTATAATATCTTTTTCAAGTAGGGAATCTTCAAAAAAATTCATATTTTTGTTAAAAGCAGAAGAATAATGTCTTGTTTCCAGGATTTTTCCTCAAACTGAACCAATTTTATTCAGCAAGGTTTAAATTAAAGAGAAATCAAATAACTGCATCAAGGCAACAAAACTGTCTTCAAAAGGGAAAAAAACAACAAAAGCAAACAAAGAAAAGAAGAAAAAAAAAACAAAAAACAAAGAAAAAGTGAAATTATAGCTGTTGCTACTATAAGCACAGAAATAACATGCCAACAAAAACAAATGCAAGCAAAAAATAAATAAATAAAATACAAACTGATTTTTTTTAGCTGACAATCAAAGCAAATAGATTATCAAATTCAGATGACCCCAAGCTACATGTCAAATGCATGTCAGCACCCTATTAGAATTTGATTGGCAAGATTCTCAACAAGGTCGCATCATTCTCCAAAACTTCTTTCTTCCCCTAAGTGCTAAAACGGCAAATTCCACAGGCAAGATTCACTAAAATATGCCCCATTTATATTCAAAATATCTTGTGTATATTCTTCATAATGCTTGTTACAATCCACCACGAAATGCACCCAATGAAATGATATAACTGATTCAAACTTTTAGCAGTGAAGACAAATTTACTACCATCTATGTAGCAATAAGTCTCTGATCACAGTCACTATCTCCTAGTAGGCATGGATTTAATTCATCCTAAACACAACCTAATGCTTACATTTCTTTGACACCTATGATGATATATATAATACACAAGTTTCAAACTAGTAGGAAAAAAAAAAACAGTAGAATGAGAATACTGCACAAAAACACAAATCAACAAGACAGTCAGCATTATGCTAATTCAAGATTGATGGCAATGGTGCATTTTACATGAATTTCTATTGTCAATGAAGAATAATGCATAGAAGCATAAACAAGTAAGGAGACAAACCTCAACTTCCATAGCACTAAACCCGAACCCAGAGTCCCCTTCGACTGCAACCACAAGCCTGTCAGGTGAAGCCACCGCAGCAGCAATGCAATAACCAAGACCAACCCCCATTGTCCCCCATGTCCCTGCATCCAACCTAGTCCTCGGCTCCGTCTGAATCAACACCGCCCGACCAATGTCCATTGTGTTTGCTCCTTCAGAAACCAAAATCGGAGCAGGACTACCCATTCCAAGAATCGCATCTCTGATAATTCTCATCGGTGTGAGAAAATTAAAAGGCACAACATCCTTTGCCAATTGAGCCTCCATTTTGGACACATTTTCTTTTGATTTCTTGCATATAGCTTCAACCCAAGGATGAGTCTTCCCCAAACAAAAAGGGTCACCCTTAATCCCCTTATTAATCATCTCCACAATCTTTGTGGCATGCCCAACCAATCCCACACAGGGCTTTCTAAGGTCAATTTCGTCCTTGCTTATATCAACTAAGATGAACTTCACATCTTTCGACCACTTTGGGGGTTCCCCAAAATGCAACAACCAATTAAGCCTTGCACCAACTACAAGTGCAACATCACATTTACCAATTGCAAGCGATCTCGCCGCAGTCGCAGCGAGCTCGTGAGTGTCCGGCAACAAACCCTTTCCCATTGGAGTGGGCAAGAATGGAATCCCAGTACTCTCTACCAATTTCTTCAAAGCGTTCTCCGCTCTAGCAATAGCAGCACCTTTACCAAACACAATCAATGGCCTCTCCGCGTGTCGCAGCAACGAAACCGCTTTCTCAATTTCAGAATTATCAAATTTCTCAATCACCTCTTGTTGTCTCTGATTCTCAGCATCAAGAATCAACTTCTCAGCCTCAGATTCAGTAACAGTTTGGTGCAGAACATCAGTCGGAAGATCCAAATAACACCCACCAGGCCGACCCGAAGAAGCGTGATCGAGAACCTGGAAAACACAATTAGGGATTTCCTTAATATCGGTGGCTTTGGCAGAAAACTTCGAGAAGGGTTTCACGGCGGCGATCTGATCGAGCTCCTGGAAATCGCCGCGGCCAAAATCGCTCTGATCACAGGAGCCGGAGATCATGACCATAGGCCAGCCGTTGACGGCGGCGTTGGAGAGGCCGGCGAGGCCGTGGACGCAGCCGGGGCCGGAGACGGTGAGGAGGATGCCGGGGCGGCCGGTGAGGAAGCCGTAGGCGGAGGCAGCGTAGCCGGCGGACTGCTCGTTGTGGAAGGCGATGAATCGGACGCCGAGAGCGACGGCGCGGTTGGCGAGGGAGGTGACGGGGATGCCGACAACGCCGAACATGCGGTCCACGCCGGCACGTGAGAGGGCCTTGGCCACCAGGACGTTGCCGTCGATTGTTGGAGGGTGTGAATTGTGGGAATTTGGAGCTTCGGTATTGGTATCCGCCATTGTTGTTGTTGTGAAGTTTTTGAAACAGTGTGATCGAAGAAGAGAAAGTGAAGTGGATAGACTCGTAGATGTGGAGTCGATTTATAGTGTTGTTTTGGGAGAGAAGGAGTGCGGTTCGAGCCGCCGAGGATGGACCGGTCCAGAAAATACTCTTTACTTACCTTTGGAATTGGCGGAACAAACAAAGTTGCTCCTGACTACCCTCTCGAGTCTCGAACAGCCGACCATTATTTTTGGGGTAAATTGCATCTCTTCCTATCTAACGGAAGGTTATTAGATCAAATGACAAAGGTACTATTGAGAAAAAATATGGGTTGTGTTTGGAAGAATTTTTAAATTATAATTTTATTTACACATTTTAATATTATGTTTGGATAGAGTTTTTAAATTATATTTTCACAATAAATAGAAAATTTTCCAGAGAAGGCGGGATTTTCAATTTTTTTTTTTTTTTTGAAATTTGGTCTAACCGGTCGTCTCACTAGACGTTCCATCGGTCGTTTAGCCTGTTGACCGGAACAGTGTAATTTTTTTTTTCGCAATTGACATGTTAATTTTTATATATTCAAAAAAAATATTTGCCGAATTTTTTTTAAAAAATTATGAGCTTTAATAGAATTTTGAGTTGTGTGTTTGGTTATGAGTTGTAAGTTTTTGTATCAAATATCATATGTCACATAAAAAATTTCCTACTCAATTCAAAACTCTTTTCAAAACTCATTCACCAAATAAATTTTCCACACTCAAATCATAATTCTCAAATTTACAAACTCAAAATATAACTCCTACTTTCAAATCATAGTTAGAAAGCTCTACCAAACGCTACCATGACTTTTCCCGGATGAAATAAAAATTAGATTTACGTAAATTTCTCATTCCTTAGTCGGAAAGATATACAGTCCTGAAAGAAGAATTAAGTGGAACAGAATTGACTGGGTGGTCGAGTCATAAAAACACTTCTTTCTTTCATATTTTTTTTGGATAAAATTACAATTAAACACATAATTTTAATATAATTATGTACAACTCTCCTAGTGGTAAATTTGTGTAACTAAACCTTAAAAAAAATATATATATATAAATAAATAAATAAATAATAAAAAGAGATGGACCTCTTTCTGGTCCATAATCAAACTAAAGAGGTGTTGTTCAGTTGAATGGGCTCAATTTTAGATTCCGTTTTGATAATTCGAATTGTTTATATTTTAGGGTTCATCGAGTATATCATTCCTGTAAAAAATCAAATCAATCAAATAATGAAAATCACGTGTTTGGATCAATTTTCTATAGAAAAAAATGAATGGTGAGAAAATAAACGATTCATACAAAACTGATCCAAACACGTGGTTGCCGTTATGCGATCGACTGGACTTTTTACAAGGATGATATACCTAACAAATTTTAAAGTATGAACTGTTTGAATTATTGAAACGGAATCTAAAAGTGAACTCATTGGGCCGAACAACACCTCTCCAGTTCAATTATGGACTGGAGAAAAGCCTAGCCGGGAAAAAAAAAAACACACCATAGTGACTAGTGAGATTTAAATTAAACCTTTGTTTTTTTATTAAAATTTTATTTCAATTTCTTCTGTAGCGTTTGGTAACGTTTACGTTTTTGGTTTATATTTATAAAAATTTTATAAATTGATTTTTGTTTATTTTTAGAAAAATATAAATTACAAACGTGTTTAATTTGAACAAAATATTTAAAAAAAATTAAAAACATAAACTAAAAAATACGTTTGTTCAAGCCTAAAATATTTATATTAATTTTTTATTATTTATGACAATGGGATCATACACATTATAATTGAAAAAGAAAATTAATTGAATTTTTTTTTGTTATTTAAAATTTAAATTTTCTGTTTAAAAACCAACATAAACTCATTTTTTAAATTTACTTTTTTCCCCTTAAATTTACAAGCTGAGACAACTATTTATAAACTAAAAAAATTAGCAAACAAGTTTTTATGACAATTTTTAAAATTTTTGTAAATATAAACTGAAAACTGAAAACGAAATGGTGTCTGTTTGGTAATGTTTACGTTTTCAGTTTATATTTACAAAAATTTTATAAACTGATTTTTGTTTATTTTCAGAAAAATATAAACTACAAACGCGTTTGGTTTAGACAAAATGTTTAAAAAAATTTAAAAATATAAAAAAGAGTGAGAAATGGTAAGTGGTGGCGGGTAGTGGGTGGTGACGAGTGGTGATGGCGGAAGACGGTGGTGGAAAATGATGGCAGGTGGTGGAAGATGGTGGCAGCTGGTGGGTGATGGTGGCAGAAGACGGTGGTGGAAAGTGGTGGCAAGTGGCGGGTGGATGGGTGGTGGTGACGGAAGACAGTGGTGGAAAGTGGTGGCAAGTGGCGGGTCGTGGCGGCGGAAGACGGTAGTGGAAAGCGGTGACGGGTGGGTGGATGGTGGTGGGTGGTGGCGGATGGGTGGTGGTGGCGGTGGGTGGGTGACGGTGGCAGGTGGTGGGTGGTGGTGGCGGGTGGTGGGTGGTGGTGGCAGGTAGGTGGCG
The DNA here is from genome assembly GCA_036172215.1 of Camellia granthamiana. Lineage (NCBI taxonomy): Eukaryota > Viridiplantae > Streptophyta > Magnoliopsida > Ericales > Theaceae > Camellia > Camellia granthamiana. The sequence continues at coordinate 41,789,600 of CM069903.1, read as the reverse complement.
GGTGGGTGGGTGGTGGGTGATGGTGATGGTGCTGGTGGTTGATGGTGGGTCGTGGTGGCGGGTGAGTGGTGGGTTGTGGTGGGTGGTGGATGGTGGTGCCAGGTGGGTGGTGACGGGTGGTGGTGGCGGGCGAATGAATGGTAGTGGCGGGTGGTGGGTGGTGGTGGCGGATGGGTGGCTGGTGGTGGATGGTGGCGGTAGGTGGCTGGTGAATGGTGGTGGTGGGCGGATGGATGGTAGTGGCATGTGGCGGGTGGTGGCGGGTGGGTGACAGGTGGCAGGTGGGTAGTGGTGGTGGTGGTAGTGGTGGCGGGGGTGGGTAGTGGTGGCGAGTGGGTAGCAGGTGGATGGTGGGTGGTGGTGGCTGGTGGGTGGCAGGTGGGTGGTGGTGACAGGTGGCGGGTGGTGGTGGCAGGTGGGTGGTGAGCGGTGGTGGTGGGGGGTGGATGGTGGTGGCGGAAGATGGTGGTAGAAAATGGTGGTGGGTGGTGACTAGTGTTGGGTGGTAAAAAAAAAAACCTCAAAACTTAAAACGGAAACACATTTTTTGAGTTTATATTTTTTGGCCAAATTTATAAACTGAGACCACTGATTTATAAATCAAAAATTTACCAAACAAGTTTTTATTTGAGTTTTTAAAATTTTTGTAAATATAAACTGAAAACTGAAAACGTAAGTGTTACCAAACGGCACCTTACTAAACAGTCCTCATGTTCAATTGTGGCAATTAATTTTTTACACTTTAAATCAAGTTGTAATATCACTTTTGTGACCATTCACAATTAATAAATTTGACAAAAATTAAAAATGTAGAGACTAAAATGAGATTTTGTTGAAAGTGTATGTATATTATTTTATTTGATTTTATTTTTTTGAACGGCAAAAGAAATCTTTATTAATGAGAACATACAAAGTATGTATATTAATAAAATGAAAAAAGTTACACATAATTTACATGATAAATTTCATCAATTTTATTAGACTAAAATGTTATATTGCAACGTGACGTAAAATGTAAAAAGTTAATTCTTATAATTAAAAATAGAGAAACTAAAATGAAATTTTAATATAAATGCATAGGTGTTAAATGTAATTAACCCTTAATGATTCCCATCATTGTAAGGATAATATGTGGAATGTAACAAAGAAGGGCAATGATTGTCACGATCCGGGTTGTAATTTTTCTTTTTTATAAAAAATTATTTTCACAACTTTAATAAAATGGTTATTTTGGTGAGTTATGTATATTTTTTAAAACAAGATCCAATAATGCAGTAAATTTTATATTATTTTTCAGTTACTATAAAAAGAGTTAATGCACATATTTTCTTTCAAAAGTTTATAATTTTGTGTTATATTTATAATGTAACATTTTACTATTATTTATTTTTTTATTAATAGTTGTAAATTTATATGGTTATGTTGCATTTCAAACTTGCAGGTTATATATGTTAAATAAATATATATAAAACAGAAAAAATAAAAAAATGAAATCAACCATTTATTTTTTCACGCAATGGAAAATCATAAAATGCATTTATTCAAATTCCACAAATAATACAATACACGACTTACAATAGTTATAACTACAACAACAAAGCAAAAACAAAACAAAACAAATACGAGTGCGCGCGCAAAAAAAAAAAAAAAAAAAAAAAACTCCATGCTACAAATCATGGCAATTCAGTTATTAAAAACTCTTCAAACAAAAATCCAGTAAGGGATGCACTAAAAAACCAGCATTAATGAAGCAAACAGAAAGGGAAAGCACTCAAATGATTTTCAACAATTTTGACTTTCTTTGGAATTAAAATGGAGATCTCCGTTCCCTTCATCACCCACTTTGCGCTTGAGACAAGCGAAAATCATGAACTCTTTGATGTTTTGAGCATCAAACACATCATCAAACACATAGGTGTTTTGAGCCATTTTCTCAGCGTAGCGTTCAAATAACTCCTCAACGATCTCACTTCCGAAGTGTTCAGTAATGAGTCCTTCTATGGCAGCTCTAAAATGTGTTGCCAACTCATGAAAATTAGGCAACTCTTTGAGACTAGGAAAGGGATTAAAAGTTTCCATTTTCTCAATGTGAAAGTACCCATTCGCCTCTATTAATTCCCTAAACTCCATGGGCGATGTATGGTAGAGATGCAAGTTGAAGGAATCCACTTTTTCTTCACTAATAATTCCCTGAAATAAAAGTGATCATTTGAGATTAATAAATCCGAGTTGTAAAAGTGTCAATGATCATCTATTTTGTGTGCATATTTGCCATAACAAAAGGGGTATGACATTGAGTAAAATATCCGTCCTAAAGGAATATGGTATTAATGATATAAATTTCATAATGGAATTGATTGAAGAATGATCATAACACTAGTGCCAAACTTGGATAACACAAATTAGCTAGTCCATAGTTGCCAAATTAGATATAGGACTAGGACTTGAACAAAAACAAAGAAAAAAAAAAAACTTATTTGAAAAGAGCTAAAATAAAAAATAAAAAATAATAACTTTTTAGTATTTGCCAAACATATTATTAGCTTTTTTAGATTAAAAAAACCAATCTCAAACCCTCTAATTTTCGAAGTAAACCGTGCAGGCCTAATTCCGTGGGAAATCAAATATCTATGTACACTTTAATTTAGGAAGATAAAATAAAAATAAAATCGAGTATATTTTGTATTGCATCTCAAATTCTCAATGTTGTGGTAGGGAAATTGAAGTTAACTGTCAGTCAACTAAAGTCAAAGGTCAAACTTGAGGTATTGTTCAATTGAACTGTCATGCATAGGTTTAGAGATAATAAACGAGCTATATCATTCAAGTTCAACTCATTAAAAGTTTATTCAAACTGAAAGTAAATAAATTAAATTTAAACATATTTTAGAATTTGTTAAAGTTTTCAAATTAAATTTGAACAGTTAATTATTTGTTCGACTTAGTTCGATAAGTTTAAAATTATATAAAAAATATTAAACTGCTTCAACTTGGCTCGATAAAAAGGTGTTGGAGATCAATTCGAAAGTTTAACGACTAAACTTAAATAAATTTTGAAACTCGTTAAAATTATTAAACTAAATTTGAACAGTTAATTATTTGACTCGTTCAGCTCGTTTATCACCGTTGAGCTATTGTCATGATATGAATCTAAATAGGAACCTAAAGTTCATAACAAATTATGTCTTCTGGATCATTTTGAATGCATCTTGATGCATGAGCAAATGATGTAAATGAAAGTGTAGCTACTTCATTTCTTTAAAATGCTTATAACAGGTTCCATATGAAGCTGCAAATAGCTAGGCACTAAGATTCGAAAAATAATGTGTGATCTGAACTCTCACACACTTAGAATGAATGTAGTTAACATTACTGTTTTGTCACTTGAACTTTTTAAAACTGATATATTGATCAATATTTTTCAATATCGAAGACTTATATATGACTCTATCGCTCATACCAATAAGTATTAAGATATTGTAATTTAAAACCATGGTCTCAACCCTTAGACCTTACCATCTTGGCCATGTCCATGAGGCATGATCCAAAAAGATCATGCTGCAAACTAGCAGATGTCTCACAAGGAAGGACTCCATCTTGACAACCAGGCAAAATAAGCAGCAAGAGCCCTCCCTCCACAACCTCCTGTGCCCTAGCCCTAAAAAAACCCTCCATGTCCCTCTTGAACTGAGCCGAGTAGGCCTCGAAAATCTTCGCATTGTGGGTATAGTGAACTCTCCCTTTGTTCCACGTGGGGGAGTCTCTTTCCACCACTTCCTCAGGAACCCTAGACATCCAGTGGAGTGCATAGGAGGAGTATGCAACATGAAGTGAGGCCTCCGGGAACACCCGGTGGTGGAACGAGCCAGGGACTCCGGCAACGAAGTACGGTGGAGAAGAGGGTGGAAGGGTCATGAAGAGTGTGTTGAAATCGTTGGCGGTGAGGTCGTTGAAAAAGACTTGGAATTCTAGGGTTTGGGGTTGAGCTTGAGGGTGGTGGATTTGGGATTCAGGGCTTGTAGGGTTTTGTTGAATTGTTTTGTGTTTGAGTTCTATGGCTTGGAGGATGTTTTGAACCGACATGAAAGTGTTTGGTCCAACAGAACAGCCCAAATCGGCGATCCTGATAGTGTTGAGACGATTAGAAGGCGAGTTTTCGATGTCAAAGTTGTCAAAAATGGCTTCAGTTATCATACTTTTTGAAGCATCCACTGCTTCTCTCTGCAAGAGTGTAAAGTTCATCATCAATATCATCGTCATCCCATTATAATAAATAAATAAATTGTAAAAGCATTTGTGTGTGATTTTTGCATATATTCGAATCTACTAAGAAATATTTAGTGCAGTTATTCACTGTCGTGTATCACTGCAAATGGATCTAACACCATCTATTTGTGTTGCATCGCACTCAGTAGTGAGTAATTCTTCTTGCTAGCCAAACACTAAGATCTCCAAAAAGACAGATTTATGTGTGTTTGACTTCATAAAGCTTATTTTTCTTGCTAGAAAAACATTTAACATCTCCAAACTGACATAGATGATATGTGCGTGTATGTTGAACTTCAGAAAGCTCAGAAGAGAGAGAGAGAGAGAGAGAGAGAGAGATGTTCAAACTGGCATTGATGTCTTGTGTGTGTGTTTGTGTGTGTTTCAGAAAGCTTATTAGAGAAAGAGAGCGGGAGAGTAACAACTTTTCTTCCCAGCCAAACAAGTGAACAACTAAAATCTCCAAACTGACTGACATAGATAACGTGCGTGTATGTTCAACTTGAGAGAGAGAAAATAATTTTTCTTGCTAGTCAAACAGGTAACATCTTCAAACTGACTTATTATTAGATCTTGGATGTGTGCATGTTTAACTTCAGAAAGCTTATTAGAGAAAGAGAGTGAGAGAATAAATTTCTTCCTAGCCAAACAACAAACATCTCCAAACTGACATAGATGTTATGTGTACGTGTGTTTGAGAGAGAGAGAGTGAAAAGGGGGAGACCTGATAGATGGAGTTTCGAGAGTAGCTATAGGGGCCATCACCGCCATTCATGGGATATGATTCACCCACTGCCATTGTCTTCTTCCCATTAGAGTTAGACATCTGTGTGTGTGTGTTTTGTCTGTCTGTGTGTGGGAAGCTCGGTGCAGGCATGCCTTGCTTTATAGGCACCAGCTCCATATACGAGATGATTATAGCATAGGGTTTATAGGCCTCTATGGTGCCTACCATGTGTAGGTATAGGACCCCCCTTCATCACACTATTCCTAGGCCTACCCATTTGTCTCCTAATGTCCCACAAAGACTCCATCGCATCAAGCATGGCTCAAACCTCACCATGGTGCTTCCTCCTTTTCTTCTTTCTTTTTTGTTTTTTTGCTCCAAGAATTCTTGCGCTAGGTATGTGAGGTCTCCTCGGAAAAGTCTATGTACCCCAAAAAAACAAAACAAAAAAACGAGTAAAGAAAAATTTTAGATTAATGGTGTAAATTTAATTTTCTTTTTAAGGACTCGTGAATACATCTTGTAAAATTATTCAATACTGCTCAAATATGTTTAACTGATGTTCCAAATGATTAGTTATTTTGATCTAAACTATAAGATCTATCATTTTTGTATTAAAATTTTATGAGATAAAGTGTTAATATATGAGAGTGTCAGAACATTGAATAATTGGATACAAATCTTAAACTTAAATTTTATATTTTAGATAAATTTTTGATTTTTTTTTTAAGGATAAATTACACTTTACCTTCCTAAAGTTTCATCCATTTTTCACTTTGGCTCTTCAAGTTTAATTTTTTTTCCACTTTGACCCCTCATATTTGTAATTCTTTCTATTTTGGCCTTTTAAATTTGACTTTTCTCATTTTGGCCTTTCATGTTTACAATTCTTCCCACTTTAACCCTTCAAATTTACAATCTTTCACACTTTACTCCTAAACTAACTTCTATTCAAAAAATTAACAGAATCTTCCACATCACCAACACATCAGCTCCATGTGTGATGTAAAAAATTCACTAAAGATGCAAAAAATGAAAAATAAAAAAACAAAAAAATTGGAATTGTTCTTTAGTGAACTTTTTTTTTTTTTTTTTCAATTTTATTCATAGACATTATTACATTAAAGATGCATCTAAATTAGATGCACCTAAAAAAATAAAAACAAATTTAACTAAAAATACAAAAGAGTTTATTAAAGACGAAAAAAAATAAAAATATACTGACTCAAACACCAATATTGTCAATTCTGAAATGAAAAGTTTACTATTATTATTTTTTTCATTTTTAGTGAACTTTTTTCTTTTTTTAGTTATATTTGTCATTTTTTTTTTGGGTGCATCTAAGCTAGATGCATCTATAATGTAATAATATTTATGAAATTCGTAAAAAAATTGACTAAAGACTAAAAAAAAAATTCAATTTTTTCGTTTTCTATTTTTCATTTTTTGCATATTTAGTGAATTTTTTACATCACAAGTGGAGTTGACGTGTTAGTGATGTAGCAGATTCTGTTAATTTTTTGGGTGGAAATTAGTCTAGGAGTAAAGTGAGAATAATTGCAAAGATAAAGGGTCAAAGTGGGAAGGATTATAAATATGAAGGGCCAAAGTGGAAAGAATCAAACTTAAAGAGTCAAAGTGAGAAGAATTGCAAACATAGAAGGTCAAAGTGGGAATGATTTAAAGGGCCAAAGTGAAAAATAGGTGAAACTTTAGGAGGCCAAAGTGTAATTTACCCTTTTTTTTGTTTGTAAACCCACTAATATTTGTCTTAATTTGTCAATTGTTTTTGTACATTTAGATTTATTTCAAAAAAAAATAGTATTTACTCTAGATTCATTCTCAATCTCTATTTGACAAAGAATAAAAAATTGACATTTTTTTTAAACACTGTTATCTGTAATTAAGGGTTGGTTTGGGATGTTCTAAAAAAGTGCACTTTTTGACTTATTGGCTTATATGGGTTGGGTTTGAGTTGGGTTTGACGTGATGTGTTAGAGAGGTGATGTGATTTAAATAAGATGATGTGACTTAAATAGGATAGTGACTTTTTGACTTTTTGTATTATTTAGTTTATGCCAAACCAACCCTAAATTTAAAAATTCATTAAAGACCACAAAAGGTTTAAAAAAATAATTTTTTTGGTCAAAATTTTGTTTAGATTCATTTTTCTCAGATTCAAAAAAAAAATAAATAAATAAAAGAAACTAAATTTTTAAAAAAATTAAGGTCTTCTAATCTAATAGTAACATAAAAGTGAAAAATTTGTTTGAAAATTATAAAAACACCACAACAACAACAACAACAAAAAGTCGTTAAAAAAACTTTTGCCAAACCAACCCTGAATTTGGGCCACGCAAAGCTTTATTTGATATTTTTTTATATCTGAATTTTTAATCTTTAATATTATTGTCTAAACTTTTTATTCTTAATTTGCTCCAAAGTTTCAAAAAAGTTTTGAATTTTTAAATGTAAAAATTATGCTTTCCATTTCGAATTTTGCTTTTGGCTCAGAAGATATAGTAAAATAGTATCACGGGAGGCAGGGAATAGGATCTAAGACATTAGTGGAGTTTTGGTCCTCCTATTAGAGGCTAGGGCTTGGATTAACTTTTGCATAGAGCCATTGGATTTAGAAATTTGGAAAATTGGGAATTAGATGCTTAAAGCATAGAGTTTAGTGGGTCCGTTGTGCGCCCAATAAGTACTTATTCCCACTTTCTCACCTAATTTACTATTAAATTGTTGTACGGCGTCACACAAGTGCTCATAGAATTCGAGGACTTAGCACATTAATTTTTAGGAAAGCACCCTAGCTTTGGAACAAGATTGGCTAGCTTAGTTTATGATCAGAATGCCCAATTACCATTTGCACTCTATCATAGAAGTTTTGACCTATTTGTGTTATGAATATGGAAACAGATTCTAAAATTTGATATAAAATATAAGTTTTGTTAATGAGTGTCTTTAAAGAACTTTATAAAAAATTTAAAATATTTATATATCATGTATAAGAATATATACATCGCATAATATGCAATCAATTTAAATATTGTTAACTAATGCAGGTCACTTTTTAAAAGAAAAAAAACATTTAGAAGGGATATATTATAAGCCATCAAGGCATGGAGTCTAAAAGTACAACAACATTCAAAATAGGAGGAACACTCCATCCAAACAGACAGACCAGGTAAGGAAATAGGCATCCTAGCTAACTGGTGAGCCGCTTTGTTCCCAAGATGTTTAGTGTGAGAGATGCATAGACACCGAAATCCTGATATAATTGAGAGGCTCATTATAACAAAAAGCAGTTTTGCCAGCGCAACAAAATGTGTTGGCAAAAGGCAAATATGGTCAGCAAAGAGTTTTGTCGACTCATAAAGTCGACAATGCGTCGGCAAAGGTGTGTCGGGAAAAATTTTTGTGGCACTTTTGCCTTAGTGATATCTTTAACGACAAATGTCTTAGTTGGCAAAAGCCTTCATCAATCGTCGCCATTTTAACTTGCGTCGGCAAAAATGGCTCAAATGAAATGACTATGTGGGACTTTTGCCAACCCAAATTGCATCGGCAAAAAATGAGACCTTTGACGATGCAATATCCGTCGGTGAAAGTAGACTTTCAGTGATAAATAGTTGTGTTGGTAAAACATCTAATTGTTTAAAAAATAATAATAATTTGGTATTTGGGATGGCAAAAACTACTATCGCAAATAACAGATTACTTTTCAACAATAAATTATTTATTGCTTAAGCAATAAATAATATTCACATACATCAATTTGACAGTTCACATATACATCAATTCTTTAACATCCAAATATATATATTTTTATTTATACCTACACATGTTCTTACAATTCAAAATATAAGTTTATCAAAACCAATACTTAAAAGTGAAACTAAGGTTTTTTTTTTTAAAAAAAAAAAAATTAAGTCAATCCCAATTTGAACAATATCCTAGAGATGCTGCTGCGATTGTTGCATAACCAATGACAATCTGCAATTCTAAAATTGATGCAATTGAATATGCAAGTGAATAAGCCTTCGATTCATATCCACTCAATACTCGAGCAAGATCATAGTATCCATCTTCAGCAACCTACATTTAAGAAGGCAAAAGAAAAGCAAGTTCTTATTATTAATATTATCAATAATGAAAATTTAAACTTACATTATGAGTTTGATTAGGATGATATTAATCCTGTCCACACTTGGTAATTTACCAGTTTACTTTATGAATGTATTTAAGATTCCTTATGTGTGGCTAATGAATTGGAGAAATTTCAATGTAGACAAGGAGGATTAAAGAAAGCTTAGGGTGATTAAATGGGACAATGGGACTAGATCAAGAGATTTTGGTGAGATGGGTATTGGATCACTTAAAAATTATAAATTACTCCTGTAATATAAAGAAAAGTTCTGTGTGAAAGATACAATGTAGAGCAAAATTCATGGCTGCCTAAGACATTTAATTCAAAGAAGGTATCAAGGATTGGTATGATATTATATCATTGGTAGGGGGTGAGACACTATTTAGTAATATGATAAAACAGAGATTTAAATTAATAGTTGGTGCTGGGACAAATTCTGAAATGGGTAAGCAATTTGTCATTAAAAGCAGCTTAGCCTAGCCATTACAAAAACCAAAAAAAAAAAAGTGGTTGTATCTAATATTGTGGCCATTAAAGGAGAGAGAGCATTGGATAGAAGTTAAGCAATAATAGAGAACTTTATCCCTGGGAAAAAGAAGAGAAGAAATTATAAGATCATTGGATACCTTTAAGGGCAACAATCAAACTCATGATAGAATAATGTCATGGACTTATGCAAATGATGATTTATTTTCTGTAGCCTCCATGAGTAGATTATATTATTTGGTTATGAGTTCCAAGTTTTCTGTTGGTTCACAATGCAAAAAATATATATATAATCACCACTTGAGATCTATTAGTAAGGAGAAAGATAATGTCACCTGGAATTGATGATAATTGTTGCTTCTATAAACTGCTCTAGTCAGTCTATAGATTATGTGTTGCTAAGATCTAATGTAGTGTGTTAAGAGTGTTAGGACAAGAAGATACCTTGGATAACCTCATTACCAAAAAAAGAAATGATTAGTTCTCAAAAGACAAACTCTAGTAAAAAGCTTAATGTTCCATCAAACTACTCAAATTGATATTACATAAAACATTTTTTTTTGTTTTTTGGGTAAGTAAGTTATAAATGAAGACAAAAGAATGTACAGATATACAAGAGGCATTCCTCAGGAAAACCCAACAAACTAAAAACAACAAAAACAGCCACACCTCAACAAAACTAGAACAAAAATGACCATCTCGGCCAACACACTAAACTACAGAACTACAAAAACAAGAAAACATCAAAAAAAACCAAAACCAAAACCATGAACCAACAACATCCTGAGCTATCAATATGACAAAAAAGATTTCAACAGCACATCATGCCAAACACAGTGACACTTAGCACCCAGCAGCTCTACAACAAGCTAGCATAGCAGTACTAATATAGCAGTAGGCAAGACCAGCACACCAGAACAAATGCAGCACAACAAACAAGGCAGCACAACAAACAGGACAGAAATATAGGGGAGGGGACAACAAACAACACAACAAATAGGATAAATGAACCAGTCACTGCTCACCTAGAAATATGAACACATTGCACAGGAAAGGTCTGTTCAAACACCATATACTAAGACTATAGAGGGATTGAACAAAACAGGTGCAGCATGAACAAACTTCTTAGTCAAACAGAGACAGCAACAGGAACAAAGCAACAGCAAATATGAGACAGACAGACAGAGAACAACAGACAAACAATTCAAAAAAATCTCAACTTTCAAACAACTCTCAACATTATAAGCAGTATATGGACTAGATTCACTCAACACTCAACAAAGATTTCCCTCACATAAGTGCCAGCTTGACAATCTGCATAAAAAACAGTTAGAAAAATTTGGCTTACAGCACTCATTCCTCAAAAGAAGAGAACCTACGTATAGATCCTCACCAATGTAACAACCCGAAAATTTAAGCTGTCCTTTAAATTTTATATTCGTATTCTTTAATTATAAATGAGAAAAACCTTAAATTTTTAATTAAATATTTTGTAAGAGTAAAATAAAATAAAGTGTAATTTATTTACATCAAGGTCATTGTATAGAAAAGAAAAAAAAAAACTAATAATGCAATTACTTAAACTTATCCATTTGGGGGATAAGCTTCAATTTAGAGCACAATGATGGCAAGGTCACGTGGTGTGGCTATGTGTCCCAAAACTTGCTGAGCAAGTAGTACTCCCTAGTATTAAAGGAAGAGGGGTGCTCTGAACAGAAAAGGAAAACAAACTAAGAAAGGGGAAAAAAGTACTAGAAATCAAGAAGGTCTTTCATAGTGGAAAGTAAGAGTGAAGAATCACTATTAAGGTGAGTTCTATTATACCTTGAGTTACCATAATATATTTTGCGTATATTTTGAGTTACCATAATTTATTTTACGCAATTTCTGTTTTATAAATTATATTAGCATTTTTAATATGTGAACCTTATTTTATATAATAAGGAAAAACCATGAATATAACTGTTTATTAAAATGTGTTTTGAGTAATTATTTTATAAGTTCCACCACAGAGGTTCCATGCCTTGGGAGACTTAAATAATCATTGGCCCTCTGATTAGTCACTTTGTGACCCTCTGTTTGTCATAAATCCATTAACATTCTGATTTCTGGTGTAGAGTAAAGTGCTATACGGAGCTAAATGCTACACTATTGTGGGGGCCATCTCTAGAGTTCGTACGAGCCACCTCTTGAGTCCATACATCTGTTCTGTTCTGTACAGTAGTTTTGATTTCTGGTGTGGAGCAAAGTATTGTACAGAGCTAAGTGCTACACTATTGTGAGAGCCACCTCTAGAGTTCGTACGAGTCACCTCTTGAGTCCATACATCTGTTATGTTCTGTTTTGTACCGTGGCTATAATTTTGTTTATATGATTTCTGTATTATATGTCAAATGATCTCCGTATTATATACTCTGTATTTTAATATCAAGTTTTGTTTAGTCAATAATTATACATGGTGATTTTATACCCTTATACTCTTAGTATAATATTTCTCACTTTGCCATGTGCTTATAACTGTTTACCAATTTTCAGGAAACTATACAATTCAAAAATAGCTTTTGGAGAGTCTTAGACGTGAGGCTGCGGAATAGACACACACAACATTTTTATAGTATTTATAATTCTATTCTTCATATGTAAATATCGGCCTTTTTGGTCAATAAATTTTGTTATAAAAAAAGAAGTTCCAATGATTATTTTGGTATCATCCCTCAAATATTTTTTCGCTCACGTTTAATAATTTGTTTAAGAATTGGCCGGAGGTAATTTTAGTTACTGACCATCACGATACTTAATCGTTGGGTACGGGGAGCGGGTCGTGACAACCAAGCTCAACCCTCCTCCCTACTTTTAAACCAGCTTGACAACCTGCACAAAAATTAGTACATAGATATGTAAAAGATTTATAAGCTTATATCACTTAACCCTCATATATATGCTCACATGCACTCAACCCTCAATGCTCACCACACTCCACTCTCAAAGACACAATCACGCTACCCTAACTGTTTTAGCTTACAATAATCAACCTCTAACATCCTTAAGTTAGTACCAACTCAACCTGCAAAGTAAAATAGAAAGGAAATATGGTGTTGCTCCAAAGATAATTCAGGAGACCTGCAAGAGGGAAGCAAAAAATAGTATGAAGCATTAGAAATCTGAGAGGAATGACAAACAAATCAAGGAGCATGAATCCTTAACACAGAAGGAGGGCGTTGCCATGAATCCAAAAACCAATCATTGGCATCACGCTCCTTAAACTTGTTCACAGACAACAACCTAAATCTCACAAGAGATTCAACTTTTTTCACAATAACAGTAGTAGGAGAGCAGCCAGATGAGAAAATCTAAGCATTTCTCTCTTGCCAAATACAGTAAACAATGCAGGTAAACACCAATCTCTTAACAGTGGTAGCCAAAGAATGACCAAAAAACTATTTAGACAACCAGTTCGCCAGATTACTCGAGTTCAAGATAGGCCAAGACATGTTACACTTAGCTAACAGAGGGCCCAACACATTCAATGAATAGTTGCAACTGAAAAAGAGGTGATCATGATCCTTATCCTGATGATTACACAAAACACATTTAGTAGAACTTCTAATCCCATAAACAACCAACCTGTCAAGGATATTCAACCTACCCAGAATGGCCAACCAAAAAATAGTACACACTCTAAGAATATGAAACTTAAACCAAATGAGCTATGCCAGGTCATTCTAGGTCTATGAACTCTAAGCAAATCCTAAACAGACTAAACAAAGAAAATACCATTAGGTGAAGAGGTCCAAACAGATTGATCCTTACAGTTGGAGGGAACCATGTCACCAATAATAGAATTCCTAATCTCAATAAGCTCACAAGTTTGAGCACTGGGCCACTACCAATTCTGATCCCTAATGATACTAGAAACAGTAGCCTGTGATTCTAAACCAGAGTCAAACACAATCCTATCCCCATACTTGAGAATGAGGGGACCTAAAGGATGCCAGTTATCATGCCAAAGGTAGGTAGTGATACCATTCCCAATCTTCATGAATCAAATCATTCATAAAACCAGTCTGTCCAAAATAACTAGGTACAAATGAAAATCCAGCAGGACAAGATGCAATGTTAATGCAACCAAAAAACTAAGTTATCATAATTAAGGATTACCATTCAAGAACATAAATTAAATGAAATAGCTCCTACAAAAAAATCTTTATGTCACTCGTGTATAGTCTTATAGGCTCATAGCAAGGCCACAAATGAAAACTAGTGAAGTAACAATGTCAAAGTGATTTTTTTTAAAAAAATTTTTATCATCAAAGAAATATTTATTAACGTAGATAACACCACCCTGTCCATCAATGGAAAGGATGGGATGAAAAAGTGTAGAAAACATGCCCAAACAAATTGTGAACGTTCCACCAACACAGAGTTAAAAAGAAAGAAAAGCAAATCCCAGTAAATAAGGCTCCTAGAAACAGATGATATCCAAGAATTCTACAACAACATAGATAGGTTAACAATCTCCTTAAGATGACAGACAAAGTGGTTTTTCATATGACAATTGATATGTCAAAACTAATAACCAATTACATAGACTGCAAAATACCACCAAAAAAAATTAACAAAAAGAAGAAGAAGAAGAAAGAATCAATTCTTGGATATACATATAGAGACACATTTAGAGATGCTACTATTTGCATTCCTAAAATGGTGCATATGATGTGTGCCCTCCATAACACCACCATAACTTTTTGTAAAATAAATCATAAAAATCATTAGTTTTAGCACCATAAAAAGTGTAACTTTAACTTTACTATACACCATAAATTCATCATTCGTAACTTCTATTACAAATTGACATAACACACCATAACTATTCTTAACTTTCATAACAAATATTTATCAATTTCTTAGGTTTTTTCCAGTTTTAGGGTTGTGTACCATAGATTTTAATATATATATATATATATATATGTATGTATATAAACACAACCAAAAGAAGCCTAATTTTAAAAAAAAATAAAAATCAGATTGTGTTTCTTCTCAAAATAAAAACCAAGTTCAAAATTTATTTCTAGTAACCGCTAGCCAACATATTAAAATAGCGAAGGGCTTGTAGGGTCTAGAACTTAATTTCATAAATCACACTCTAAATTAACTTTGACTGAATTTATTATTTTTAAAAATATTATAAATCTGAAATCTGAACTGATCAAATTAAATCTGAGATAAATCCCAATTCTGATCCAATGTACAAAGACTCAAGCTTTTTACCTAAAACTTCAAAAGGTATAGAGATTGTGTATTCTACAGTGAGTCACTCACCAAATCAAGTTGACTCGGAGATGAATGCCAAGTTCACTGAACAGTTCATACATCTTATTTGACCTAGATCAGCGTCGTTACCATCTGAAAAAAGTCTTTGCTTTTAGATACTTCACGATACCTCCTAAACTAATTACAAAAAAAAAAACAATAATAGGGTTTAGAAATTGAGAGAAAGAGAAAGACCAAAAACAGAGCGAGAATGAGATCGAGAACTTACAGCTGAATTCTTTCAGAATAAACGTCACTTGTTAATCAAACTAGGGGTGAGCATGGTCCGGATTGGATCGGATTGGGATAAAACCAGGACCAATTCGTTATCTACGGTTCCTAAAAAATTGGAACCAATCCAATCCGTTTAAATCATGAAACCAATCCGAACCAATCCATTTAAATACGGATTGGATCGGTTTAGAACTACGAATTCACATAATTAAATAACAAAAAAATATATATATAACACTTTAATTTTATAAAAATATAAACATAGCGCTATATTAGTTCCACAATAGCAACATATTTTTCTATAATAGCGACATACTGTTCTAAAATTTAAACAACCATAAGAAAACTGGTTTCACTATAAATATTTAAACCATTACAAATTAAAACTAAAAACCAACAAACAAAAGTAATAAAAGAAGATATTATACGGTTTTAGGTTTGAGTTTAGATTTTATATAGAATTGAGAGAAGATACTATGGGGGAGGATATATAATAAAAATATAGACTATTTGTATACGGTCCGGATCGGTTCCAATCCGGAACCATGGGGTTCAATCCGAAACCAATCCGTAGACTACGGATTTTTAATTCTTCAATCCGGAACCGAACCACGGATTCAAAAAACCAATCTAAACCTATCGGATTGGACTGGACTGGATCGGATTACGGATTTCACGGATTACTTGCTCAGCCCTAAATCAAACCCATAAAATATATATGAATAAATATACTTTGTTAGTGAAATTTATTTTTAAAAATCTTATCTATATTATGTATATGAGTTTGCAATTAATTTAGTGTGAATTATATTAACAGTTTCTATAATTTGAGATTTGTGTTACTTTAATTCCGGACTTTTCAAATGTGATATGTTTGATCCTGAATTTTGAATCTTATTTTAAATAAGGACAATTGAAGACATTGTTGCTCCATTTGAAGGGTAAAGTCGTCATACAACTTATTTTGTATTGATTAACTTATATCTTGTTTGAAATATAATCAGCTTGTTTGGTTTTGGTTTCCAGAAAATACTTTTCAGAAAATTCTACTTTTTTATTTTCCTTTTTTTTTTTTTTTTCAATGATTTTTTTAATATTTTAAACATTTTTTTTAATTTTTAGACACATCTAACATAAATACACTTAAAAAGTATAATATTTGTAAAATAAAAATAAAAATAAAAATAAACTAAATATCAAAAATACAAAAAAAAAATAAAAATTCAATACATTTTTTGTATTTTTTTGTATTTATTAATTTTTTAAAATATTTTTTTACAAATATTTTATTATTTAGATACATCTAAGTAAGGTGCATCTAAAAAAGTAAAAATTTGCTTAAAATTTTAAAAATATTCACTAAAAAAAAAATAACACAAAAAACCTAAAACTCAATTTCCAAAAAATTGAATTCAGAAAACTGAAACCAAACATATTACATGTTTTTTTTTTTTAATGAATAATGTTGGAATGTTTTTGGTTACAAAGTTCTGGTTTGGTTTTCATAATCTATTTTTAGAAAATTTGTCTAAGAAACTAAAAATTAAATTGGTGAAAAAAAATTAAAAATACATCATTTTATATAATTTTATCTTTTGGGAGAGTAGAAATAATTTTTTTAAATAATTTTTTTGATATTTATTATTGTTAAATTAGCTTTTATTTTTTCAAATGTCAAACATGACAACAACGTTGATATCATTATTAAACCAATTCATTAAATCAAAAAATTCAAAATTCAAAATATTTCATATATTAAACATATCGATTATACATTAAATGCTTAATATTCATTCATTACATGATAACCATCAAAAAAATATCTATTAACAACAAATACAATCATCTAGTACATGACAATCATCTAAAAATATCAACAAAAACAATACTCATTACATGATCATCATCCAAATACACACTAAAAAATAATTTGGTAAAAATAAAAAAATTATCATTTTTTATAACTTTATTTTTGGTGAGAAGAAATAATTTTTTAAAATTTAAAAATAATTTTTTGACATTTATTTTTGCTATGACCTTGAAATGGAGTAAAAATGTCTTCAATTGTCTTTATTTGGAACGAGATTCAAAATTTATAGTCAAATACATCACAATTGAAAAGTTAAAAATTAAAGTGATACAAGTTCCAAACTATAGGATCTATTAGTGTAATTTCTCCATTAATTTATGTATTAATAGACTTATTCAATTTGATTAATTCGTGAATTCTAGGTTTTTGTAATGGCCTAGGGACCCATATGTTTTGATTTTCTAGGCTTTAAACATAAGATTAACAAGAATATGAGTCTTTGACTTGGTAGTTGTGCAGTACTACTTTATAGTGTAAGATTATGAGTTTAAATTATATGAAGATAAGTTTGATATCCTTTATATTTTTTTTTATTGTTATAAGAATTGTATTATGTAATTGTTGAGTTAGACTTAGTGGTTTTTTTGTGATTATTGCTCGGTTATGTTAGGTGTAATTTCTTTGAGTTGGTTGTTAAATTTGTAGATAAATAAATTGTTGGAATGCTACTTGCCATTGCATTTCTATACAATCTAGAAATTCATCAAATGAATGTTAAAACCGCTTTCTTAAATAGTGAGTTAAATGAAGAAACTAGAAGGGTTTTCTGCTCCAGGAAAAGAAAAAAAAGTGTGTAAATTGGTTAAATCATTATATGATTTAAAATAAGCGTCAAAGCAATGGCATGAGAAATTTGACAAGGCAATGATGTCAAATGGATTTAAAATTAATGAGTGTGACAAATGTGTTTATATTAAAAACACAGACAAAGGTTATGTCATTGCATGTCTTTATGTGGATGATATGCTCATCATAGGTAGTAATAATGACATGATTAAAACTACTAAGAAAATGTTGAATAAACAGTTTGACATGAAGGACATGGGCATTACTGATGTAATTCTTGGTATAAAAATTACCAAAACATCGGAAGGATATGCTTTGTCACAATCTCATTACATTGAGAAAATACTTGACAAATTCAGCAAAGATGATGATCATCTTGCTAGAACACCTGTAGATATTAATTTGTATCTTTCTAAGAATATACAGGAAAGTATTTCTCAATTAGAGTATGCCCAAATTATTGGAAGCTTAATGTACTTGATGAACTGCACTCGCTCAGATATAACTTATGCAGTAAGTAAATTAAGTAGATATACGAGTAATCCGGGAGTAGAACACTAGAAAGCAATTATAAGGGTTCTAAGATATCTCCGATTTACTCGTAACATTGGGCTTCATTATACTAGATATCCAGCAGTACTTGAAGGATACTGTGATGCAAATTGGATATTGGATACTAGAGACTCGAAGTCCACCAGTGGGTATGTCTTTACTCTTGGTGGGGTGGCTGTATCTTGGAAATCTTCCAAACAGACTCGTATTGCTAAGTCTACTATGGAATCTGAATTCATAGTTTTAGACAAAGCAGGGGAAGAGGCAGAATGGCTTTGCCACTTCCTTGAAGATATTCCAATATGGCCAAAACCGGTGCCTGCTATATACATACATTGCGATAGTCAATCTGCAATAGATAGAGCACAGAGTCATATGAATAACGGTAAGTCATGACACATTCGTCGTCGACATAACACCGTAAGGCAACTACTCTCTAATGGAATTATTTCTATAGAATATGTTAAGTCTAAAGACAACATAGTGGATCCACTAATCAAAGGGTTAGTAAGAGAGCTAGTTGAGAATTCATCGAGGGAAATGAGACTAAAGCCTATAAAATAAGAGTTACCACAACGGCAACCCAACCTAGTTGCTTGGAGATCCCAAGATCTAGGTTCAAAGGGACAACCGAGTTGTGAATGACTCAGAAGGATCACTGGGGAATTTAACTCCTACCCATTTCTTTGATGAAATAATGATGTCTGCAGCGGTTTAGGTTAAGTAATACTTTTAATGATTCTTATATCTAGGTAAACCTAGTGGAGTATGGCAGGATACTTTTCATAAGAATCACCTATGTGAGTGTGAACTGGGTCGGTTCTATAAGATTTGTGAAGAGCTACAAGTCTTTAGAGCACTCATGAAAGACCAGGCTGTTCAGGGTCAAAATGACCACAATAGTGAGAACTAAACTGTGTTTGGAGATATACTGTGTGGGTTTTATTGTCTTAGTTTACACAAACGGCTGAACAGTTCAAGACATTATGTTCACTGTTTAGCTAGTAAATCCGATAGTGTCTCACAAGGGAAGGTTCAAAGCCAAAAGCTACTTATCATTTGCAGAATATTTCCAATTTCTGTACTCTCTGTAATAGATCATATTGTTGCATTTTCTCTCCGTCAAATTCCATTAATGTGGGGGATTGTTGGAAAAATGGTTTAATATAGGCATATTTTTGAGCCAAAATTTTGAGTGGGTCCGAAGAGGTGAAGTGTTCCTTGCCGCGTGGCAAGTCACACGGTGAAGACGGAACGTCAAAACCATTTATGAGTGAATGGGAAGTTGACGTCGTTTTCGGGTCTAACATTAATTTTTTAGATAAAATTCATTTGAATTTTTTCAATAAAAATTATTGTGGGAATTTAATTTAATTCTAAAATTCAAATTTTGGATTCCTAAGTGGTTTCCTAAAATTTGTAATTGTGAGAATTTAATTTAATTCTAAATTCAAATTTTAGGTTCCTAAAAAATTTCCTAAAGTTTGTACCTCTTTATTTATTTATTTATTTAACTATTTCAATAGTTTAATATATATATATATTTGAAATAGTTTAAATAATAAATGAACCTACTCTTCCTTTGTTTGACCAACGGAAACTTTTCAAATTTGTTTTCAAAGTGCTAACGGTCAAATCAATGTTTGAATTCATGGTGCACCTGTTCATTTCTTTAGTGCATGGTTCATTCCGGGTTTGGTATCTGTTCGGGCTTTTGGAAATTTGCCTATAAATACAATCTGATTCCAGCAGTCTAGGGGTCAGGAAAAAATCAGTCAAGTTGTCTCATTGTTGTCCAATTTTTCTCTACTGCATTTATTCTTCATATTTAGTTTTAGAATAAATTAAAGAGAGTATAGATCACAGGTTTGGTTCGCCGAACAAATTGTTTGAAGTGCTATTACAATTTGTGAAGATCATTGTATCCTGGGAGATAGACGCCACTCAACCGTAAGCACCATAGCGGGGCAAATCCGTCTTAAGAACAGAGTGTCACACACCCGACTTGGTCTTAATTTTAATTCGATTCGATAAATAAATCCGGTATATTATTTATTTATTTTGCTTAAATTTATTTCAAGTTATTTTATATACACAGAAGATTATTCCAACATAAATTTCTAATTTGATGTAATTTCTCGTACTTTTAATTAATTTCCAATATATTGGAGAAAAAAAATAATTTAAAAACATGAGACCAACAAGCATCATTGGGTCAAGTCCGCCTCTCACAAATTGCATATTTGACCAAGCCTTCGCACTTTAATGGATAGATCAACTTTGTGTTCTTACAATAGATATCATAATTAAGATAAGGGCATAGCTTCTCCCCAGTCCTTAATCGGATTGTATCGTGTTGTTGGATTTGTAGAGGTTTATCACGGGTCCCGTTTTGATAATCTGAACTGTTCAATGTGTAGAACTCGTCGAGTGCTATATGTCTATAAAAAATCACGTTAATCAGATATCGATAGCTATGTGATCAAATCAGTTTTGTATAAAAAAAAATAGATGGTGAATAAATTAACGGTTGACAAAAATCTATTTTGATCACATAGCTATCAATATTCGATCAACGTGATTTTTTACAGGCATATAGTACTCGACGAGTTCTACACATTGAACGGTTTAGATTATCAAAACGGGACCCATAGTGGGCCTCCATGGGCCCAACAGCACGGTCCACTCCAATTAAGGACTGGACAGAAGCCATTCCCTTAAGATAAAATAAAAAAAATAAAAAAACAGATATCATAATTCTTGAGCGGTAAAGCCTTTAGTATAAAATGTAAGGTAAGTTTGAGTCACCTCAAAAGATTATAGGAAAAATTTGTCCGGTCGCTAAACTTCATAGCTAGTTTTGGGATTAATCAAGGTAAGCTAAAAATACTTTATATAAATTCAAAAAAGTTCATTATTATAAAATAGATAAAAATAACATAAATAAGTTAAAAAATAATAATTATCTTAAATTTAAGCGAGGCGTGTATTTGGCTTTTGACTTTTTTTATTATTAATTTTTAATTTACAAGAAATTATCAAAGTTTTAATATCCATTTTTATTTTCTAACTTTTAATTTATTAAAAACTATACCAAACAGGCCATTGTCATAACAAATAAGTTCACTAATTGGGTCAATGATGCAAATTTATAAT
The DNA here is from genome assembly GCA_036172215.1 of Camellia granthamiana. Classification (NCBI taxonomy): domain Eukaryota; kingdom Viridiplantae; phylum Streptophyta; class Magnoliopsida; order Ericales; family Theaceae; genus Camellia; species Camellia granthamiana. Next base: position 41,768,060 of record CM069903.1, on the reverse strand, counting down.
GGTAAGTGATATTGAATTGGTGTATTAAAAAATTCATAATTTCAGTTACACATTAATATTTTTAAAAATATTAATGTTATTACACGATGGCTGCTATGCGAATGAGACAGAGAGGACATAGAACATTTGGGGAACTAAAGGATCTTTGTCTTGTCCCCTTTCCTCGCTTTCTATGAATGCATGCCCGTACCTGCACGTTTGGTAATATTATTTTTTGACTTAAAAATCAAAAAATTATTAAAAAAATTAAAAAATTAATAATTTATATTAAAAGTCAAAATTTTTCTTTTCTCACTACTCTTTATATATCTTTTTGTAAAAAATTAAAAAATCATTCCAAATATATTAATTTTCTTTTACATCACATTTTAATAAAAAAAATTACTAAAGAAATATGTTCCCAACCGAGGCCTAATACATTATTAACCTTGTAGTAGGAAAAAGGTCCAACACTACATTAACAAAAATAAAATAAAAATAAAAAATAGCTCCCGTTTCTATTATTACTATTACTAGCGAATCAGCTGTTCTTAAAAGCACTCTCAATACAAATTAAATAATTTAATTTAAGTACTATTTTAATATAAAATTTATAAAAATATTATTTACCACTATTTTTTTTCACCACTTTATTTTACTTGTTAAGTATATTGATGCAATTATAGTTATGTGTATGTGTAGGATTTGTATTATTTAATAAATAGTGAAACTAACTAAGCTAAATAAAAAATTATATAAGAAGTGAATAATTCCAGTATAATGTTTGGGTGATATATAATAGCCCTTTAATATTTATAGTTACAACTTATACAAATTAACAATATTAACCTTTTAACAACAATAAAATGTAAAAAATACAACTCTTTTCAACTTTTTAGCAATTTGACAAATTAAAAATAATAAAATCCGAATATAAAATTTAAGATACTATACAATAGTAATCAAATAGAAAATAATACTCTTAAATATTATTATGCCAACTTAATTAGCAGTACATCTAAATAATAACGTGCACCACATTCTTTTTTTTTTTTTTTTAGATTCATAAGAAAACAAAGGACAAGAGTTACTGAGTTAAGATCACAGCAAGCAGAGGGCTAGTCCCTCTCAAAAATAGATTCAGTCATGTCTTCAATAAGAAAAGTCGTAATTTCAGCTGGAGGGTTGTCAAGGAAAACAACATGTTCATTTTGATCCACTCCCAAGTTGGCTAAGAGGTCAGCAGCTCTGTTGCCCTCACGCAGGGTGTGCTGAAGAGAGCTATTACTTCTTCTCAATAAGAACTTGGCATCTTCAATGAGAGCTTTATACAGAGAATGTTGAGCTGGACCATGCAGGATTTGGTTTATCGCCTGTTCAGAATCAGATTCAATTTGGACATCTCTAGTTCCTTTATGGAAGATTATTGTTAGACCTCGGTAGATAGCCCAGATCTCTGCCTCTAAGCTGGAGCAGTGACCAAGCTTACCATAGTATCCCCACACCCAATTACCAGTTTCATCTTGTAGCAATCCCCCATAACCAGCTTGTCCTGGGTCGCCTTTTGAACAGCCATCCGTATTAAGCTTAAGCTTACCTGTAGTTGGACAACACCAATGGATTAGTTTAGGAGTTATAGGTGGTGGGCAGAGAGGAAATAAAAAGGCCTCCTCAATCTCTTGAACATATTGGAAGATGTTCTTAAGATTGAGCTGAAGTGGGTTGGAAAGATTGTCAAAAATCAGTTTGTTTCGATCTTTCCAAATTTGCCATAGAGTAACAATGAAAAGAGTTTTTTGCTTTGCATATTCACAACAACCTATTCAGTCAGAGATAATTTATGTCCCTCTTCCCACCAATTCAGATTCTGGACGTTGATCCAAATTTCTTTAGATGTGGCACAGTCTCTAAGCAAATGTGCCATGGTTTCACTTTGATGGCCACATCTGGGACAATCAGCAGTAGTAGTTAGATGTCTGACTAGTCTTAACTGGTTTGTCAACAATCTATCTTGTAAGATCAACCAGAGATAAAGTTTCAGCTTTTGTGGGATCTGAATTTTCCAGATCCATTTCCAGTCCCTGTGATCTAACTCAGAATAAGTAATGAATTTAAAAGCAGAGGCAGAAGTAAAGTTACCAGATTCCGAAGGGGCCCAAGCAAGGGTATCAGTGAAGGTAACATATCTGGGCCTGTAAATCTTTAGAATTTCATTGAGGCCTTGGTTGGAAACAAGAGTAGACAAAGTAGGAATGTCCCAATTACCCTCTGCATCTAAGATGGAGCTAACCTTGACAGAGTCCTCAACAGGATAGCTGTTATTCTATTGAGATAGAGGTTGACAGCCACACCACCAATCATTCCAGAGGGATATATTATTCCCATCCCTAACAATCCATTTGGTTCCCTTCCTAAGGATGTGTTTGACTTTGCAGATACTTCTCCAACAGTGAGAAGAATTTTTTTTCATAGGCCAAGTGAAAAGATTATGATGATTCAGATACTTGGTGTGAAGAATTTGACACCAAAGTTTATCTTTATCGCTCAAAAGTTTCCATCCAAGTTTGGTTAGGAGGGTAGCATTCTGATCTCTAGCTTTCCTGATACTAAGACCACCCTCAGCCTTGCTTTGGCACACAGTATCCCAATTAACTAAGTGAACTTTTTTCTGAGTGTCAGAATCACCACACAAGAAGTTTCTATTAAGTCTGTCAATGTCATCACAGAGTTTTCTGGGGAGTTCCATGGTTTGCATTGAATAGGTGAGTATGGCAGAGGTCGCAGCTTGAATGAGGGTTGCTCTACCAGCTAGGCTAAGGGTTCTAGCTTTCCAACCTGAGAGTCTGGTTTTCATCTTATCTAGGATGTCATTGAACAAATTTCTGGTGACTCCCTGATGAAGAAGGGGGGAGCCAAGATACTTTCCAAGGTTATGGATAAGGGGAATGCCACTTTGAAAGCTAAGGGCTTTGGCAGAATTACTAGGAACATTAGGGGAAACAAAGAGTTTGGATTTGAGAAGATTAACCTTCTGCCCAGACACATCGCAAAACTCAGAAAGGGTATCCATGATGATTTCACAATTTGATGGAGTAGCTTGAGCAAAAAGAATCAAATCATCAGCAAAGAACAGGTGGGATAAGGATAGGCTATGTCTAGAAGCTTTGAGCCTTTTCCAAGAGCCCTCTTGGACCTTACAATGAATCATATTTGATAACCTCTCCATACAGAGGACAAAGAGGTAGGGGGAAAGAGGATCTCCTTGTCGGAGACCTCTCTTATTGTGAATCCCATCAATGATTTCTCCATTCCACAAGATGGAAGAATGATTGTTGGTAACACAGTTCATTATCAGATCAACCCAAGTATCATTAAGTTTAAACTCCAGAAGAGTGTCTTTGATGAAGGTCCAAGAAAGTCTATCATAGGCTTTCTCTAAATCAATTTTGAAAATCAGGCCACCCCTTTTGCCTTTCTTGTGCCTTAAAGTATGTAGGATCTCTTGGGTGATAATGATATTATCAGTAGTGTTCCTACCAGGGATGGAACTACTTTGATTAGGAGAGACAATGTTGTCCAAAAGAGATCTAATATGGCCCACAATAATCTTGGTTATAATCTTATAGTTAACATTACAAAAGCTAATGGGACAAAATTGTGTAATGGTTTCAAGGCAGTCAACTTTGGGTATTAAAACAATAAGAGTTTCATTGACCTTAGGAGGCACAGATCTGTTGTGAAAGCTCTGTTTAACAAATTGACAGACAGAGTTACCTATAGTGTTCCAGTAAGTCTTGTAAAAAATGGCCTGCATGCCATCTTTCCCTGGTGCTTTGAAAGCACCAATGTCTTTAATAGCCTTAAGGATCTCAGCATTAGAAATGGGATTAAGGAACCTAGTGTTGTCATCATGAGTAAAATATGTTGAAGCTAGATTATTCCAGTGATCAAGTTGAATAACATCTTCACTATTAAAAAGATTTTGAAAATAATCAAGTATGGCAGCCTTTATCTGATTAGTCTCAGTGAGCCAAATACCAGCAGGGTCTTTAAGTGCATTAATTTTGGTTTTCCTCCTCTTAGTAATAGTGGGAATGTGAAAAAAACTTGGTATTTCTATCCCCAAGAGTGATGTGTTTAGTCCTAGATTTCTGAAACCAAAGAGTTTCTTCTTGAAACAGAGTAGCATTGTATTGTTTTAGAAGATCTTGTTCAAGGACATGAAGATTATGAGAAAAGTTATTTGCTAAAGATCTTTGGATGCCCTCTATCCTAGTGAGGAGGTGTCTTTTTCTCTTAAATATATTACCAAAAACTTCTCTATTCCACTCAGTCACTCTATGCGTGAATTCATCAATAGAATCAAGGAGGTGATGATGCATATCAGTCCAAGAAGAATTTATGATATCAATAAGTCCAGAGTGAGACATCCAGGCAACCTCAAATCTGAAAGGCCTCTGAGTAGGATTAAGAATATGCATACCTTGGGTGTACACTAACAGAGGGGAGTGATCTGAGTAGGTGCGCGAAAGGACCCTCACTGTGGCTTCTGGAAACATGGTTCTCTATTCAGGATTACTTAAAGCTCGATCAAGCCTCTCCATAGTATTAGCCAAGCCTTGGCGATTGTTAGTCCATGTCATTTTCGGCCCTGAGCTACCAAAATCGATTAAGTTGCAGTTGTTGATCCTCTCTAAAAACTTCTGGGTTCTGGCAGAGGTTGTGGATGATATGAAGCTTCGACGTTCTCCCTGGTTTGCATAGTCGTTAAAATCCCCAGGTACCAACCAAGGTTTAGACATGGTTTTTGCCACCTTTTCCAATTCATCCCACAGGTTCGCCCTCAAGACAAGGTTTGGACTGGCATAGACGGCAGCAAGGACCCATTCCTCAAAATCTTCTTTATGAATAGTGGCATGAATGGCTTAAGGACTTACCGAAGATGCTCTTACATTGACATAGTTAGTGTCCCAAACGATCCAAATCCCTCCTACTTTACCAACAAGGTCGACAAAGGTTGAGGCCGTGAAACCCAGGCGGTTAAAGAAATTTCCCATGGAGCTAAAAGGTACTTTGGTCTCCATAAGGATGATGATCTCAGGTTTATGAGTTCGGATAATCTCCATAAAATTTCGTTTGAAGTTGTTATTGCCGGCGCCGCGGCAATTCCAGAAAAAGGAGTTTTAATAAATCCATAGAAGGGTATTGAAGGGGGGAGTCGGTTACCAGATCTTTAACAATGCTGCGAATCCTTTGCCGATCTGCCTCTGCTGACCTCATGGAGGCTAACTGGATTGAGTGTAGAGGACTCTGGTGTTGAGCTGCCCAATTTAGAGCGATTGTCATTCGGAGTTTTTTGATCCACCAGACAAAAGCGACTAGGTGAGTTGCTTCGCTCCCTGGTTCTAACAATAGGCTCACAGTGTCCTTCTGCTGCCGATGTTCGGTTACCTTCGGAGGGGAGGCCTTCGGGGTCTTGTGATCTGCTCTTTCCATTGATTGTTTCACCTGGGTCTGGTGGTTCCCGATCTGGGTAAATAGGATTAAGAGAGTTGAGAGCTGGGTTTGGATCTGGTGAGGGGGATAAAGTAGAGGGTGGGTTAACTTCAACCATAGTAGAGTCTACTGGACTTGGGGTAGTTTCCAATGTATAGGACATGTCAGAGGTGTTTTGTTGGAGTTGATTCGCAATGATGTGTTGTCATCTTGGCTTGATCACGGGAAGTGCCCTCTGCCTACAGAGCAATGGCGTGTGAGGTTGAACTTTCCCTCATTCTCTGCCAGACTACTTGCTGATTTCTACGTGTGTCTAACTCCTTAGCTCTGTGTTGCTGAAGCCATTGCTTATTCTTTCCTTTAGGGTCTGTATTTTGTATTGGGCCAGTTAAGGGGTTGGGTTCTCCTTGGGCCTTTTCCCCTGCATTGTGAGCAGTCTTCCTTCCATTTTGAGCAGAGCCAGACCCATCTTGGCCCACCTCCAAATACCGAAAGGGATTAGTGCTAGTAATTGTGCTAGTAGGATTTTGGGCCCTTTTTTGTTGGGCTGGTCACTTAGGATGCTTGGTCACTAACATCCATGGGCCAAAATCTTCATCTTCCTCACGATGCTGGTGCAGGTGACCGTTATCAATCACAGGTGGATGGTCAGATTTTTCAGTACCGGAAATGGCTATATTTTCCACCGCCAGTGGAGCACTAGTGGTTTTGAAACAACATGCCTCCTTACGGTGGTCAATTCGGCCACAGACAAAGCAGAAAGAATGCAAAGATTCATATTCAATGTTATAAACCATACCCCCTAATAAGAATTTGGGCTTTAGTGGTTTACTGAGGTCCATCTCTACACAAACTCGAGCAAACTTACCTTGTGTTGCCATCGCAGTATTCCAATCAATTTTAAGGGGTTTACCGATAGCTTTAGCTATCGCAAAAAGGACTTTCTCTTGATAGTACTCAATCGGAAGCTCAGGAAACCGAACCCAAACAGCGGTTGTGGTTTCAAAGGCTTCCGATGGTCTAAAGTTAGGTTCCCACCATCTCACAGTGAGGTAGTGATCCATGATAACCCATGGTCCTCCTGTGAAGACATTAGCACAATCAGTCTGGTCTGAAAATTTAAATAGGAAGTAATTGCATCCCAGGTCAATTGCATTAAATTCGCCTTGCAGACCCCAGAGATTTCTGAATCTGGAGCAGAGCATTTTGTAGCCAATGTTCTTCCCTAGCAGTCTGATAATAAGGGCATTCTCTCATGGTTTCCTAATTTTACCCAGAAACTTCTTGGGAAGAGCTATTGTGGGGAGGCCCCACTGCTCTGGAGAAGTTCCTTGTATGGTAGACTGGCCCTTTGGATCTTCATCATCTTCCTCATCAGACGATAATATATCCACTCTGCTGTCAAAGATGTAATCGTTGTTATGGACAGAAGTGAGGGCTTCTTTGAAGGACTTAGGGGGGCAGAATCCATATCTGGGTGTCTCTGTTCTCCAAGATCATCCTTGGGAAGTTCTACTTCCATATCAGTCACTTTGCCTTCACTACCTTCCATGGTAGAATCTGAGCTTTTGATTTTCTTTGTACTTCTGATCAGATGATCTTCTTCTTCGGAAGATTTTTCTTGGGTTAGTGATTCACGGTGAGCAGCAGAATTGGTTGGGTTGGTGCCGGAGTTGAAGCTTGCATGTTGGTCCATTTTTTCTCTCTCTAACACCGAATTTCCACGCTGTTTCAAGTTCAATATGCACCACATTCAACTTCTCCGATAAAGCTACGAGAACAAAAAGGGTTGTTTTGGGAAGTTGGTAAAAAGCTGGCTTTTGGCTTTTTACCAAACTTTTTGACTTTTTTGGAAGTGATTTGGGAAGTTGGTAAAAAGCTGGCTTTTTGCTTTTTAGTTTAATATTTATTTATGGTGTCAAATCAAATTAAAATGACCAAAATACCCTTACCCAACATAGGAGATTTATTTTTTTATTTTTTTTTCATAGGTCCTAATTTGTAATTTTACGACTGCGTTTTTGGCACTTGCCAAATGACTTTTCTGACGTTTTTGACAACCACGTTTTTGAACATTTTGTCTAAAAACGTGACTTTTTACCATGTTCTCAAAATGGCACAAAGTTGAGAAGCTAATAAAGCCGCTTAGTGATGTCAAAGATCCAAGCCATCAACTTTATTTGATGCTCCTACCACTTATAGCACATCCATGCCTACTATGTCCATAGGCCATGCATAATACCAAAGTACATTGACAGGCTCATAAAGTAATAACACTCAAACTATTATACATATAACAAAACATAATGATTTTTGAAAATGTATGTTTTACACACTTGGTTAGTAACTAACGCACCAGAAAAAGGAAAAAAAAATAACATTCGAGGATTTAAAAAAATAAACGTAAATCAATTTAACAATTAAATAATTAATTAATTAATATATTTCATCTTGTAATAAAAAATAATTCATGAATTTAATAAATGCAAAACAGGAGAGAGAGGGGGAGAGAGACACCATGTGCGCAGTAAATCATTACTGCACGACTTATTGAGCACATTAGGCCCATTTTGATAATCCAAATTGCTAACTTTTTAGAGTATATTAAGCAGATCATAACTATAAAAAAATTAAATTGATCGGATATTGATAATCTTTTCATCAAATTATATTTGTATCTAACAAAATGAATGATAAGTGTAATTTGAAATATAAAACTAAATACAAATATATTTTGATGAAAGTGTTACTGATATCCGATCAATTTAATTTTTTGTAGGTATATTTTATTCGATATGCTCTAAAAAGTGAACGGTTTGAATAATTAAAATGAATCTCAAAATCGGCCCAATAGGCCATGTTCTGAGAGGAAGAGATATAAGGAGTGAATGATGGGAGAAAGGTGCTCGGAAATAGGAAGTTGCTTTGAGCGGAAAATTTATTTTGATCTAAGTAAATTTAACCGTCAATAACATAAATGAGTTAATCCTAACCGCTCTAACTAATTGTATCTCTAAGACATTTTCAAAAATAAAATTGACTTATTATATAGATTTTTCAATTTTTTCATATTTCATTTTATGAGTTCCACCATAGACACACAATGATGATCAACGTTATTCATCTTGTAGACCCAGCAATAAAAATGAGTTGTACAAAAAATCAGTTTCATCAGATATATGAAAAAATTATACTCCCTCCGTCCCAAAATAATGGTCGCTTTTGGGGAATCCAACTTTTTTTGGTAGTGCAATTATTGCATTTGAAAAAAGTTGATTTTCCAAAATTATCCTTTTGATAGTACATTTTTTGGGAATATCAATGTCATAATTGTACTTTTTATATTGTTTATTAATTTAAAAGAAGGACAAAATAGGAAATTTATATTATTTTTGTACTTGATTTTTGAAGAGGGACTAATATTTTGGAACAATGAAAAATGGAATAAGAGACTAATATTTTGGGACGGAGGAAGTATTTTATTTTTTAAAATGAACGACATCTATGAGTTTAAAGTAAACCATCCATTTTATAGAAAAAAAATTCGATTTACATATTTATTCATCAATATTCGATAAAACTAAACTAAATGAATGATTCGAATCATCATTATAAGCTTAGAGTGTAATTCACAAAATGTAACATGAAGAAATATAAAGTATAGTATTATAAAGATAAGTCATTCCTTTAGTTTAAAAAAACTCAAAATTATTAACTTCGGCCAAATTTTAATATCCTTAGAAGCATGGTTTTAAAAACCGGACCGGACCGGCCGGTTCAACCGGTGACCGGATGGGGTTCCGGTCCGGTCGACCCTCAAAAACCGGCCAACTGTGAAAACCGGCTTATTTTTTGAAAACCGGTGAACCCACCGGTTAAACCGGTGAACCGGTCGACCCGGTACCGGGTTGACTGAACCAATCCGGACCTTTTTTTTTTTTTTTTTCAGTTTTTCTTCTTTTTTATTTTCTTTCTTTCTTTTCTTTCTTTCTTTCTTATTTTATATATATATATATATTATATATTATATATATAATAAAAATTTAATTGGAAACTCTCTTTTAAGGGTCTCCTCTTGTGAGGAATCCCATTGAGAGCTTGAAATTATTGTGAAAGAGCTTCTATCTATTTATAAGAAAAAAATTCTTCCCAAAAAACTCAAGAAACCTATGTGGGATTCAATCAAATTCATTAGAGGGAAACTTGAAATTTTGATATCCCTCCAAAACTTAAAATCATATGGAGGGAATATTAAATATTTGATTTCATCTTCCAAAATTGAAATTAATAATATTTCAAAATATATTATTATATTTTTCAGTAAAAAAAATATTAGGACAAATATTTAAGATATTTTAATAATTTTAAAATTTTTAATTTATAATTTTATTACTTATATTTTTATTTAAATATAATTTTAATATATTTATTACGTCACGGTTCGATTCCGGTTTGATTCCGGTTGAACCGGTGACCCGTCCACCCGGTCCCTTTTCCGGTTCGCTCACCGGTCCGGTTTTTAAAACATTGCTTAGAAGGTAAATTAAATTGTTTCTAGTCTTTATAATGGAAAACAAAAATTTTAAAAAATCAGATGCGGTTTAAAATTTTCCTGTTTTGAGGGTTGTGAGCGGATTATGAGTTTTACTCGCACCCGCACACACCTGTCCGCATATGTATACATTTTTTTTTTTTAAATCTAGACCATCAGATTTTCTTATAAGTTTTGTAATTGTATAACCCTAATATTCTCTTCTCTCAATCACTCTAATATGATTATCAAACCTGTAGACTCTAACATTATAACATTATAATAATATCACAAATTGCCTTGTTTGAAATACTTATTATTCAATTGGAATTGTTTCAATTTTTTGCAAATCTAGTTATGTGATTTTTTTTTCTATGTTAGTTTCTATTTAATTTTCATTCTAATTTTTTGTAATTCAGTTTTAATAGAGGATAGTGTTGAATCTCCCGCAATAAAAAATATTTAAGAAATGGGAAAAAACAAGCAAAATAAATAAATTTTTAAAGGAAAAAACTCAATTCACAAACCGCTCACAACCTTTTGCACATCCGCGAATCTTATCCGTACAAACCGCAACCTGCACTGCAGGTGGTTGCGGGTTTAATTTTCCAAAATCGTAGACATGAGGGCAGGTCCAAATCGTAAATCCAACTATCAAAAAATGATCTATGAGCACCCACAGCCACCATTAGAAAAATGTTTCTCCCCCAAACACAATAGCTGCGTGAAAAGTAAAAATCTAGAGACCCACTCTTATCCATTGAGAAAATTTTTGGGTTATATGATGGAAATTAATTTTTGTAGTGTGGGATCTATGAGAGGTCCATGTGAAATGTGGTGGAAATTAATTGATAAGTAATTTCTGAATTGATAAGGGTAGATTTGTAGTATTCGTGTGATAAATAAGTGGAAACGAACAACCAAAAAATAATTCGGCACATTAGTGGCTAGCTCATGCCAGAGCAAGGTATTCTAATCGGTAAGGGTGATCATAGATTCGTCCGACCTGTCCAACCCGATTAAATTGACCCAACCTAATTGGTTTTTGGCGGATGCGTATTTTTCAACGGACGAATGCGGATGAAATATTTTAAAATTCGTAAATACGGTTTGGATGATGGATCTACTATCTCGCATCTACATGAATCCGATCCGCCCAGGGCCCACCTTGAGATTTAGGGGGCCTAAGGCAAATTTCGAAAATGGGGCCTCTTTTACATTGAAAAAAAAAGGGTTCACGGATAAAATGATAAGTTATAACTTTTTTATTTGTTTGTAGTTACAAAAAAATTTACTTGCACAAATAATCATTAAAATTATAAACAAAACAATTTAATGAAACAAAATTAGGGCAAAAAAATTAGGAAAAAATTATTCAATTAAAACTAATAAAGACCTAGGTAAAAAAATTGAGACAAAATTATTTATTCCACTAAAATCTAATAGATAAAGAAGGTATAAAAAAAAAAATTAGCACCCATATATTGTATTGTAGACACCCTATTTTTGACCGACTTTAAGACTCAGACGTCACTAGTTGAGCGCTCGGTGATGTTGCATACTGTGCTCGTTCAGAAGTCTCAGAGTCACGGCCGTGAGCCCTGCCTCCGGACTTCCGAACCCTCTTCTGTACCTTGTCTCGGTTTGCGAACCAGACTCGGTTTTCTCTGTTTCTTTTCCTGAGGGGAGGGAGAGGTCCCGTAGACCATCTCTCAGTGGCCGGGGGCTACATTTCGTGGCCGTAGGCCATTTTGCCCATTTCGGAGCCCGGTTCCCGGTTTTCGGAGCCGTCAGGCCGTGTGCCTCGGTTCGGGACAGTCTAACCATCTCCGATTCCTCCGGTTTTTGGCATGCATCTCATTTACTCCCTTTCGAGGGACACTGGGGCCTGAGAGACCCACTTCGTGGTCGAATGCCACTTTCGGTGCTTAACGGCCTATTTTCGGGACCCCGAACTGCGAGTTTTGGCCCCGGAGCATTTGTTTTGCATCGGTTTTCGTTCATTTTTGGCAGGTACCTCTGTTTTATCGCCAGGAAGGTCACTGAAGGGTAGGAGGCCAGCAATTGTCTCAGCAACCAGTTATATTCCTCCGGCGCCCTCCGACGCCCGTTTTTCTCACTTCCGAGCCAATGTTGACCATCCTAGGGCTATTTTCTTCAACCCCAAGCCACATATTTGTGTTGTACACACATGGGAGGACCCTAAAAGTCTATGGCTGGCCATTAATTCAAATTGAACCTTTTGAACCCCTCCTAAAAGTGGCCTATTCTCTCTTCTGTTTTAGAGTTGCCAATTTTGAACCACAGGGTTGTGATGAGGAGACCTGGGAGGACACCTTTCTCTGGTGGCCGGCCAAAAAATCTTCTTGAGCCTTTTGACCCTTCGCCGGCCGGCCATAGGGGGTGGCCGGCCGGCCACCTGCAACAAAAATAGGTGGCCAGCCATGTTCCTTGGGATGTGTGCTTTACAGCTGTATAGCTTTTTCCCCCAAAATATCTGATTTCGGGGGACTTTGGTAGAGGAGGGAAACTTAATCCCATTTCCCTACACTTTTTTCCCTCGATTCCCCCACCATTCTTGCATACACACAGCAGCTCTAGCTCTCCCTCAAGAAAAAAAAAATTGCTCTCAAGCATAGAGACACACATCCCTCTCTATCTCTCTCATTTTCTCAAGTTCCAACTCCATTTCTTCACTACCACCAAGCACCACTATCACTACTCCATTCCAGCAGCAATGAGGGGTTTTTCAGAGGCTTAGAAGCAACATTCCTTGGTCCAAGAGGTAGCAAAGAAGTGGACTTCAAGGGTAAGTCCATTCCCCCCTTTTTTTAGCTCATTTTGGCCACATCTTTCTAGCCTATTTTCTTACTGTTTTGGGCTCCGACCCTAACTGAAAGGGTCATTTTTTTGAGCCATTCTTCATGTTTGTTTAAGGGCTCAACCCTGTTTAAGCCCCCCATTTGGTACTTGCTTCAATACCTTCTTGTATGCCATTATTTTGCATAGTATTTCTAGCTTATTTGTGATCTGTTTTTGAGCATGATGTAAACTGTGGTTAGGCTTATTTTGAGCCCCTCTACAACTTTGTAGAAGGGCTCAACCTTGTTTGGGACCTCCATGCATGACTTGCCATTGAACCTCTTTTGGGCCCCTATTTTTGCATGCTTTGTTAGCCTATTTTTCTTCTGTTTTTAGGACATGATCAGAACTGAAAGTGGCCATTTTTTGACCTTTTTGGCATATTTTATTAAGGGTCTTTGGCTGTTTGGTGAATGTTTTGTATACCTCATGTTATAGCCTCTTGTTGGCCTACTTCTTGCATGGCATTTTTAGCATGTTTGTATATTGTTTTAGGGGTTGTCACCTACTTAAAAACAGCATGTTTTTAGGCCCTATTTAGTGTTGTAGAAGGGTCTTTTTCCATTTGGGCTTTGCATCTATCACTTGCTTCATTGCTTCCCTTGCGGAGCCATCTTTGTATGCCATTTTTGCCCTACTTGTGATTGCTGTTTGGCCATGTTTTGTACTGAAAAAATGTGAGTTTTGGGGCTGCCTTGTTTCTGATTTTTCATGTCATGTTCAAATTATGCATGTATTGTATAGCTACAAGTCATTTCGGATGCCTAGTTTTGCATTTCGGGAGAGATTCCTTGCATCGGGTTTCATTTCGCCGGGTTTCGGGGCTGTTTTGCCCCTCATTTTGCCACTGATTTTTGCATGTTTGCATGTCATATTCCGTGTCTTTGCCATGTCTCATTAGAGTGACATTTCGGTGCCTGAGGGTCCGTTCTCGGTTTGCGTGTACGCGTGCAAGCATTTCGAGGTTTCTTGTTCTTATCTGATGGCCTCTTATGTGAGTGTGGCTGAGGCTCTCTCATGTTGGTGTAAGCCCATATTGCATTGCGTATGCCACTTCATCCATAGCATTGTGTATGCCCGGTTGTGTATTACCTCGTGCAGCGCGTATGCCATTCCATGACATTGTGTATGTTAGGATCGTATATTAGTTGCATTTCATGCATGTCATGCATATTGCATCGTGTTCGGGATAGGAGTTAGCCCGGGCACGGGAAACGAGGTGCGTTCCGTACTCCGAGTGACGAAACGTGTCTCAATTCCCAAGTCACCGACACTCCGGATTACCCGTGATGGAGTTAGGTTTTGTTGTAGCATTCATATGCATTCATCCTATATTGAGTTGTGCAATTCGGCTCCTCGGCCATCATGCATCGATATGCGTGATTGGTGGTACGAGGATCGAGGCATGCATATATTTGTGAAATACATTGCTATGCCCCTTTCCTGCTCTCTGTTGCAGCAAAATCAAGAATCAGCAAATTCTCGGGACCTGGCACGCATTTTGAGAAAAGGTGTAAACAGAGGCTAATCGGGGCATCATCGTGGATTTCCGCGCAAGGCAGCCCAAACATGCGTCGTTCATCAGAATCAAGGCAGTCCCTGGCTTGCATGCCAGTTTACAGTTTTCTTAGTTAATTTGTTAATTAATTAGGGATTTGTATATTATGCGGACTGTATTATTTGGACTGTATTATTCTTTCATTTGGGACTGTATATTCTTTCGGACCCTCTATGCGAGGGCATAATTGTAATAAGTGTGGGTGAGTGTGATGTATGTCTTCCAACCCCACGTCTTTCTTCCCTTTTATTTACCCGCTTATGATGGTTAAATTAGGGCACATTTCAATTAGCATACAGTATGACAGCATGTTTGCATTCATTCATCTGTTTTGCATGCACCGGGCTCGGCGCATCATACAAGTTGCATTTGTATTTCAATTCCAAATTGAATACGTGTTAGTTGTAGCATTCCATATGCCATGTTTAGAATAGCCGAGCCTGCTATAGTTTGCATTTTTGCATGTGTTGCATTAGGCATTTCAGCATATTTAGGATCATGCATGATTTCTAATGAGCTTTTGTTTTGGCTTGGAGTACTCGGTGAGTTTTTATGCTTTAGCATCCTTGCATGCGTGTGAGTGACTGCCATGAACAGCATGCTTACCATGAGGCTATGTGCTTATGTGATATAACTGCCTTGAATGCCTGTGGGTGGAGGTTGAGTTATTTGGATTGGAACAATTCATCAAATGTTTGTTTTAAGCCCACTAGATGGTGGCAAAATCATGTTTTCTAAGCCCACCCGAGGGTGGCAAATCCACGTCTTAGCCTATCTGCGGGTAGCACCATCAAACCATTTTCAAACAAACAAACATGAAATGTTTTGTTCCACTTCAGGCGACTCAGTCTATACTTGTATGCTGTGCGCATCACATAGTAACCTAGGCTAATAACCGGAATAAGAACACACAAGGTTTTCAAAATAAGATATCATGATTAGTAGAGGCCGGTCTTTGACCGGGCGAGCGGGGGTGCTCACGAAGTGACCTTCCCCAATCGTACCCAAGTTCCCGAGCCGAGGTAACTTTGGTGATGACGGACACGTGGCCTTTGGCACCGAGTCAGGGTTTCCTAAATTTCCCCATAAAAAAAACATTTAGGTGGCGACTCTGTATCTAGCAAAGCAGTCCATGTTTGGCACTTCTTTCAAAAAAAATCTGTTTTCAAAACGATTTGCCGGATTTGGACTCTTTGGTTCAAGATTAAGAACCGTGACATTCGAGTCCTTCGAACTGTAGTAACCCAATATCGAACCAGAACCGGGGGGAGTCGCACCCTCCCCGGGATGCGTTCGGGGACGTCTACAGTTTCTGGCGACTCCGCTGGGGATTTAGAGAACTTGACTCGAACTCGTGATATCTTGTTTTGACTACACTTGTGTGTTTCTTTGCATTGCATTTGCATTGGTGCGCCTAGGACACCGTGTTTGCCATCTGCTATTCCTGAGCGGTTTGCCGGAGGCTTGTCTTGTTAAGGCATGTCCATAAGGCTGACCGGTTACGGGCTCTGCCAGTATGGGAACACAAACCCCGGTTTTACCGGGGCACCCTTTTTGACCATTCGACCTAGTGCATATTCGGATCCATAGTGACCATTCCAAACTAGGACAGGTTGCTTACCCGTTTATAGGTTGTTTGAAACCGCTGTGTGTATAGTGAAACCCTAGTTCCTGACAAAATAGGACAGGGAAACCCTACCCCAACATAGGGGTGTTTTGGCTCTCACTTATCTGTTATATGCTTGTTAGAGTGCGTTTCTACAGGGAATGCATGCATCAGTTTATGAGTTTGGGCATCAGGCCTGCGGGCATCAGTTTTTGAGATTGGGCATCACGCCTGCGGGCATCAGCCAGTTATATGAGAATCAGTTATCCGCGGGTATCGGATTCAGTTTTCGGGAACAGTGATATAGGGACAGTAATCAGTGATTGAGGACAGTGTATACCCAGCTTATCAACCGTGTGTTGTATGCCCGACTGTGTGTTGTGTATTTAATTTAAGCTGTTATGCTGTCCGTTTATCTGGTTATTTATTTCCTTTTCGCTTTATTTATCTTTTTGCTAGGGGCAGGGTTTGTAGCACAATTGCTTCCGAACCAGTAGATATACCCCCAAGCACTTTGGACACGAGGTTGCCGACTCATTCGATCCGAGGATCTGGTTGACGGACATCTAGTGTTCCACTCTCTACCCCCGATTGTTAGAAGAAGGCCGATGAGGCGCAGTGTGTCAGAGCAAAGATTACCGGGGCAGCAGTCCACTTTAGCAGCAAACAGTCGGACTAAGGTTTCTGTTTCCGCTATAGAGATACACTTACCGGTTATTCAGATGGATCCGCAGAATACATCAGGAATGGAGGCGATGATACGCCAAATGCATGAGAGCATGAAACAAATGCAAGAAGATGCTGCCCGCCAAGCGGAGTTCTCCAAGCAGCAGGCCGCTGTCATGGCCCAGCAGGCTGAGCTGATCACTAGGCTGCAACAGCAGAATGCGGCATCTGCTTCACATCAGGCTCCTCCTTCACCCGGAGCTCCATTACCCGAGCAGGCATCCACTGGTCAGAATACCCTGCCAAATCCCCAGAATACCCTCCGAACACCCGGAACACCCTACCCAATGTCTAGAATATTCAAGAGGACACAGGCCATCCAACGGGGCTGGCTCCGCCCCCGCTTCTGCCTCAACTGTCCAAGAATCTTATGGCCAACCACCCGGACTCTCCATTCGAGTTCGAGATAGACCATACAGCTCTGAAATTGAGCAAACTGGAGAAACTTTTTAAGAAGTCCCAGGGGGTGAAGGCCATCCCAGACATCGAAGATGGGTACACCGATGTGGCCGTAACATTGCCAGACAGATTTAAGATGCCACAGATTGATCGTTTTGATGGGTCCGGGGATCCTATGGTCCACCTCCGGCTATTCTCAGACATTCTGCGGCCAATGGGGCTAACCCGACCACAAAAACTTTCACTATTCGGCCGAACCTTGTCAGGGTGTGGCCGCCATCTGGTATGCAAAGCTGGAAGATGAGGTAAAAAGAAGCTGGGATGAGATGGCTGAGGCCTTCGTTGCGCAGTACTCGTACAATACACAGATCGAGATTACAACTCGTGATCTCGAAACAACGAGGCAAGAGGCCAAGGAAACTTTCTCAGATTTTGTAACTCGTTGGAGGGCAAAGGCATCGATGATGACCTTGAGGCGTACAGACAAAGATCAAATTAGGATGATTGTGCGCAATCTCCAACCAAAACTCATGCAGAAGATGATCGTACTCCCCTTTCTCACCTTCTCAGGCTTACACGAGATGGGGGTACAGATCGAGGACGCGATGAAGCAAGGTCTGATTGACCAGGACCGGGAGCAACCCCGGAGGACATTTAACCGCAACAACAACGCAGGCCCGAGTGGCGCTGCAAATACCAGAACTTCGGAGGTCAGTATGGTCACCACCAATCCCCCTCCCCATCCAAGGCCTGTTGCAGCCACGCCTTTCTCCGGTGCATCCGGAAGTAATACTCAAACCCCAAAATACTAGCCCAGGGGCCAAAGAACCTTTACTCCACTATACATGCCCTTGTCCAAGGTTCTGGGGGTCTTGATCAGAAAAGGACATCTAAAACCCCTGGAGCCGAGGCCGCCACCGAATCCACTTCCCCCCTCTCACAACCCAGCCAAGTACTGTGCCTACCACTAGCAGCACGGTCATGATACCGACCATTGTTACAGGCTACGTCACGAGGTTCAGGACCTCATCGACAAAAATGTAATTCTACCACCAGACAGACCTAACGTCACAACCAACCCACTCCCTACCCATAACCAAGATCCACCACCCAAAAGAGTCAATCTTATCCAAACTGGGGTCGTGTCCTACGATCCTAGTATCTATATTACTCCCTCTCACCTACCCAAGCCAGAGGTGATCCTTCCTGATTGCACCGATTCCTTGTGCATGTTGGACACCTTCACAACCCAATCTGAGCCGAAGGTAGTGACTACTGAAGATGGAACAGGGCAGGTTCCAGAGGAAAACGGAATTGTTGCGTCTGGGATTCACCAGCCTGGGGATTATACTAGAAGAGCCTATGATCCAAGTGAGTACATCTTAGCAGTGGGTCAGTCTGAGCCGAGTGTGGGGACTGCCAGAAAAAGCCGAACTGTGTATAATTCAGGGGGGACAGACTTGAACAGGGGGCAGATGATCTGACAACAGTGGAAGAGGACTTTGCCAACCTCCAGTTCTTCAACGACCAAGAATCAGGGGATGCAACGATCAACTGGTTTGAATATGGGGAGTCGGCAGAAATTACCGGATGGTTGGATGATCAGCCAGACGTTATGGAATTTCAGCCAAAGCAAGGCCCAGCAGGGGCAAAAGTATCAATGGTGGCCGGAAGGGTCGAGAGTCAGAATGGATTGCCGTAGAGCACCGGTACAAAGAATTCCGCTCGGGACTTAAGCATTGTGGATGCAGAGAAAGTGAACAACAAACTGCAGTGACGCAGTCAGAACAAGAGGAATTTTTGGGAGTCCGAGAGAATCAGAAAAGAAAAAGCCCATGAAGGGGCCGGAAGTGCTGTGGGCACAAGAACGGGACATGCTGTGAGCATATGGGACGAAAGTACCGAGAGTACAAACTTGCCAGAACCAGACAGGTGTCTGTTAAACACTAGCGGGATGTGGTGGGAAGACGATGACTTATGTCTTGCCCACACAGATGAAGATTGGGCAGGCACTCAGCCAGATGACACCTGGTACCTCGATGAGGTGGACCATATGACCAGGAGCGGGCGGTACTTCAAGCCCCCACACCTTGACCAGCCCGAAGCATCTGGGAAAGACAAGGAAGCTGAGAAACAGAGAGAGAAACAAATTGAAGAAGAAGCTGTGCTGAGACAATTAAAGAAGATACAAGCAGACATCTCCATCTGGGGACTGCTTATGGCTTCGCGGAGTGGACAGACAGGCTGTCCTATCTGCTATGGACAAGGCCAAACTCTCTATCGACACTACACCAGAGCAGCTGGTTGGGCTGGTTTTTCCGGGAGGAGGTTTCCCGGCTTTAACCTTCTGAGATAAAGAACTGCCGCCTGAGGGCGTGAATCATAACAAACCTCTCTACATCTCCATGGAATGTAGAGACAAGTGGATACCGGTGGTACTTGTTGATACCGGGTCTGCTATCAATGTCTGCCCAGCCAGAACAGCATATGCAATCGGGTTGAAGCCCGCGGACTTCATCCCGACAACTCAGGTGATCAGAGCGTACGATAATACTAGCAGAGAAGTGATGGGGACTGTCAAGATTCAGACAAAGGTTAGACCTGGACAACACGAGATAGATTTCCATGTCTTGGAGGTTCCCGCAACTTTCAACCTACTTTTGGGGCGACCGTGGTTGCACTAGGTAAAGGCCGTCTCGTCCACTCTGCATCAGATGGTGAAATACCCCTATGGAAAGGGAGTAGCCATTGTGTTTGGGAATTCATCGATCCATCCCCCTCCGGAGGTATCTACACCAGTCCTAGAAATCGAGCACGGCATGGAGGACGTGTTTATATCGGGATTTACTCTGGCCGAGGCCCGGGTTGTGCAAAACATTATGGCTGTGAATGAAGGTATATACACCAGTGCTCAATCCGTCTACCTCATGAACAAGCTACAACACATCCCCGGGATGGGATTAGGAAGGAGCGGCAGGAAAGGCGTCGCAACATTGGCCGAAGTGCCACACAACCCGCATACCTTTGGACTGGGTTATCTGCCCACCAAAGAGGACTGGGTGAGGAAAGGGAAAGAAATGTCGGAAGAGCCAGAGCAAAGCAGGCTGGGAAGCCTTTTGAATTAATGCATAGGCCCATCCAAGGTACCCTGAACGGACGCTTCGTCCGGGATGGGGAGGACTTTCCATTTTGCGGCTTCTCAGCGCCGTGGATGAATGCTGAGAAGAAGCGCGTGCCCGATTTTGAGATCTTTTTCGACCTGCAGTTACCCGGGGAGGATGTTGCCGAAGAGCAGACGGACCCATCAGCTGAGGTTGAGCAGTGCAAGACAGTGGATCCTGAGGGCACAGAATTTGAGACGGGGGTAGCGTTGGCATGTCTACTTTCTGATCCTCCGATCGACCATGAGTGCTTGGGGGATAACTTCGTGGTTTCCATGATTGGGGATGAAACGGCCGTGAGCCAACCAGCAGCTATCTTGGATGCATCTATCGCACCCTCTCTCACTTGGCAATACGAGGAGGGATTTTTGTCCAGCAGCACCGGGTCAGGTAGTGAGCCGGAATCTGATTCCACCGAGTCTTGTGAGTCGGAATCAGATTCCAGCTCGACTGAGTCTGAGTCTGGTACTCCTGGGGATGTTAACCCGGATGCCACAGTCCTGTCTAGGTCGTCTTTTTCCTTTTCATTTGAGTTTGTTGTAAATGAATTGGACGATTTGGATGTGCCTAATGAGAATCAAGTAACTGTGGTTTCTGAGTACTTTTCTGTACCCTTAATTTATTGCATTAATTCAGACTTTCAAAATTTTGAAAACGACAAGGACGAAGTTCCTCCGGTTTTGCAACGATTAATTGAGCAGGAGCAGGAGAGATTTGTTAAACCCCTAGTGGACGAAATCACTACCGTGAACATTGGTACTGAGGAGGACCCGCGGCTGGTCCAGATCGGGTCCACGTTGTCTTCGGAGGAACGCGAGCGCTTAGTCGCTTTATTAAAAGATTTCAAAGATGTTTTCGCGTGGTCCTACGAAGACATGCCTAGAATCGATCCTGAGATTGTACAGCATCGGATCCCCCTTGACCCCGAGGCCCGACCAGTCAAACAGAAACTCAGGAGGATCCGCCCGGACTGGGCTCTCAAGATTAAGGAAGAGGTCACCAAGCAAATCGATGCAGGCTTCCTGCTGGTGTCTGAATATCCGACTTGGTTGGCCAACATTGTTCCGGTGTCGAAGAAGGATGGCAGGATCCGGGTATGTGTGGACTTCAGGGATTTGAACAGAGCTAGTCCGAAGGACGACTTCCCCTTGCCGCACATCGATGAGTTGATGGATTTCACAGCAGGGCATGCATTGCTCTCATTCATGGATGGCTTCTCAGGATACAACCAGATAGTGATGGCACCAGAAGATAGGGAAAAGACTGCATTCACCACCCCGTGGGGGACATACTGCTACAGAGTTATGCCGTTTGGGTTGAAGAATGCTGGAGCTACTTATCAACGGGCCGCGACCACAATATTACATGATATGATCCACAAGGAGGTTGAGGTGTACGTGGACAACATGATTGTCAAGTCCAAGGAAAGAGAGGGCCACTACACCGCCTTGCATAAGTTTTTTCAAAGGATCAGGGAATTCCGGTTGCGGCTGAACCCTCAAAAGTGTACATTTGGTGTTACAGCGGGAAAAATGCTGGGGTTTCTGATTACACAAAGAGGCATCGAAGTCGACCCTTCCAAAATCAAGGCCATCCTAGAAATGCCCCCACCAAGGACTGAAAATGAGGTGAGAGGCTTTCTGGGTAAAGTGCAATTCATAAGACGGTTTATCTCAAAATTAACCTTGACTTGTGAACCACTTTTTGGTCTCCTGAAGAAAGGCAAGAAATTTCAATGGGACGGCCGATGTCAAGCAGCGTTTGAGCAGATCAAAGAATATCTACAGAACCCGCCCGTTTTATCACCACCAGAACCAGGGAAACCGTTGATTTTGTACCTATCAGTGACTGAGACCACAATGGGCTGTATGCTCGCACAAGAGTCTGAAGACAGGGTGGAGAGAGCCATCTACTATCTGAGCAAGAAGATGCTAGAGTATGAGACTCGGTACACACCGCTGGAGAAGGCTTGCTTAGCTTTGGTATGGGCTACCAGGAAGCTGCGGCACTACTTGTTAGCTCACTCCGTAATGTTGGTTTCACGTCTCGATCCCATCAAATATCTTTTCGAGAAACCAGCACTTACGGGTAGGCTAGCTCGTTGGTTGTTGTTGCTCTCCAAATTTGATTTGAAGTATGTCACACGCAAGTCAGTCAAAGGAAGAGCAGTAGCAGAGTTCCTTGCCGACCATCCGGTTGAGGGGGATGAAGCAGTTGAATACTTGTTCCCAGATGAAGCCATTTTGCATATCGATGACGAAGCTTGGACGATGTACTTTGACGGAGCGTCAAATCAACATGGGTATGGGATAGGAGTGTTGCTGATAGCACCCGATAATTCCCGTATCCCTCTAGCCTTCAAACTCCGATTCAAAATCTCGAACAATGAAGCAGAATATGAGGCATGCATTGCTGGCCTAGAAGCAGCCCTGGAACTAGGGGCAAGACGGCTGGATGTCATTGGGGATTCGAACCTTGTTGTGTCTCAAGCTAAAGGAGACTGGAAAGTAAAAGAGGAAAAGATGATGATGTATCACCAGACCTTGGATTTGCTGATTCCTCGGTTTGAGAAGTTAAGTTTTACCCATCTACTAAGAGAGAACAACAGGTTCGCAGATTCTTTAGCAACTCTATCTTCCATGATAGACATCCCGTGTGGAGTCCGAATGCGTCCAGTCATCATTGACCAGAAGTTTGCACCAGCCTATAAGTCGATCGCTGCTATAGATGAAGTTCAGGATGGTATTACGACATTTGGAATTTCTTGGAGAAAGAAGCATACCCGCCAGGGGTAAATGCCAAAGACAAAAGGGCAATCAGCAGAATGGCCGTTCAGTTCATCATCTGTGGAGGTAAGCTGTACAGAAGAGGTCATCTGGGAATGCATAAACTGTGTATTAATGCCGAAGAGTCGAAGCGCCTAATGGAAGCCATCCATGGAGGAGAATGTAGAGCACATATGAATGGGGTAATGTTGGCACGGAAGATCCTCAGACAGGGTTATTACTGGTCCACCATGGAGGAGGATTGTATCAGTTTCGTTCGGCGATGCCACAAATGTCAGATTCATGCAAATCGCATGAACATCCCACCGACAAAGCTGTACAATATGACTTCACCATGGCCATTTTCAGTCTGGGGAATTGATGTAATCGGGGCCGTTACGCCAAAGGGGTCGAATGGGCATGAGTTCATCCTAGTCGCGATAGATTATTTTACAAAATGGGTTGAGGCCCAATCATACGCGGTGTTGAAGGCTTCGCATGTTGCAAAGTTTATTAGAAACAACATCATCTGTCGTTACGGGGTCCCAAATGAGATAATTTCAGATAACGGTTCCCACTTCAAGAAGGAAGTGATAGACTTGTTGGAGAAATACAATGTGGCTTTTCATAAGTCGTCTACCTACCGACCGCAAACCAACAGAGCAGTTGAGGCCGCCAACAAGAATATCAAGCGTATATTGCAGAAGATGGTGGAAACCTACCGGGACTGGCCAGATAAGCTGCCGTTTGCTCTGTGGGGCTACCGGACTTCAATCAGAACTTCTACCGGGGCGACTCCGTACTCATTGGTTTATGGGATGGAGGCCGTTTTACCTATTGAGATTGAAGTTCCATCATTGCGAGTATTGGCCGAGTGTCAAATAGCCGAGGCAGATTGGTAACAGAGCAGATTTGAGGAACTCATGCTCTTTGACGAGAGAAGACTGAAAGCACTGTATCACATTCAAGGTTATCAACGCAGAATCGCCCGGGCTTTTAACAAGAAAGTTAAGTCCAGGAATTTGAAGGAAGGAGATTTGGTACTCAAGGACAACCGAGCTCCCATCCATGACCCTAGGGGCAAGTTCAGACCTAATTGGACTGGTCCCTACATCATTAAGTCTATCTGGTCAGGTGGGGCTGTGGTTTTGATGGATCTGGATGGCTTAGAGTTCTCACAACCGATCAACATGGACAAGTTGAAGAAATACTATCCTTGAGAGGCTCGCTAGGCCGAAAACCCGAAAGGGTGACCTAGGCAAAACTCAGAGCACAAAAAATTCGAAAATATAAAAACTGAGCTCGCAAGGTTGAAAACCCGCAAAGGGCGGCCTTGGCAAAAGTTAGAGCACAAAAGGAGAGAAAAAATACCCGAGCGAACCTAGGCCTGAACTACGTAAGGCTTGATTCCCATCTTTGGGATACGTAGGCAGCTTCATCCGGAAGTTCAGCCATAAACATTTTCCCCGATCAACTTTGTCCATTTTGATCATCTCAGTCATCCTTGTCCATCAGCATTCATCGTAATCTCCGGTGCAGTGCTATTCAGACTAGGGGCAACTTTCCGTTGCCAGGAGGTGCTGTGGTACCATTCAGACTAGGGGCAACTTTCTAGTTGCTAGGATCCGGGGTTGTGCATCTCAGTGACAGATCTCAGACGTGTCCAGTTCTGATCCGTATCGAAAATAGTTTTGAAAGGTTTTAATAAAAGTTGACTTTGTTCAAATTAATCTTTTCACAACTAGGACCATTTTTGGACCAAAGCGGAAAATTTTCAGTACCACAACCTTCAATTTCATTTATTTCAAAACAGAGTTCTCTTGCTCTTGCACACAATTGAAGTTGCTTTTTATTACACTCATAAAGAAAACTTGAAAGTACTAATAAAGCAATAAATCTGGGGCATAGTCAAGTCAGGTGTCCCTGCGCCCCCTTCCAGAGCTAGTCGAAGCCTTTGATGCCGACCTAGGCCCAATCTGTGCCTCCTCATTGAGCCAATCCCAGCACTCATCAGACAAAGTGCAACTGAAAATAAGGGCGGAGGGCAGGAGCTCTCTAGTCCTCCAAGCCGTAGTATGTCGGGCAAGGTGTGCACCTCAGACCGGGAAGGCGACCGGATACTCTATCCCTTTCGGAGGGTAAGTCTGATCATGGCCGAACTGGCGCAGAATGCGGAATGGGAAATAGAATACGCAATGGGTCAGGCCAATCAACCGGATCCCAGTATCCTGGAACATGTTATAGCTCATCGCCGGAAGGTTAAGCCAAGGACAGCGCCAAGCAATGCGTTCAGTTGACAAATTGCACATCCATTCCAACCACCATCCCTCATCGAGGGCATCGACCAGGCGTTGTCGAAAGAAGTAGCCGCGGGCTGAGTAAGCAGGGCAAGAGTCTACAACTTGCAATTTATCCATCGATCATATCTGGGGAGAGATGAAAAATGAGAGAATAAAGAATAGAGAGATATGCGATGAGAGAAAAGTAAGATGAGGGTTTTGTGAGAAAAACCGAGCCTGAGGGCCGAGCGATGTGAGTAAATACATATGTGAGCTTGGGTGGGAAACATTACCTGCAGCAGTAGTGGACTCCCCGCAAACCTGGTTGTCTCCTGGCGGTAGAAGGCATCCAAATCCAGCAGTGTCTCAGCCAATGTCATGGCGGTACAGCTCTTTCTTTCTCTCAAGCCTTGAACGACTTCAATCAAACGGATGTTAGCTCCCCCGGAGCCCGAGACAAACAGAAAATGAGATAGCATGCACAAGCAGAGGGCATGTTGTCGAAAACCTTGCCGATAATGGTCACCACGGTCACCGGCATTGGAGAATCGGTAAATCAGGCTCGGGATATCCAACATCCCGTTACAAATCAGGGATCGAGCATCATGCGCGTTGAGACCGCACATCCGCCCTAAAGCTTGAGCGTGGCCAAAACGAGACTGAGGCAAGATCTCTTCTGAGCGTTCAGACTCCATCAAGACTTGAAAATCTTCAAAAGTGGGACATACCTCTTGCCCTCCGAAGCTGAAGACGTGCATCACCGGGTTCCAAAATCTCGCCGCCGCATGGAGGAAAGGAAGGTGCAGTGGAGTCTGGCCCAGCGTGAATAGTGCATTCAAGCCGAAACCCCGGAAGTTCAACTTTTCCGAGCCATCTAAAGAAGAGATCCAAGATGTGAGATTTTCTACGAGAAATGCCTCCATTTTTGTGCAAAGCAGTGATGAAATGAATGAGTTCCAAAGTTGGAGCTTTTATAGGAGGCGAAACACTATTCGAAGGAGGACAAGTGTCAGAATTCTGTGGGCTGCAGGGAAAGGTGGCCGGCCGGCCACCTATTCTAGCAGGCCGGCCACCTTTGACTCAAAAAACTGGCCGGCCGGCCACCTTTCAGTCTCCAAAAAGCAAAATATGGCCGGCCATGCTCATTGGTCCTGTTTTGCCCTCCAGAAGGAAGTTTGAGGCACTTTCACGCATCGGGATTGTTGGAAGCCTTCATTTTGCTCAGTTTCGGATGCATTCCAGCACCTAGATCGTCCGAAGTATGCTGTGTTGTATTTTGCTTATCGAGTTGTCGTTTTGTTTATCGAGTTGTAAGTTTTGCCGAGTTGTCGCATTTTGTGTTTTGAGTCGTTACTCTTTGTTTGCGTAATTTTGTTAAGTCTTGTTTATCGAGTCATTAGCATTGTTGTACTTTGCTTATCGAGTTGTAAACTTGCTGAGATTCTGTTATTTCTTAGTGAGTCGATTTGTTTTAGTTTATTGCGTCGGATCATTACCTGACCCGGTAAATACACAAGGCACATTTCCATTCAATTCCATTTTTGTGCAAAATGATGCGATGCGATGCTAAGAATTTCAAATACCAACACTTTTTCAAAAGCTGTTTCATTCCGTCATGTTTTACAATAAAGGTACAAGTTTTACAGAAAATAAAACTGCCTGATAAAATGCAAAGTGCTACAAACTACTAGCAAAAAGTAAAATAAAGCAGGAAACAGCATCAATGCCCTCGGGAGCGGGAATAAGGGGCCCTCCTCATCCTCTTCTGCGGGATAACCTCTGCACCGCCATCACCATCCGGGTCGGAACTGTCATCCTCAGGATCCCCCTCAGTCTCGCCTCCACTCCTGGAACTAAGACCAGAATTCCCCTCCTCAGCGGATGTCTCCGACTGACGGTCTGTGGCCTCCTCCTCCTCCTCATCCTCATCCTCATCGGGCTCCGCCTCCACAACATGTGCCCTACGTCTGCGAGACGACCCCGCTCCTCGAGCTCCTCGAAAAGGCCTAGATGGCTCAGCTCCCTGAAAAGGCCTAGATGGCCCAGCTCCTCGGGAGGGCCCAGATGGCCCAGCACCTCGAAAAGATCCAGACGATCGACCTCTCTAAGAAGGCCCGGGTGGCCCGGCCTGCGGTGGAGCATATACCGGAGGCATCTGAAAGTGAAGAGTTCAATACATCAGTTCAAATATGAAAATCATATGCAAGTACAGTATGAGAGTGGGGTGTGTGTCAGATGTGCTCTACACAAACAGCCTGTCAATGCAGTAGAATGTTCAAAACCAGCGTGTCATCAGAAATATGATAAATGCAGGAAAGATGAACAGTACTTGTACACCCATAATAGCCAGCTGTGCCTCCCTCCGCAGGATCATGCCCTCGAATGTGGCCAGTATCCCATGCATCTCATCCATGTACTCAACTGGAGACTACAGATACAAATGCAAAACCATCAGTAAAGGAATGGATGTCCAAATATCCGACTGATAAATCAAAGCTATAAAACATACCGGTGGTGAATCAGGGTCTCTGACATATCTATGGTCAGGAAGAGGAGGCTCCAACGAGACCTGGTAAGAAGTCCCAAATCGCCAACTCGTCAACTCGGTCGGCATGTCTGGCCACCCAGGGTAATGAAGAGTCGGAGGGATCGGAGGAATGAATTTGCGCCCACCTCTGGACGTACCAGCCCTGCTGGAGGAGGGGATATCTGTAGCACGAGCCTGACTCGAAGATGGCACACCGGTGGGCCTCAGTGATGGAGCGCGCACTCCCGTCAAGGAAGGCATCAGATATGTATGGCGATAAGTGGCGTAGTCCCCCTCCGTAAGATGTAGCAAAGCATCAGTGCCTAGCATAGCACTAACAACATCCTGGGTAGAGAGCCTATCAGCAGTCCGCATACTGGCTGGAGGTGCTGCGGGAGGGTCCTGAGAAGTGTACCCCCATACCTGACACAGAAAGCGTTCCCCCAGAAACCATGCTCTACCAACCGGTCCCTCGAGCAGGATCCTGTACTGGGAGGTGCCTGACCCTCCGGCATACTGAAATCGGAGACCATCACCCAAGATCGCCCAGGGCTGCCACGTAATCTACGGATAACCAGTGCATGAACCAATCAGAAATCGGGGATATACAAGGCAGAGCAAAGATGAAAACAGAAAGGAACTGAGAGTTCTAAAATACCTCTGTCGTCCGCACAGTGTCAAAGTACTGTTGCAGGTAGAAGAGAGTCTCTCGAGGTCTCGGTCGGTGCTGGCCCTCGAATACCAATGAATACGGGGTCATGAGGGGCCCTGCCACCTCCATCTCCGGGGCTAACGTCAGAAAATATACATAGACCCATAACTGTGGAAAACAGTGCAGAATGTGAATACAAAATGCTGAGTGCAAAATACAGGATGTAAAGTGCGCTGTGTGTGCAATGAACAAGTAATGAAGAGCAGAAATGTAAATCAAGAGGACAGAACGTACCTCCCAGGCTCTCAAATAACCGCCGAGTAAGTCTCCCTACCCGCGGGAGGTAGCGCTCATGTAGCAGTAGAGAGTAGCCAGGCCGGCGCCACCCCAGTCGTACCGACTGACCTGTGATAGGTCCACCAGAGCGCTCAGTAGATACAACCCGACCGTGTTCCCTCTATCGGCAAACAGAGTCGTCCCGAAGAGGAACATAAGGAAACCACGGGCATACTGTTCTGCCTCCTCAGGAGTCCCGGGCTCCATCTCCACCCTTCGAAAATGGGAAGAGAACCAAGTGTATCGGACTCTCCCAGAAGCTCTGTCCACAGGTGGGCGGGCCCCCAATAGATGTAACCAAGCGGCCTCCCATTCGCCCATATCCTCGTCGTAAGGAATGGGCCAGCCTCCTATATCCAGGCCGGTCAGTACAGCAAAATCCAACGGGGTCATGGTCAAATCCCCGGTGGCGGAAAAGTGGAAGGAATTGGTGGTGTCCCACCATCTCTTCACCAAAGCGGCTAACAGTGTCCTACTGGCAGGGCAATGTGATAACCCTACGCAGAAGGCCCCGAACCCTGCTAAATCGACTAAATCCCGGACAGCCTCCGGAAGCTCAGTGTACCACTCTCTCGCAGCAGTGGAGCCATATCCTCGCACAGTACGAGAGCCAACCTGCATTCAGAATGAATGCATGTGTCAGAATGAAACGAACAAGCCGTGTGCAAATGAAATTTAATAAGCCATGTGCAAATGTAGTGAGCTGTGTGCAAATGAAATGTAATAAGCCGTGTGCAAATGTAGTGAGCTGTGTGCAAATGAAATGAATAAGCTGTGTGCAAATGAAACGATTAAGCTGTGTGCAAGTGAATAGGCTGTGTGCGAAGTAAAATACTTGAGCTGTGTGTTCAGAAAATCAAAGTTTGGGACTGCGTGTTCTACTCTAAATCAGTGTGGGCTGTGTGTTCACCTTCAATTTGGACTGTGTGTTCAGAAAATTTGAGTTAGGGCTGCGTGTTCTACTCTCAATCAGTGTGTGCTGCGTGTTCACCTTCAATTTGGACTGTGTGTTCAGAAAATTTGACTTAGGGCTGCGTGTTCTACTCTCAATCAGTGTGTGCTGCGTGTTCACCTTCAATTTGGACTGTGTGTTCAGAAAATCAGAGTTAGGGCTGCGTGTTCTACTCTAAATCAGTGTGTGCTACGTGTTCACCATCAATTTGGGCTGTGTGTTCAGAAAATTTGAGTTAGGGCTGCGTGTTCTACTCTAAATCAGTGTGTGCTGTGTGTTCACCATCAACTTGGACTGTGTGTTCAGGAAATCAGAGTTTGGGACTGCGTGTTCTACTCTCAGTCAGTATGGGCTGTGTGTTCACCATCAACTTGGACTGTGTGTTCAGGAAATCAGAGTCTGGGCTGCGTGTTCTACTCTCAATCAGTGTGGGCTGTGTGTTCACCATCAACTTGAGCTGTGTGTTCAGAAAATCAGAGTTTGGGACTGTGTGTTCTACTCTTAGTCAGTGTGTGCCGTGTGTTCACCTTCGACTTCGGGCTGTGTGGTCGACAAATCAGTGTTTGAGCCGTGTGTTCAATTCTTAACTAGTGTGTACCGTGTGTTCACAATCAATCAATGAGCCGAGTGTTCAGAAGTTCAGGTGTTTAAGCCACATGTTCAGAATGCAAGTAAAATACTATGTCATAAGCTAAACTGTGTGCTCAAGCATGGCAAAGGTACGAAATGCACGAAAAATACAGAAAATGACGTAAAATACCTCTCGTGCCTCGTAAGAGAGGTGATGCTCTGGCTCTCGCAGAAGTAGATCTTCGGGTGCCCGATCATTAAAGTCAGTGTAATGACGAAAAATGGCCCGCGGAAGAACGTGCACCGACGGGGCGTATCTCTCGGGAATAAAAGGTCGGACCCTTGGGGGTAGCGTCATGGCATGAAAATCATCCCCAGCACCTGGAGGACCTCCACCATGAGGGAAATTACCCGCCATTTCGAAAAATCTGCAAAAGGAGCAAAAAAATGAGCAAAATGAGCCAAAATTGGAAAAAGTCAACAAAAGTCAACTCTCGGGAAATGGAAAAGTCAACAAAGTCAACTCCCGAGAAAATCTTCCAAATATTGAGACAAACTTACCTCAAGTGGTGAAAATGAGAAAAGAAGCCCCGAAATCAAAATTTAATCGGTCCAAAGTGCTTAAAATCGAATGTTTTTGCGAAAACAACTTGCGTGGGAGGTTGAAAAGCGCGTATAAAGTGCAGATCTGAAGGAAAAAATGGTTTGGGAGGCAAGAGGAGAATTTTTCGCAGCTGTGGGTGTGAGCTCGAAGTGAATGGATGAGAGAATATAAAGAAAATGAGGCAAAAAGACCAAACTGCCCCCTGTTTTGGGCAGGTGGCTGGCCGGCCACCTTTTCTAGTTGGCCGGCCATTTGCTTTATGAAATCTGGCCGGTGGCCTCCCCTTGGGCAACCATCTGGCCGGTGGTGATCCCCCCTTGCTCCCCTAGCTCTCTGCAAATTTTGAGGAAGATCGGAGTTCCCGAGACCTGAAAAAGTTTAAGAAAAGTGCACTTTCTGGCGCGAAATTGCTCCGCCGGAACTTCGGCTGCAATTTCTGACAAGTGTCTCATCATTACTTATCAAAATCAGAGTGTATCCCTTTTGAACATGTTGTAACCTCTCCGGGAAGTGAACCGGAGGCTGCGATCGAGTCGCCTTCGCCGAAACGCGCATTTCCTTGCTCGTTGTTTCGTAACAAACGTGCACCCTGATTTATGCTCGTTTTGCATTCTCATGTACATAACTTGCATTCTCATGAGCATACTTGCATTGTTATGCACATTTCTTGATATTATCGTACCTCTGTGCTTGAGCATGCGTTGTCACGCACGTTCCCTTCTCGCATTGCGATGCATTCACTCGCCGGCACTGCGTGTGTCAAACTTTCGGAATCCCAGGAATCACATTGAATATATGTTGTTAGCATATTATGCTTGTTCAATTTCTCTCTTTTGCAGGCACGATATTGTATGTACGGTTCATTTGAAGCTGGTGCGACCAGACGAATCGCGCAGGTATCGTATCTTCTCCGTGTGAGACGCGACGAGAATTGAATAATTCTCCGCATTCCCAACTGCATGAAATGTAGTTATTGCTTTGCATTCTTGCTTAAAATTGTTGCGTCTATTTGTGAATTCTTGCTTCATTACAGCTTGCTGCATTTGCATGATCATCGAGTTACATCTGGCCCTGTGCATATCGCTTTGCGTTTTGCCCCTTTGCCTGCGGGCATGCCTGCGGGCATATCTCTGTTTATCTTGTATGATTGTCTAAGTCTTCGGCCTTGTCAAAAATGGGTCGTCTCTGGGCTTTGACATTCACTCCCGTCATTCCTTGACTTCCGAGTTCTGTCAAAGAGGG
The DNA here is from genome assembly GCA_036172215.1 of Camellia granthamiana. Taxonomy (NCBI): domain Eukaryota; kingdom Viridiplantae; phylum Streptophyta; class Magnoliopsida; order Ericales; family Theaceae; genus Camellia; species Camellia granthamiana. Next base: position 41,735,815 of record CM069903.1, on the reverse strand, counting down.
GCAACTGTAGACACCCCATTTTTGACCGACCTTAAGACTCAGACGTCACCAGTTGAGCGCTCGGTGATGTTGCATATTGTGCTCATTCAGAAGTCTCAGAGTCACGGCCGTGAGCCCTGCCTCCGAACTTCCGAACCCTCTTCTGTACCTTGTCTCGGTTTGCGAACCAGACTCGGTTTTCTCTGTTTCTTTTCCTGAGGGGAGGGAGAGGTCCCGTAGACCATCTCTCAGTGGCCGTGGGCTACATTTCGTGGCCGTAGGCCATTTTGCCCATTTCGGAGCCCAGTTCCCGGTTTTCGGAGCCGTCAGGCCGTGTGCCTCGGTTCGGGACCGTCTAACCATCTCTGATTTCTCCGGTTTTTGGCATGCATCTCATTTACTCCCTTTCGAGGGACACTGGGCCCTGAGAGACCCACTTCGTGGTCGAATGCCACTTTCGGTGCTTAACGGCCTATTTTCGGGACCCCGAACTGCGAGTTTTGGCCCCGGAGCATTCGTTTTGCATCGGTTTTCGTTCATTTTTAGCAGGTACCTCTGTTTTATCGCCAGGAAGGTCACTGAAGGGTAGGAGGCCAGCAATTATCTCAGCAACCAGTTATATTCCTCCGGCGCCCTCCGACGCCCGTTTTTCTCACTTCCGAGCCAATGTTGACCACCCTAGGGCTATTTTCTTCAACCCCAAGCCACATATTTGTGTTGTACACACATGGGAGGACCCTAAAAGTCTATGGCTGGCCATTAATTCAAATTGAACCTTTTGAACCCCTCCTAAAAGTGGCCTATTCTCTCTTCTGTTTTAGAGTTGCCAATTTTGAACCACAGGGTTGTGATGAGGAGACCTAGGAGGACACCTTTCTCTGGTGGCCGGCCAAAAAATCTTCTTGAGCCTTTTGACCCTTCGCCGGCCGGCCATAGGGGGTGGCCGGCCGGCCACCTGCAACAAAAATAGGTGGCCAGCCATGTTCCTTGGGATGTGTGCTTTACAGCTGTATAGCTTTTTCCCCCAAAATATCTGATTTCGGGGGACTTTGGTAGAGGAGGGAAACTTAATCCCATTTCCCTACACTTTTTTCCCTCGATTCCCCCACCATTCTTGCATACATACAGCAGCTCTAGCTCTCCCTCAAGAAAAAAAAAATTGCTCTCAAGCATAGAGACACACATCCCTCTCTATCTCTCTCATTTTCTCAAGTTCCAACTCCATTTCTTCACTACCACCAAGCACCAATATCACTACTCCATTCCAGCAGCAAGGAGGGGTTTTTCAGAGACTTAGAAGCAACATTCCTTGGACCAAGAGGTAGCAAAGAAGTGGGCTTCAAGGGTAAGCCCATTTTCTCCTTTTTTTAGCTCATTTTGGCCACATCTTTCTAGCCTATTTTCTTACTGTTTTGGGCTCCGACCCTAACTGAAAGGGTCATTTTTTTGAGCCATTCTTCATGTTTGTTTAAGGGCTCAACCCTGTTTAAGCCCCCCATTTGGTACTTGCTTCAATACCTTCTTGTATGCCATTATTTTGCATAGTATTTCTAGCCTATTTGTGATCTGTTTTTGAGCATGATGTAAACTGTGGTTAGGCTTATTTTCCGCTCTACAACATTGTAGAAGGGCTCAACCTTGTTTGGGACCTCCATGCATGACTTGCCATTGAACCTCTTTTGGGTCCCTATTTTTGCATGCTTTGTTAGCCTATTTTGCTTCTGTTTTTAGGCCATGATCAGAACTGAAAGTGGCCATGTTTTGACCTTTTTGGAATATTTTATTAAGGGTCTTTGGCTGTTTGGTGAATTCTTTGTATACCTCATGTTATAGCCTCTTGTTGGCCTACTTCTTGCATGGCATTTTTAGCATGTTTTTATATTGTTTTGGGGGTTGTCACCTACTGAAAAACAGCATGTTTTTAGGCCCTCTTCAGTGTTTTAGAAGGGTCTTTTGCCATTTGGGCTTTGCATCTATCACTTGCTTCATTGCTTCCCTCGCGGAGCCATCTTTGTATGCCATTTTTTCCCTACTTGTGATTGCTGTTTGGCCATGTTTTGTACTGAAAAAATGTGAGTTTTGGGGCTGCCTTACTTCTGTTTTTTCATGTCATATTCAAATTATGCATGTATTGTATAGCTACAAGTCATTTCGGATGCCTAGTTTTGCATTTCGGGAGAGATTCCTTGCATCGGGTTTCATTTCGCCGGGTTTCGGGGCTGTTTTGCCCCTCATTTTGCCACTGATTTTTGCATGTTTGCATGTCATATTCCGTGTCTTTGCCATGTCTCATTAGAGTGGCATTTCGGTGCCTGAGGGTCCGTTCTCGGTTTGCGTGCACGCGTGCACGCATTTCGAGATTTCTTGTTCTTATCTGATGGCCTCTTATGTGAGTGTGGCTGAGGCTCTCTCATGTTGGTGTAAGCCCATATTGCATTGCGTATGCCACTTCATCCATAGCATTGTGTATGCCCGGTTGTGTATTACCTCGTGCAGCGCGTATGCCATTCCATGACATTGTGTATGTTAGGATCGTATATTAGTTGCATTTCATGCATATCATGCATATTGCATCGTGTTCGGGATAGGAGTTAGCCCGGGCACGGGAAACGAGGTGCGTTCCGTACTCCGAGTGACGAAACGTGTCTCAATTCCCAAGTCACCGACACTCCGGATTACCCGTGATGGAGTTAGGTTTTGTTGTAGCATTCATATGCATTCATCCTATATTGAGTTGTGCAATTCGGCTCCTCGGCCATCATGCATCGATATGCGTGATTGGTGGCACGAGGATCGAGACATGCATATATTTGTGAAATACATTGCTATGCCCCTTTCCTGCTCTCTGTTGCAGCAAAATCAAGAATCAGCAAATTCTCGGAACCTGGCACGCATTTCGAGAAAAGGTGTAAACAGAGGCTAATCGGGGCATCGTCGTGGATTTCCGCGCAAGGCAGCCCAAACATGCGTCGTTCATCAGAATCAAGGCAGTCCCTGGCTTGCATGCCAGTTTACAGTTTTCTTAGTTAATTTGTTAATTAATTAGGGATTTGTATATTATGCGGACTGTATTATTTGGACTGTATTATTCTTTCATTTGGGACTGTATATTCTTTCGGACCCTCTGTGCGAGGGCATAATTGTAATAAATGTGGGTGAGTGTGATGTATGTCTTCCAACCCCACGTCTTTCTTCCCTTTTATTTACCCGCTTATGATGGTTAAATTAGGGCACATTTCAATTAGCATACAGTATGACAGCATGTTTGCATTCATTCATCTGTTTTGCATGCACCGGGCTCGGCGCATCATACAAGCTGCATTTGTATTTCAATTCCAAATTGAATACGTGTTAGTTGTAGCATTCCATATGCCATGTTTAGAATAGCCGAGCCTGCTATAGTTTGCATTTTTGCATGTGTTGCATTAGGCATTTCAGCATATTTAGGATCATGCATGATTTCTAATGAGCTTTTGTTTTGGCTTGGAGTACTCGGTGAGTTTTTATGCTTTAGCATCCTTGCATGCGTGTGAGTGACTGCCATGAACAGCATGCTTACCATGAGGCTATGTGCTTATGTGATATAACTGCCTTGAATGCCTGTGGGTGGAGGTTGAGTTATTTGGATTGGAACAATTCATCAAATGTTTGTTTTAAGCCCACTAGATGGTGGCAAAATCATGTTTTCTAAGCCCACCCGAGGGTGGCAAATCCACGTCTTAGCCTATCTGCGGGTAGCACCATCAAACCATTTTCAAACAAACAAACATGAAATGTTTTGTTCCACTTCAGGCGACTCAGTCTATACTTGTATGCTGTGCGCATCACATAGTAACCTAGGCTAATAACCGGAATAAGAACACACAATGTTTTCAAAATAAGATATCATGATTAGTAGAGGCCGGTCTTTGACCGGGCGAGCGGGGGTGCTCACGAAGTGACCTTCCCCAATCGTACCCAAGTTCCCGAGCCGAGGTAACTTTGGTGATGACGGACACGTGGCCTTTGGCACCGAGTCAGGGTTTCCTAAATTTCCCCATAAAAAAAACATTTAGGTGGCGACTCTGTATCTGGCAAAGTAGTCCATGTTTGGCACTTCTTTCAAAAAAAATCTGTTTTCAAAACGATTTGCCAGATTTGGACTCTTTGGTTCAAGATTAAGAACCGTGACATTCGAGTCCTTCGAACTGTAGTAACCCAATATCGAACCAGAACGGGGGGGAGTCGTACCCTCCCCGGGATGCGTTCGGGGACGTCTACATGTATGTATTGTTCTTCTTGGGCCCAAACACTTATTTTTAGTATATATTTTTATTTTAATAAATATGGGCCAAACTATATTTATAAATAAATATGGGCTAAACCATATATGGACCCAATAAAATATTTTTGGGCCCTTTAAATAGATCCTTGAAAAAAAAAAAAAAAAAAAAACATTGGACCTATAACATTTTACTAAATTTGGGAGGACCTATTTTTGGGCTAAAATTTTGGAGCCTAAAGCATAGGCCTTACTGGCCTTAGGCCAGGGCCAGCCTGGATCCGCCAGTAGATGAAGTTCAAAAAAAAAAAAAAAAAAAATGCTGACAAGTAACAATAAAGAGTATAAATAATAAAACATATATTTATGTGAAAAAGGAAAACAATATCTTAAAAATATGCATGTATGATATCATGCCCTATTATAAATAAATAATATATATTTTTTCAGATTACTAGTTATTAAAAATTGCAAAAAATATAAATTATAATTTAAAAAAACATTCAAAATTTATAAAGTTCAAATCATCAAACCAATCACATCCATCCACTAACCCACATGACTCATTTAATCCACATCTATCAAAATGATAGACAAATACGAATTAATTTTTTCAATCTATCAAATTTTAAATAAATAACGAATAAAATGTCCCCAACCCAACTCGGTCCACGATCACCGCTACCTCTACTAATCGGGGCAATAAAAACTTGTAGCAGGACACGGCAAAAGCCACTATCATCCTGGCAATAGCAATGTCCAACAAAACAAACAAAAATCTAGTCGTTAAAATCAAAACAGCTCCCGCATGGACTTAACCGCCCCATTTCCCACCAAAAATCGTCCCCTTGCACAAGTACTACAGAGACATATATACATACATATAATGTAATACATAATTAGGGTTTCATGCTCTGATTCCCTCGCTCGCTAAATCAATCAATCTTCTCTGAATCTTTGATTTGATGCTCATTCAGGCTTATTTGCTGAGAGAGGGAGAATCATGATGTCGATCCAAATGCGCCGCCAAGACTCTTCGGGCAAGTTAGACATGCAATTGATCGGGAATTTCTTGAGCTTTGCATCGAGAGGGGACAGAGTTGGACTGAATCAGATGTTGAGAGAAGGTATATGTCCCAATGTGCAGGACTACGATCAGCGAACTGCTCTGCATCTCGCCGCAAGCGAGGGACACGCATCCATTGTCGAGCTTCTTTTGCAGTACAAGGCCGATGTTAACCTCAAAGATCGCTGGCAGCGAACTGTGAGTGTCTGTCTAGTTCAAATTCCAAGTTCATGGTTTCGTGAGTTTGTTTTATCAATGCCTTTGAATTCTTGGTTGATGACAAGGTTATAGGGTGCTTGAATTGTTAAGAGGAGAGGATTTGCAAATATGTGTTTTGTGTGGAGTGGATATTAAGGCTTGTTTAGAAACGATGGATTTTAGTCAAAAAAGTCGCCACAAGTTGTCAAATATTATATATGTATATTTTTAATCCAATTGTTCATTCCTGGGAAAGGGAAGAAGCAGATAGAGCAATGCCTCCTCTTTCCATCCGCTCTTCCCGAAGTGAAATCATTCGTTTTTACATTTTTGGCACCTTTTTTTTTTTCTTTTTTTCTTTTTTATTTTTGTAAATAGTTCAAAATCCACTAAAAAGGTCCATTCCCAAACGAGCCCTAAAGCTGTGGCTTGATTTGTGCTTTTTTATCTGCTTTTTAGCTAGCAAGTCAACAATTTTAAGTTGTTTGTTTTGGTTTAAAAAAACGTAACAATTGACTCCAAAAAACTACATTTTTAAAAGATGTTAATAAACTTTTCCAATAACAATAAAAGGTTTTAGCAGACCACTCGACCTGAATTTTGGAGTAATCCTATTTTGGTATTCCTGCACTTTTGACTTGTATATTGTTTTTGCAACTTTCTCTATTCATAGTGAAATCACACCAACCACAACCCTAGTTTCGGAGTGAGCCAATAAAATTTTATGTGTGTACTTGTGATTTATAGTTCTTTTTCGTGTCTCACTGATACCTTGGTGTTATGCGATTCCTAACAATGTGAACTAGATTTTGTTTTGACATATCTCATTAACAATTACAATTTAAGACAATTTTTTTAGTAATAAAAGTGATTCAAAACATGAATTCTTATCAAGTAGCTAGTTGGTATATTTGGAAACATAAATGCAAGAATTATTTGTAATATTCGGGATATTCTGGAATAACCAGAAAACTAATGGAATATGTGGAATAGAAAAACTTATCTAGTAGGTCCAACCTATATCTACGTGGTGTAGCTTTCCAGTTGTATAGGGCCATGTAACTACTTTCTTCCACTTTTTCTCCTATTTTTTAGACAAAATAATTATGTGTCCCCTTGCTATGAGGTGGGCACACAGCTGCAGGTCGGACCCACTAAAGAACTTCTCATGGACTTGAGTTGGGACTTGTTTTTTTATTTTTTATTTATGACAAGTTGGTGATGAAAATTAAAAATAAATATATTTTTGAATCATTCCTGTTCGGGACCAATACAATTTGAACCAGCTTAACCATGTTTCTGTATGGTTCAAAATAAGCATACACCATGCATCTTTTGACCTTACAGGTATTATAAGTGACTGCTTTCTTTCTGTTATTTAAATCTAGTAACACCTTTGTGTCAAACTTCAAATTTTATAAAGGTAAAGATGTATTTTTTATCCACACACTTATAATTGTTTACTGGCGTATCTACTCTGATGTTGATGGTCATTGATGATGCTTTCTTTTGATTGTTAATATCAAGCCACTAACAGATGCAAGGCTCTATGGACATCGAGATATATGCAGAATCTTGGAAGTCAATGGAGGGAAGGATTTGATGGATAATAAGCGGATGGTAATTGAATTATTTAAACATACTGCTGTTGTCTTTTATAAGATTCGAGCAATAGATTGAGCAAAGTTGTTAATGTTGAAGTTATTGTTAGAATTAGGAAATAGTGATATTATAATTATGGTAATGTTGGAATTAAGAAAGAGTGATATTGTAGTCATGGTAGTGTGTATAAAATTTGTGATTGTGTCAATCACAGATTTAATATCTTTTTTTTATCTTCATTTCCTATTTTGTTCGTTTCCTATTTTGTAATATTGTTTCATTATAAATACAAGGCTCTACCTCATTTATAGGTAAGCCAAATAATTCTTTTCATATTTTTTGGTATTAGAGCCAAAACACAAAAACCCTAGACCACCCAACAGCCTAACCCCACACTCCTAGACCACCCGAAACCACTTACCCACCCTCCTATACCCCTCGGTAGGACTGTATTACACCTGTTGAGGGCCTTGCTGCTACCAACCAGGTCTCATCCTGGCCTAGAGCACTTCGACTAGGTCTTCCCCTGGCCTAGATCGGTTCGATACCCTTTTTAGGGTGATTTGAACCCTTTTTCTCCCTTTTACAAGGTGTAGTGCTGATGCTTTAAGCAATTTAGCTGTTGAGTTTTTTCGGGCTTTTTTGGTTGTTTACTCAGACTGTGTTGCTGTGTTGCTGTCTATTTTAGCCCTCATTATCTCCCCATGGATAACTTATCTTCTCCCATTCCTACTGAGGTATCTACTACGGTCTCCATCAAACTTGTGCCTATTCCAAGTACTGATTTTTCTCTTTCCCATCACACTCCTATTCATCGTATTACGAGTGTGGTGTTGAATGGGAAAAATTTTGCTGCTTGGACCCATTCCCTTAAACTCTACCTTGGAGAAAAAGGAAAAGCCCATTGGCTTTTATCTACTATTACCCCGCCAGCTGCGACGGACCCTACATGTGCTCAGTGGGATATCGATAACTGCACTATTTTGGGATGGATGTTTAATTCCATGGAAGATCGAATTTATCATATGTTCCTTTATTGTGATACAGTTCCGAGTTTGTGGCAGGCATTGTCCCAGATGTACGCTCATGCTCACAATAATGCATGTATCTTTGAGCTTTACCAAGATATAGCCCGAGCCTCTCAATCCTATCTTGGCTTTTCTATAGCTGAATTCTTTGGCTATCTTCAGGCTCGTTGGGAGGAACTTGCTCAATATGAGCCTTTGACTGACCTTCCACCAGAAGCCACCTCCCTCGTGTCCAAGAGGCTTGCCCGACAACACACTTATCAATTTCTCATGGGTTTAAACTCTGAATTTGAATCTCTTTACATTCAGATTCTCAACATATCACCCATGCCATCTCTTTATGAGGCTTTTGCCACTATTGACAGTGATGAGAATCGTTGGCGATTGGTTCAGCCTAGTGTTCCTTCAATACCTCCAATTTTAGCAGATCAGATGGCTCTTGCTACCAGTTTTGGTTCTTGAAGTTCCACCAGTTCTGTTACTTGTCATCATTGTGGTGTGCCTGGACATGTCAAAGCTCGTTGCTTCAAACTTCATCCTGAGTTAAGGCAATGCCCTTCCCGACCTTGTGGTTCTGTTACACGTAATTCTGGCTCTGCTCGCACTGCTGCTTTGGTGGAAGTTACTCCTGCTTCTGAGCCTCCTAATGTCCCTAACCTACAGTAGTTACAGACTCAAATTAGTCAGCTTCAGGCCCAGCTTGGGTCTCTCACCACTGGTTCTCGTGGTCCATCATCCTCTGCTGCCACCCTTGCTATAGGTACTTCTACTATTTTCCATGTTCGGTCTGCTAATCCTTCATGGATTCTAGATTCTGGGGCTAATGATCATATGATTGGTGAGTTTTCTTTTCTTTCCTCTCATGCACCCACCATTGTTGCACAATCTATGTGTCTTGTTGATGGTTCTTGCTCTTCTGTCCAACATAAGGGTGTTGTGTCTTTATCCCCTGATATCACTTTATCTTCTGTGTTGCATGTTCCCAAGATTGCTTATAATCTCTTATCTGTTAGTCGTCTTGCCAAAACCTTTAATTGCGCCATCATCTTTTTACCTTCTTCGCGCCTTTTCCAAAACCTGAGTTCGAAGAGGATTTTTGGCAGGGGATATGAGCGCGATGGGCTATACTACTTTGGGGATCCATCAGACAACCTTCTTTGCCTGTAGCCAGCTTTCAGGTGTTTGTTTTCCTGCTTCTATATCTTGTGTTTTTTCTGTTCAAACTTTAAAGTTATGGCACGCCCGTATGGGTCATGTTAACTTTCAATATTTATGTTAACTTTTTCCGTTATTAAATAAAGCTTGCAAGGATTCTAAATTTCATTGTGTTACTTGTGAGTTGTCTAAACACCGTACTAGTTACATACCACATATGACATGTGCCCCTAGTGCTTTTGAAGTTATTCATTCTGATGTTTGGGGTCCCTCTCCTGTTCCTGCTTTTTCGGGCCATCGTTATTATGTGACTTTTATTGATGATCACACTAAGTGCACTTGGGTCTATTTACTTCACCGCAAGTCTGATGTGTTTCCCATTTTTGTTCAGTTTTTGCAAATGGTTAAAACACAATTTCGTACCATTGTTAGGAACATCCGCTCTGATAATGGTGGGGAATACATCTCCAATGAGTTTCATTCTCACCTTAATCGAACGGGTATTTTTCAATAACTTACATGTCCTCGGACCCCTGAACAAAATGGTGTGGTTGAACGTAAAAACCGTCATATTATATCTGTTGTGCGTTGTTTTCTTTGGGGTATGAGTGTGCCCAAGTCTTATTGGCACATGGCTATTCTTATTGCTGTCTATCTCATTAATCGGACTCCTAGTCGTGTGTTACATGGCCTTACTCCATTCCATATTCTTATGTCTAATACTACCATTTTCTTCTTTTGCCTAGTGTTTTTTGGGTGTACATGTTTTGTTAAGGACCAGCGTCCCACTTGTACTAAGTTAGATGACAAGTCTATTTGTTGTGTCTTTTTGGGGTATTTTTCCAAGTCTAAAGGGTATAGATGTTTTGATCCTGTGTCTCGTCATTTTCACCGTATTCTGGATGTTACTTTTTGTGAGGATCTTCTCTTTTTTTGTTTTAACCCCCTGTTGCAAGTTTCCCCTTCAGCTACTCAAAGTGTTCGCCCGGTCCCCATTTTGGATGCGGTTGCGGATGAGGTTGCTCCCCCTCTCATCCTCCACCTCTGCCTTCTTCCCCCTTTTCCTTGTAGGTATACTCTCGCCACCCTCATGCTCAGCCCCCTCCTGCCATCTCTCCGGATCTTGGGTCAGGTAATTCTTCCCCTTTCCATACCTTTCCTTCCCTTCCTCGCCGTAATCCTTCTTGGGATCACCATCCCCCCAATCGTTGGGGTTATCTGTGTAGTACTAATCATCCCATTTCCCAGTATCTCTCATATGACAGGGTTTTTGACTCATATCATTCTTTTCTTGGCAAGCTTGAGTCCGAGTCTATTCCTTGGTCTGTGTCAGAGGCCCTTCAGAATCCACAATGGGTGGCGGCAATGCAGACTGAAATGGCAGCTTTAGAACAGAATCATACTTGGGATTTGGTTCCTTTACCTTCTGGTGAGAGTACCATGGGTTGCAAATGGGTCTTTGCTATTAAGTACCTACCTGATGGCTTCGTTGATCGTTATAAGGCCCGCTTAGTGGCCAAGGGCTTCACTCAAGTTCCTGGCAAGGATTTTGGTGCTACCTTTGCACCAGTTGCCAAGCTTACATCTATTCGTCTACTCATCTCTCTTGCAGCATCCCATTCTTGGCCCCTTTATCAGCTTGATGTCGAGAATGCCTTTCTGCATGGGGATCTTCTTGAGACAATTTATATGGCCCCTCCTCCTGGTTTTTGAGTTGCGGGGGAGTATTCGGGACAAGTATGTCGATTGCGCAAGTCTTTGTATGGCTTAAAGCAGTCTCCATGAGCTTGGTTTGGTCGTTTCAGCTCAATCATCATCTCTATGGGCTTTGTTCAGTGCCATTCAAACCATACTTGTTTCATCCGTCGTAATTCTGCAAGTCAGTGTATAGTCTTGTTGGTGTATGTGGATTATATCATTCTCATTGGTGATGACTTTATAGGCATTGATCAAGTAAAACGGGATTTGGGACACACCTTTGATATTAAGGATTTGGGGAATCTTAAGTATTTTCTAGGTATTGAGGTGACTCGCTCATAGTAGGGGATTTCCTTATTTCAAAAGAAGTACACTCTTGTTACTTAAGGATACTGTTATGTTGGGGTGTAAACCTGCTTCTACTCCTATGGATCCCAATGTCAAGCTCACATCAGAGTCCAGCGAATTACTAGAGGATCCAGGTATGTATCAACGTCTTGTTTGGCGTCTCATCTATCTGACCAATACTAGACCTGACTTGACATTTGCGGTTAGTGTAGTTGGCCAATTCATGCATGCATCTCGTACAGAATATCTTGATGCGGTTCATCACATCTTGAGATATTTGAAGACCTCTCCTGGCTTGGGATTGTTCTTCACAGCTGATTCTCAATCTGGACTCTCTTGTTTTACTGATGCTGACTATGTAGGATCTAGAACGGATAGGAGTTCTACTTCTGGCTTCTATACTTTCTATGGTGATCATCTTATATTATGGAAAAGTAAGAAGTAAGCACTTGTTTCTAGGTCTTCTGCAGAAGCTAAGTATAGGGCTATGACACAAGACACTTGTGAAATTCTATGGTTGTGTTCTATTTTGGCAGAGTTAGGATTTGAGGAGACTGCTCCCGCTTCTTTATTTTGTGACAACAATTCTGCTATTATGTTGTCTTCTGATTCTGTCCTGCATGAGCGTACTAAGCATATAGAGGTTGATATACATTTCATTCGAGATAAGGTTCGGATTGGTATTGTGAGACCATCCTTTGTCTCTTCTCTCAGCAGTTAGCAGATATGTTCACCAAGTCTGTAGGCCCAACATTACTCTAGTTGTCTATCGGCAAGTTGCGTTTATTGAATATCTTCACACCAGCTTGAGGGGGAGTGTTGGAATTAGGAAATAGTGATATTATAATTATGGTAGTGTTGGAATTAGGAAAGAGTGATATTGTAATTATAGTAGCATGTATGAAATCTGTGATTGTGTCAATCACAGATTTAATACCTTTTTTAACTTCATTTCCTATATTGTTTGTTCCCTATTTTGTTCATTTCCTATTTTGTAATATTGTTTCATTCATTCATAGGTAAGCCAAATAATTCTTTTCATTCTTTTGTTATTACTCTTACCTCTTGATCAATGTTCAAGCCCCCAATGGGTATTATTCTCCTGAGTTCATATTTCCCTTTCAAACTATTAACCCTTGCAATCTGCAAAGTACTCTTCTTTTATCTAGAGATGTTTCTCCAAGATCAGTAGGCAATGCTTGTTTAAATAGTGTGGCATGTCTTTCAAATTCATCCAATGTAGGAAATGTTCTAAAAGTTGCATTTCATAATGAAGAAAATTTAAACAGGTCACACAAATAAATGACTGAACTCTGAAATGCTCTAAAAGTTGCATTTCGATCAACATCCTTCTCTATGATGTTAGGAAGGGTATACTTCACCTTCAAGCTGACTGAATTTTCATTTGAAACAAATTATGCCATACAAATTTCACTGTTTAGTAACTTGTGCTTCATTTGTTTTTCAGACAGTTCGTAATGAAGAAGATTCAAATGAAGTGAACATTGATATATCTGAGTTGAATTTGCAGCAATCCTCAATAATCAAACAGGTAATACATATAAGAGAGGGTAGGTTGGTAGTTGCCTAGTTATGTTAAATAATTAAACAGCTCATTATGATTATTGTTTAATATCCCTTTAGCAGACTAAAATACTCTGTGTTCTTTGATATGGCTTCAATTGGAGAAAATTCCATGTGTCAGTAGTACACAAACTGCAGCAAATGTAAATGATTTAAGATTTGTTTTTTGCTGCCACACAAAAGGAATGATGCCATTTTTTCACAATTGGAACCTCAGTGAGTAGTGTATTCTTCCCCAAATTAATATTAAAATGCAGAAGCTGTTCTTCTCTTGGTTTCCCAACAGCAGATACATAAAAATGCAGAAGTTGTTAATTCTCAAAGTACTGAAAAAGGTCTTGCAAAGAGCCAATAGACACATTCAACACTATGGAACTGTTATAAAACGCCATGAACATGTACTTGTGCAGACTGTTAGATAAAACACAACGGGATATGCAACATCATGACACCCGATCTGTGCATCTTGCAGTGCATATCAGTTAGGAACGTAATAATTAGTTCATGAAATCTAACTGAATCAAGAAGTTTTGTTTGTTTTTTGTTATTTTTCTTTTTACATATGTTTTTCATGAGTCCTTGATGAGTAGATTGAGTATTTCTCCATTTATCTGCTTCAAATGTCAGCTTATCTGAAAAATTTTATGCACTAAGGGGATCTGGCATTCTATGACTCAAACATATGAATATGTATGACACTTGACACATTATGAATATATAAATCTAAGGTATCTAAATGTATTGAGTCTATGTTGTTCCTTGAACAGTTTTGTCAACTGAAAATTCATATATTGTGAATTGTTATCTTCATCATATGTTTCCTGCCAAATTTATTCGCGATTACTTTCTAAATGTGATTTTAAACTGAGACAATGTTTGTGTTTGTGTTACTTCTCAGGGTGCATTTGGCGCGTCTGAAAAGGTCAAGTGGCGTGGAACATGGGTTGTCAAAACAATAATCAAACGACACATATACCATCCTGTAAAAATGTTTGTCTTCTTATACTTTTCCTTGTCTTCCAATTAATGAATCCATATGAGTCAATGGCTTTTGTGTTACTATTTGAGGCACTGATGACCATTTGCTTTTGCACTTAATTACAGGGTGCTGTCTGCTACAGATAATACTCTTTTAAGGGAACTTCGACATCCAAATATTTTGCAGTTTCTTGGTTCAATTGTGCAAGGTGAAGAGATGATCCTCATTACAGAGTATTTGTCAAAAGTAAGTACTTATTACTGTACTGTATTGTCCTGTATATATTTGAATTGTCATTGATATATGTCAAATATTTGTGAAATATATAAATTGTTTATTTTTGAACCAGAAGCCTTGTCATTTCTGTGGTTGATTTACAGAATTAAACATAGAGATATTTTTTTGTGTCTATTTTCTCTTCTTCTTTTTTTTCTCCCTATCTTCACATTGTTTTTAATTTTTATTATCTTTTTTTTTATGAATTCTCCTTTTACTTCTTGAAATATTTTGCATTTAACAATTTTCTACAACATGGGTAAACATAACGGATTTCATATCTATTGTTCTTATTGAAGTCTTGATTTTTGACAAACTAGAAAGTGAAACAGAATTAATGTCGAGAACAAATATTAGGATGCACTTCATTTGACAATATGTTTGTAGTTGTTGGATGAACTTTAGAAATCTTTAGAGGTTTGAAGGTTTGCATGCTTGATTATTTATTTTTTAAATTTTTTATCGATAGTATTTTGTTTGATATTGCTGAATAATTTGAATAAATTCCAAGAGTATCGTTTGTTTCTCTATTTACAAACCCAAAAAATCTAATGATTTCTCTCCTCATAGTTCGGGAAATCCATGGCTATGTTTGGTGAAGCTCTCAAATCATAATTCCACCCCTCCATTTGCACCCTCTGTTTGGATAGAGTTTTGAAAATGTGATTCCACCACACATTTCAAAACATATTTCTCTTTCACATTTGGCATATCTCTCTCTTTCGTCTTCTCCATTCTGAAAAGTAGGGGAGTTTTTGAATTTTGTGTCTATCCGGTCATCCTCCCGGATGTCCGGCAAGTTGATTGGAATAGTGTAATTATTATTATTATTATTATTTTTTTTTTGCAATTGCCAATTGCCACCTGTTGTTTGGAAAAAAATTATTATATTTGTTTTTGATATTTTTTAAATATAGAATTTATTTTTTTTACACCAAAATGACTACTTATGTTTTTGAATTGAATGTTAAAAAAAGTTTGGTTATGAGTTTTGAATAGAATTTGTAATAGAGTTTTGAGTTGTGCATTTGGTTATGAGTTATAACTTTTTGAATTAAGTTCTGAAAATTCTTTTCAAAACTCATAACCAAACAAATTTTCTCAATTCATAATATGTCACATTAAAAATTCAAACCTTAATTCAAAACTCAATTCAAAAATCTTTTCAAAACTCATAACTACACAAATTTTCTCTTTTCAAATCATAATTCCAAAACTTACAAACTTAAGATACAACTCTATTCTCAAATCATAATTTTAAAACTCTACCAAACGCAATCCATGTTTTTTTCCTCTCCTTTTTCTTTATGTAAGTTTCAGGTTGCACAATGAAGCTGATTTTGATCATTAATGTATTTTTGCTATTTTTCTCTATCTGCTATTCAAGGGGAACTTGGATGATATTTTGACCAAAAAAATTCGCCTTGACCTGCCAACTGCCCTGCGCTATGCACTTGACATTGCTAGGTATTGTGCTTTTCTTCCTTTGAACTCAAATTGTTAAGAAGCAAATTGATGGAATGAGAATTACAATCCCATGATCTATGAATCATGGGATTCTAATTTTCATTCCAACAGCACTTTGCTGATTCATATTCCTTATGCTTGTTTTGGCATATCTTTCCATTTTAAATGTTAATTAGCCTCAGATTCTTAAATCAATTTACAGGGGAATGAATTATCTTCATCAGCATAAGCCCTTTCCCATAGTTCACAATCACCTGGATCCCAGGTAACCTCCATTTCATTATATATCTGATTGAGATTATCTGAAGATTGTTTGTTTTACCCATTTTATACCGTTCTATAGAATATTAATAATTTGTCTTTTGTTTCACTACTTTCCCTACTAGCTAGATATCTATCTGGAAACTAGATCCATTGAATTCAAATGTGGAAGATGTACAAATGGTTTTGTCCAAATGGAAATGATCTTGCTTGACTCCAAATATGTATCCATGAGAGGAAACACTTTACACTTGAAGCATATTGTTTATAAAACTGCAATGTCGATAGAAAAGTTCCATTTTTTTTTTCCTTTCTAGATTGGGCACCTTTTCCCCCTATCATTTGATTTTAAATCAAACTAATTTAAGTTGAAAAGTATATTCAACTAGTTTTATAGGCAAATAGTTGTTTCTCCTCTTAAGTGGTTACACTCCTGTCATTCCTTTAAGGAATTTATTTTTCCAAAAGAATTGAGGTTGTCCAGACTTTTGTTCGTTTTGATGCAGAAACTTGTTGCATGATGAAGGTGGCCACTTAAAGATTGGTGAATATTGGGTCCAAATGCTGTATGAGCGGATACACCCAAATCAAGAGAGTCGTATGTTGCCATTGCTTCAGTCTATTGTGAAGTTTGTCTTTCTAAGATTACAACTTCATCTAGTGATCTCTGTTTTGTTTCACAGGCCAAAGAAATAACAGTTCACCAAATGACACAAACAAGGATATCCGTTCATTTGGATTCATATTTCATCAGGTATGTAGTAGGTTAAGTTATTTAATATGACATTGTTTGTTTTTTATACTCATCCTTTTCATTTTACTAGTGGTGGTATACACGGCCGTTGCATGTGGTATTTGTAATTATATTTTTGAAATGGAAAACTTTATGATAATATAAAGGAAATAGACATTAGAAAAATAGTGTTTCATAGTGAATTTATAAACTATGTAGATTTATCAACCAAATACAATACAGTATTTCGTAGTAGATGAGAAAAG
Organism: Camellia granthamiana; assembly: GCA_036172215.1. NCBI lineage: Eukaryota > Viridiplantae > Streptophyta > Magnoliopsida > Ericales > Theaceae > Camellia > Camellia granthamiana. Next base: position 41,718,914 of record CM069903.1, on the reverse strand, counting down.
TAAGAGGTTCGGTATTAGAAAGCTATAAAACCATTGATATAAAGTAAATGAATGATGTACAAATGTGATTTGAGCGATGAATAACCAAGTAGAAATTGTAAGAAAGAAGAAACTTAAACCCATAATTTATCGAGAATCCTGATGAATGATCTAGATTTAATTCTTAAATGATGGGTCCTACTTCTAAAATAAATTTCAACCACACATGTATTTTCTAGTAAAAATTTTGAGTTTGTAGAAGTCCTCATGACAAATACAAATGTGTGTTATCAAAAAGTAGTTGGATTCTCTCTTGTACAATAAACGTAAGTAAAAATTGTATATGTGAAAAGGAGCAAAAAACTTACACCTTCTATAGAAGATAAAGTGTCTCTCAATGAATAGATGTGTCTGTTCAATTTAATTTTGTAATGATTTGTAAGAGCCTGACTATTCGGTTCATACAAAAAATACTAATTTTCAACTTTTAAAATTAGGATTGAGTTTAAATTTGAGAGAACTTGACGGTCTCGTGGGGCTCCCCAAAAGTTTTGTTTCGATGATTCGAACTGTTCATTTTGTAGAACCCTCAGTGTATATTATTCATAGAAAAAATTAGATTGATCTGATAAGTATAACATTTTTATTTTATCACGTGTTTCTAAAAAAATAGACGGCAAATATATTTTTAAAAATAAACTCTTTTTTTTAGACAATCATGATAAAATTTACACGGAGGGTCATATAACAAAATGAACAATTTAGATCATTAAATAAGAACTTGTGGTGAGCCTCACCAGCCTATCAAAATCTATCAAGTTTATAGTTGAATTTAGATTTGAATTTTTGAAGAACTCAACCATAAAATTATGTACTATTCTATGAAAAATGCTGGAGATCCACAATTTTATATCTACGATTCAATTACAACAATGTGGCAAGACAATTGGATACTATATTTACTACTATAATTAAGTGTGTGACAAATTAAAAATTAACATATATTAGCGTCAATTATGCCACATCATTATGGATTAAATTAGAGAATTTTTTTAGGAGTTTCAAATATTATTATTATATGAAGTTTTCTAATCGTAAAGCAACCATTCACAAAAATTAAGAAGTCTTAGTGCCTGTGGCTACATGGTGCCTGTGGCTGTAGCTATGTGGTGCCTTTTCAGGGACGTGTTGAGAAGGGTATTTTGAAAATATGAAAAAGTTGAAAACAAGTGAGGGGTATTTTGAAAATATGAAAAAGTAAAAAACAAGTGAGGGTGCTCACACTTTTAAAACAGTAGTAGAAAACGAGGTGTATTTTAGGAATATGAAAAAGTAGAAAACAAGTGTGGGTGCTTGAAAAGTCATAAATATAGCTCAGAGTTTCATGTATATCAACTTCATGGTCGATGTCTGATACATAATATGTTGTCATGCATCACATTTGGAAGTTCAACAAAATAACAAACCATTCAAACGGATGACCAAATGCATTACAAATCTAGTAAATTTTAATTATGGACTTATGTTGAAGCCCCCAATGGTGCTAATTCCCTTTAGAAAATGTTCTTCACATGAAATTTCGTTGGGTATGGCATTGGGAACCTGGGTTCAAGCATCTCTCTAACCCATGAATACAAAAAACACCCAACACTTTCCAATTAAGAACACAGGACAATCTATTTAATAGAAATGATTTTACTCTTGCCATTATTCATACTGGAGGGGCAATATTTTGTAAGATTGTTTACTGTTTCTCTCGCTTCTTATTGAAAAGGAGCATATTTAATTTTAGTTATCATAGATATAATTATGTTTGATTATATGTAATTTCTATTTACATTTGTAAAACAAATGTTGTACAGATGCTAGAAGGAAGGCACTTTACCAATGAGAACTTTGACTTCATACATCTGATGTCCATTGATTTTGAACCAAAGTTCCGTGTGAGCCGGTGTCCTGGAAGAATCCAACAGTAAGTGAACTCTTTCACCTTGTTTATGTTATATTTTTCTTTGAAAGATACTAGATTAGTTGAATTTGCATGTTCATAATAAGTGAAGACTTAAGAAGCATCTAAAAGCACAAAAACTTCTTGGCATTTTAACATGTTCATATATTTTAACTGTATGCATTCATTCATTAGAGAGAGATGGTAGACTGCGACAGAGATTGATTTGCCATATCTTTTTAATTATATGAATTAGTTGAGGCAGCACAAGCAGGAGAAAAGAAGAGAGAAGAATTAGAAACAGAAGAGAAGGAAAGAGAAGCTCATGGGGAGTAATCCCAGTTCAATACTCGAATCATAGTATCCAAAACCTATTACATATAAGGCTATTTATAGGCATCTAGGAAAACCTAATTAACGTTACCCAAAAAAAAAAAAGTCTACAATAATAAAAAGCCCAAGTAAGCAATAAAACTCAATAAATTTAAAATAATGCCAAAATAAAGCATTAAATCCCAAAATATTCAATTTGTCTTTATCCAATTCCTTCACAACCTCTTCATTATTAGTACTCAATGCTGTGATGAAGTAAAAATTGGTTGATTGTTTGGTCAATTACACTGTAGTAATAATAAGGTTCAAGGACTCACATTAACCATGGTTGATTGTGTGTGACTAGTACAGCCTGTAATGAGCCCATTATTCGTATTGTTGGCCCCAAATATTTGACACAAGGAAATTTGAGTCCTACTTCTTAGATGATACTTCTGTTTTTTTGTTCTATTGACCCGAAAAAAGAAAAGAAAAGAAAAGAAATTAAACAACCATATCAATGTTAGAAATTAAACAATCATATGAGCTTTTATCCACTAGATGTGAAATAAATCATGCTTCTTGTTATACTATTGCATGTTCAATCTCAAACAGCAGGCATTCTCCATTTAAAGAGGTCAGACATGCCTTCTTTCGTCACATTTTCTCAATATGTGTAGCTATTTGGTGATTTTTTGCAGGTTGATAGAGAATTGCTGTAGCAAAGACCCTTCTAAAAGGCCTTCATTCGAGAATGTCATAGAAATCCTAGAGGAAGTTTGTTTGGGAAAAGGCCGTTGCCCCGTTTGTTGAGCATTTTCTTCGCTGTAGATAAATAAGAAAACAACCGAATATGAAAAGATGATTGAATCTTTCAATGGTGTGCTCAACAGTCCTCTCAATAAACTTCGGGTGGTGACATTGCTTATAATGCTTCTTGTATAAAGGAAAATACTTTTGCTAGATCTTCTCAACCTTTTGTGAAAATCTGACATAATGTCTTTCACCTTGTATTAGTGATCTGGCTACTATGAATTTCTCTCTCTTGGAGAAAAAAATGGACTATAATTTATGATCTTGATCTCTTAACGTTGGTTGGTATTGTTTTATCATTTTCATTTTCATTTTTGGTGTTTTCAGGAATAAAAACTAAAAATAATAAAAATTTGAAAACACCAATTGTCTTCATTTTTGTGCAAAACATTTTCTGAAAATGTGAAACAAACTTTTTGGTGTTTTTTAAGGGAGTATACTCTTCTGTCCTCTTAGATAGTACACCAATTCAATCTCAACAACTACTTAACATTTTTCTTTACAAAAGTTTTACTAAAAAATATACGAAGTTTTCAAACTTGATGATGAACATCTCTTTTGGATGTTTCTAACTGAAAGAAACTGTCAAAGGATGTTTCTTGTGGGTTACATGCAATGCTTCTTTTTCCAACCTCAACATGACTGCCAATCCCAAGGTCTTGCAGCTTTGCATCACATACACTTTGAGGTTTATTAGAGCAAAACAATGTAAAATGAACAAATAAACCTTGATGTTATGTTTGTTAAAGGGGGAGGAAAAGAAGACTTTTTGACAAATAATTTCATTGTTATCTCATATATTACTAACACAACCAAATAAATAATTAAATTTACTTAATTTTTTAAAATTTTTATTTCCTCCATTTATTTTTTAATAAACTGAATGAAAAATAATAATAAATCAAAACAATATAAGGAGAATCAATGGGATTAGTTTGCTGGTTAGAATTTTAACACTTTATTAGGAGGTTAAAAGTTTAACTCTGTTTATTCCCTGTGTTTGGTAACTTTTAAAAAAGTTAAATTTTCTTTATGGTAAAATTCTTGTAATTTATGTGAACATATTTTACATTAATTACACTTTTCATTCTTGTAATTTGATTAAAATTTCACTTTAGTTCCTATAGTTTCAATTTGAATAATTTGATCCGCATACTCTAAGTCTAGTTTTAATTTGGTAATTTCATCTAAATTGGAGGTTAAAATAACAATTTTGGGACGATTTTCGATTTTTTAAGATTTTAATTTGGTTCTTCGGTCTAAATTTGAGATTAATATTAATAATTTTGGAATACTTGTTAGTTTTTTAAGTGCACACCTAAATAAAATTAACAAAAAGTTACGTGGAATGACCAAATTAAAATTAAATTTAAAGTGTAAGGACCAAATTATTCAAATTAAAACCATATAAGGACTAAAGTAAAATTTAGATCAAACTAAGAAAGTAAAAAGTATAATTAACCCAAAAATTTAACTTTTCAAACTCATCTAGTCTAGTTTAGAAAAAAATTTAATTTTTTTTTAAAAATTGTCATTTGAGTTTTTCCTATCTTTAGTAAATTTTAAAAAATATAAAAAAATGAATACTCTTCTTTCTTTTTTTTCTTTTAATTTTTAAGGGTTTGAGCCTAATAAAAAATTTTAATTTAAAAAATTTATTAAAATTAAAAAATATATAAATTAAAAATGCAATTATCAAATTTGGAAAATGGGTTGGAGGTTAAAATAGCCAATAAAAATAAACAAAATATCATATTCAAACTATAATCATTTTACATTTTTTTCTTACAACTATCAAATCAACTATCATCTCAAACATAACTTTTTTAATTCGGTTAGAATAACTAAAAAAAATTAAAAAACAAACTTAAATACCAAACATCAAGGTTTGAGAATTTAGTATTGTACAGAAAGATGAAACATAGTTGATTTGATATACATATACATATACTCTCTCGATTGATCCATCGGAACTGTGGAACAAAAAGATCTGAGTCAGAGTGACGACGCGGCTGGCAATATAATGGATGATGAGCTGCCCCCATTGCCAGCGCGACAAACTCAGCTGACTGACACCCACCATCCCCACCACCGCCTCTTTCCAACAATTTTAATATCACCCAAAGCTTGGAACTCTTGGATCCAATTAAACTATCAAATCAGACATAATATTTTAAGAGTTTAAGTTGTAGGTTGAATTTTTTTTTTTTTTTTTTTTTTTTTTTTTTTTTTTTATGAATTAGACAACATATAATTAAATTCAGTGTAAATTTCAGTAGTAATTTTGAAGTTTGAATTATGTTCAAATAAAAACAATATCAAAATTTTGAATTAAATTTAGATCATCCGGTATAAGGGATGGTAAAAATTCTTCGACCTGATTGTATTTGTTCTAATCCAATTTTAATATAAATGATTTGAAAGAGTATTTATTGGGTAGGATTTATGTCAAAACTGTCAAATTTATATTAAAATAATTCAATTTAAAAATAAAAATTCGAGTGCAAAATCTAAAAATCCGACATATTGCTGTCATAGGCAGACTACAAATATATTAAATATACACATAAAATATTGTCAGTTTGATGACACTAGATTATTAGATTAACTTAAGTATATATGTCTCATATCTCATATCTCTCGACTATCTTTCTTCACTTATATAAATTTGACATTATGTTATTATTATAGTAATGTTTGTATTGATTTGTTATGTTATTATATTATTGCAAGTTATTTGTTTTAATTAATATTTGTCATAAAAAAAATATTAGTAGTGTCCAAGTTTAAAAAATAAAAAAAATGAAATATCCATCTAGGAAAAAAAAATCACGCAATAATTATCTAAAGCTCTAAAAACTGAATAAAGTTGTCACACAATAATGTTGGCATAAAGAAGCATTTCCTAATTCCAGCACAAGCACAGAGCGTATTAATAATATCTTAATTAGGTTTTGGTCGATAAATCTCTAACAACCAAGCTTGCAATTAAAAAATTAAAATTAAATTATTTGTATAATCCTAACCTATCAACCAAAGCTTGCAATTAAAAAATAAAAAATTAAAATTATTTGTATAATCCGATTCCTAAGTTGAATAAACAATGAATACGGAGTATGAGGGGATGGGTCCACACGGATTTAACATTGGAAATAATAATAATTCATAAAATCATATAATAAATTAAATAAGAAATTACAAAAAAACTTAAGATTTGAATAATGTAACAAAATAAATCTTAAATTTTAAATTCTATCAATTTAAATTGTAATATTTTGATTTGTTTTCAATCTAAATCATTTGGTTATTTTCGATAAGTAAAACTATTTGAAAAAATGTATTTTAGTCATTAAATTCAATACAAGTATATGAAAAATATCTAAAATATCTATTTTCATTGTGTTTAATGATTAAAATATTTTTTTCCAATAATTTTACATCACAAAAATAGGAGAATAGTTAAATTAAAAAAAAATCAAAAAATTAGAATTTAAATTGGCAAACTTAAAAATTAAAAATTTATTTAATTACAAACTCAAACCCTGATTTATTTTATTTATAATTTTTCCTAACTCTGTGTTTGGTTAGAGAATTTAAAGAGAATCTTTTCCTTTTCTCTTTTTAAATCCCCTCCAAATTCCCCAACTAAACACATCATAAATGTAAATTATAAGAACCACACAACAAGTAGTTATGCCATTTCATTGCAATGCTTTATGAATTTTCATCATCAGTTTCCGACTTTACCAGAACGCGGACTCGGAGAGACCTTGCACGTTGTCAACCCACCCATTCCACTCATTTCGCTCCCCAATCCAAATACAACTGTCTTCGAATCTTCTACTCTTACTTTTTCTCTCTCTCTCTCTCTATAGAATTCCAAACCAGACTTTTTCCAATTTGCACAACTCTCTCTCCCCCATCCACATCTCCATCACACTAACTTTGAAGACAAAGTCCTCTCTCTCCAATCCTTGTTACCAATTCCTCTTTATACCTTCTCCTCCTCTCCTCCAAGGTTTCATCCCAACTCTTCTCTCTCTCTCTCTCTCTCTCTCTCTCTCTCTATTAAACCACCATCTTCTCAATTCTCTTCCACTGACTTTGAAGACAGTCTTCTTCTTCTTCTTCTTCTTCTCTCTGAATATGGGAAACTACATCTCTTGCACCCTATCAGGCCCAGGAGGCAAACACTCCAGAGCCCCAAAAGTAATCTTCCCAACAGGCGAAATCAAACAATTCCACCAACCTGTAAAAGCTGCGGAACTCATGCTAGAGACCCCCAACTTCTTCGTGGTGAACTCCACGTCTCTCCAAATAGGTCGGAGATTCTCCGCTCTCAACGCCGATGAAGACCTTGAGATTGCCAACGTTTACGTCATGTTTCCCATGAAGAGACTCAATTCCATGGTCACTGCTGCTGACATGGGTGCCTTGTTCCTCACGGCAAACTCCGCAGCCAAAAACATTAGGGTCTTGCCGGAACCACAAAAGATGGAACAAGAAGAAGCTGTGCCCAAGTTAAATTTTCTTTATGGTAAAATTCTTGTAATTTATGTGAACATATTTTATATTAATTACACTTTTCATCCTTGTAATTTGATTAAAATTTCACTTTAGTTCCTATAGTTTCAATTTGAATAATTTGATCTGTATATTCTAAGTCTAGTTTTAATTTGGTAATTTCATCTAAATTGGAGATTAAAATAACAATTTTGGGGCCATTTTTGATTTTTTAAGATTTTAATTTGGTTCTTCAGTCTAAATTTGAGATTAATATTAACAATTTTGGAACACTTGTTAGTTTTTTAAGATGTACACGTAAATAAAATTAACAAAAATTTACATGGAAGGACTAAATTAAAACTAAATTTAAAGGGTAATGACCAAATTATTCAAATTAAAACTATATAAGGACTAAAGTAATTTAGATCAAACTAAGAAAGTGAAAAGTATAATTAACCCAAAAGTTTAACTTTTCAAACTCATCTAGTCTAGTTTAGAAAAAAATTAAATTTTTTTTTAAAAATTGTCTTTTGAGTTTAAAAATTGTCATTTGAGTTTTTCCTATCTTTAGTAAATTTTCAAAAATATAAAAAAATGAATACTCTTCTTTCTTTTTTTTTCTTTTAATTTTTAAGGGTTTGAGCCTAATAAAAAAATTTAATTTTAAAAAATTATTAAAAATAAAAAATATATAAATTAAAAATGCAATTATCAAATTTGGAAAATGGGTTGGAGGTTAAAATAGTCAATAAAAATAAACAAAATATTATATTCAAACTATATCATTTTACATTTTCTCTCACAACTATCAAATCAACTATCATTCTAAACATAACTTTTTTAATTCGGTTAGAATAACCAAAAAAAATTTAAAAACAAACTTAAATACCAAACATCAAGGTTTGAGAATTTAGTATTGTACAGAAAGATGAAACATAGTTGATTTGATATACATATACATATACTCTCTCGATTGATCCATCGGAACTGTGGAACAAAAAGATCTGAGTCAGAGTGACGACGCGGCTGGCAATATAATGGATGATGAGCTGCCCCCATTGCCAGCGCGACAAACTCAGCTGACTGACACCCACCACCGCCCACCATCCCCACCACCGCCTCTTTCCAACAATTTTAATATCACCCAAAGCTTGGAACTCTTGGATCCAATTAAACTATCAAATCAGACATAATATTTTAAGAGTTTAAGTTGTAGGTTGAATTTTTTTTTTTATATGAATTAGACAACATATAATTAAATTCAGTGTAAATTTCAGTAGTAATTTTGAAGTTTGAATTATGTTCAAATAAAAACAATATCAAAATTTTGAATTGAACTTAGATCATCCGGTATAAGGGATGGTAAAAATTCTTCGACCCGATTGTATTTGTTCTAATCCAATTTTAATATAAATGGTTTGAAAGAGTATTTATTGGGTAGGATTTATGTCAAAACTGTCAAATTTACATTAAAATAATTCAATTTAAAAATAAAAATTCAAGCGCAAAATCTAAAAATCCGACATATTGCTATCATAGGCAGACTACAAATATATTAAATATACACATAAAATATTGTCAGTTTGATGACACTAGATTATTAGATTAACTTAAGTATATATGTCTCATATCTCATATCTCTAGACTATCTTTCTTCACTTATATAAATTTGACATTATGTTATTATTATAGTAATGTTTGTATTGATTTGTTATGTTATTATATTATTGCAAGTTATTTGTTTTAATTAATATTTGTCATAAAAAAAATATTAGTAGTGTCCAAGTTTAAAAAATAAAAAAAATGAAATATCCATCTAGGAAAAAAAAATCACGCAATAATTATCTAAAGCTCTAAAAACTGAATAAAGTTGTCACACAATAATGTTGGCATAAAGAAGCATTTCCTAATTCCAGCACAAGCACAGAGCGTATTAATAATATCTTAATTAGGTTTTGGTCGATAAATCTCTAACAACCAAGCTTGCAATTAAAAAATTAAAATTAAATTATTTGTATAATCCTAACCTATCAACCAAAGCTTGCAATTAAAAAATAAAAAATTAAAATTATTTGTATAATCCGATTCCTAAGTTGAATAAACAATGAATACGGAGTATGAGGGGATGGGTCCACACGGATTTAACATTGGAAATAATAATAATTCATAAAATCATACAATAAATTAAATAAGAAATTACAAAAAACTTAAGATTTGAATAATGTAACAAAATAAATCTTAAATTTTAAATTCTATCAATTTAAATTGTAATATTTTGATTTGTTTTCAATCTAAATCATTTGGTTATTTTCGATAAGTAAAACTATTTGAAAAAATGTATTTTAGTCATTAAATTCAATACAAGTATATGAAAAATATCTAAAATATCTATTTTCATTGTGTTTAATGATTAAAATATTTTTTTCCAATAATTTTACATCACAAAAATAGGAGAATAGTTAAATTAAAAAAAAAAAAATCAAAAAATTAGAATTTAAATTGACAAACTTAAAAATTAAAAATTTATTTAATTACAAACTCAAACCCTGATTTATTTTATTTATAATTTTTCCTAACGCTGTATTTGATTAGAGGATTTGGAGAGGGATTTGGAAAGAGAAAGGGAAAAGTTAGGTGCACCTTTTCCCTTTCTTTTTTTAAATCTCTCCCTAAATTTCCCAACCAAACACAACATAAATGTAAATTATAAGAACCACACAACACCTAGTTATGCCAGTTCATTGCAATGCTTATGAATTTTCATCATCAGTTTCCGACTTTACCAGAACGCGGACTCGGAGACCATGCACGTTGTCAACCCACCCATTCCACTCATTTCGCTCCCCAATCCAAATACAACTGTCTTCGAATCTTCTACTCTTACTTTTTCTCTCTCTCTCTCTCTCTCTCTCTCTCTCTCTCTCTCTATAGAATTCCAAACCAGACTTTTTCCAATTTGCACAACTCTCTCTCCCCCATCCACATCTCCATCACACTAACTTTGAAGACAAAGTCCTCTCTCTCCAATCCTTGTTACCAATTCCTCTTTATACCTTCTCCTCCTCTCCTCCAAGGTTTCATCCCAACTCTTCTCTCTCTCTCTCTCTCTCTCTCTCTCTCACTCTCTCTCTCTATTAAACCACCATCTTCTCAATTCTCTTCCACTGACTTTGAAGACAGTCTTCTTCTTCTTCTTCTTCTTCTTCTTCTTCTTCTTCTTCTCTCTGAATATGGGAAACTACATCTCTTGCACCCTATCAGGCCCAGGAGGCAAACACTCCAGAGCCCCAAAAGTAATCTTCCCAACAGGCGAAATCAAACAATTCCACCAACCTGTAAAAGCTGCGGAACTCATGCTAGAGACCCCCAACTTCTTCGTGGTGAACTCCACGTCTCTCCAAATAGGTCGGAGATTCTCCGCTCTCAACGCCGATGAAGACCTTGAGATTGCCAACGTTTACGTCATGTTTCCCATGAAGAGACTCAATTCCATGGTCACTGCTGCTGACATGGGTGCCTTGTTCCTCACGGCAAACTCCGCAGCCAAAAACATTAGGGTCTTGCCGGAACCACAAAAGATGGAACAAGAAGAAGCTGTGCCCAAGCTGAATGTTGATGATATTGAAGAGTTTTCAATGCCGGAGTTCAAGCACAGGTTGTCCATGTGCAGGTCGAAGAAGCCATTGTTAGAGACCATTGTAGAAGAACCAGTTTGTTTCAGGTGATAGGCAAAATGGGAAAGAATATACATATATATATATAGTATATCTAGAGGACTATACCAAGTGTTTTGGGTTAAATATAAATATACACTGTTTGATTCTCAAAATATCCGCACAGTTCCATTTTGATTCTCGTATTTTGATTTATTCAATTTATGTTTAAATGGTTTAGTGTCGTTTCCATTCAAATTTAGACACAAATAACGCTATTTTGGTTATGAAATTTGGATAAAAACGACATTAGTAATATTTAAACATAAATTTAATAGAATTGAAATTTTGAAAATCAAAACGAAACCCAATGCATATTTTAGAGACTAAATAGTATATTTCACCCCAATGTTTATACGAAAGCTATGAAGGAAGGAGCTTGTGCTTGTTGTGTAATGCAGCGATTGGATTGTATTATTGTAATCTTTGTAGGGATATGAAGGGAAATACCACAAAAAAGATACATATGTGAAGAAGGGAGTCTCAAAAGGGCACCTATTTATTGTCTTGCTGCTTGTTTCCTGCGTCTTCTTAATTTAATATTAGGGATCATGAAAAAAATATCATGAAATGCATTATAAAGATTTTTCATTTTTTGATTAGTGTGTCGTGTTTTATTATATATATAATCTAAAAGTGAAGAATCTTTCATGATCATTTTCATGATACTTTTTTCATGATCCCTAACATTACTCGCAATTAATTGGTAAGGTTAATAGAAATATATTAATTTTAAAGATAAATTACACTTTGCTCCCCTAAAGTTTCACCAATCTTTTACTTTGGCTCTTTAAGTTTAATTTTTCTCGTTTTGGCCATTCATGTTTATAATCCTTCCCATTTTAGCCTTTTAAGTTTAATTTTTTTCACTTTAGCCCTTCATATTTCCAATTCTTCCTATTTTATTCCTAAACTAACTTCCATAAAAAAAACTACCAGAATCTGTCACATCACTAACACATCAGCTCCATGTGTGATGTAAAAAATTCTAGGGCTAAGTAAGGAATCCGTGAAATTCGTAATACGATCCGGTCCAGTCCAATTGATGGGTCGTTGAACACACCAAAAATAATCACTAAATTATACCAAATTCTTTTAGAATAATGGCAAGTCCAGGTATCAATCCACAGGGACTATTGTGAAATTAAACTAATTTAATTGTTAAATTCCTAAATTAATTTTGATAAAAAGATTGATTGTTCATAGCCTAAATTAATAACAAATAAATTAAACTAATGAATTAAATTATCAATAATAAATGCAATTAGGTTTACTGAATTGGGAAAAAAACTAGGGCAAAGAGTTCACTACTAGCCACGTAATTAGAGTTTCCAATTGAAATCAATTATGCTATAGTTTGAACGGATTAATACTTCGCAACTACAAGCTCAAAACATTTAACAAGAAGATCATCACATTCAATGTACGAGCACGAACCATCTCAAGTAATACGAATCGTTCACTCTAAACTAAGGTAGTGATACGAATCGTTCCTCGTAGCATGGTTCGTCTCATATCTTGAATGTGAAGGAATAGAAAACTCATGTATGGATAACATTCAACAATCACAGAAAGTCAAATATTCGAAGAAATAATGAAAAATATATAAAAGAAACTTCTAAATCACCATACAAATGTTCAAACCTTTACATAATTAAAAATCAAAAAGAAAACAAAATAATTACATGGTTAGGGTTTCATCAAAACTCTAGAAAATGAGACTAGCCACTAATAGAGGAGTGGAATGAGGTAGATAGAGAAGGAACCACTATGGGAGACATCCTTGAAGCTTTTAGTTTTTCTTCCCTTCCAAATCTTAGCCTCTCTCTTTAGGTCAAAACAAGTTCAGAATCCTAGAAAAGCCTTTTCCTTGCCTTTTTATCCTTCCAATCTCGTCCAAACAGGTTTAAAACGTCGGGTTGACTTTCTCAGAAAAAGTCAACGCACGTGCAGAAAAGTCAACGCACGTGCGGAAAAAGTCAACTCTCTCCAAATTCTGTCTTTTTGCCCATTTTATGCTCTGACTATGTACAACCTGATTGACATTCAACACATATAAAGTATACAGTTTGACCAGCAAGTGAAGTTAAGAGATTCTAATTAACGGCCTCAATGATGTATATTTTGGCCTTAATCACATCCCCCAACTTACTACTTGCTAGTTTTCAAGCAAGTAAAATAAAATTAAACAAAATCTATCTATTTCCTCATTCGTGGGAAAACGATTGCATTTAGCATATGCAACAAGCCTTTAAACCACAAGGTTATCCCAAGTGGACGAGTAAAGTCTCATGAGGGTTTTCAGAAATGATACCCACTTACATTAACATATTCATATATACTCAACAACAAATGACCATACTACTCCATCTAACAATCAACTTATGTGCCACTATAGTGTGATATTGAGACATCATGAGTCATTAAAGGCACAGTGGACAAGCATGAAGGAACCTATTGAGTCGAAACCACAATTCAGTTAATACAAAAGTAAAGTTCCCTATACTTGTGCATGCTAGTAGACAAGTCATGAGTACCCTCGGTGTAAAGTGCAATCTCCATATTAGTTAACTATCCACTGTAATAGCCCAGTGTAACTCATAATAACACCCAACATATACAGAACAACTAACCTGTTGCAGCCAAGATTCTCAAAAGTTTTTTTTTTTTTGTTTAATGACCGTGCAATGTCCTGATCCATTAAGCTTTCTAATCAACCCATGTAACAAGCATTGGACCAATGACTCCTAAACCAGAAGGTATTAGGGCACCAGGTGTAAAGACACCCCTACGGGCTTAATAACTCAAGTTGAAAAGGTTACGAATCTGAACAAGTCATTCTTCTTATTTTTCCTTAACTGTGCAATGTCCAAGTTCCTAAAGCTTTCTAATTAACCCATGTAGCAAGTTTTGGGCCAATGACTCCCAAACCAGACGGTTTTAGGGCATTAGGTGTAGAGATACCCCTACGGGCTTAATAACCCGAATTAAAAAGGCTACAAACTCAAACAAGTCAAGTGTTTTTTTTTTTTTAAGAATCTTGGCTCCTCATTTATTCTTTTCTGCAACTCTAGCAATTATCAATAATGTACACCAGGGATTATAATAAAAAGATCACCGCTATGATAGTGTGTTCATGTGAATTAAGGCATACTCATGACAAGTGTACTAATACCACAAATACAGACAACTCTCCTCGTGCAAACATCGCATGCAAGTATCTACCCAATAAACCCTTTTCATACAAGTCTACTATGCTCTCCAATTAACCTATGCAAATATCATCACCCTACTAGCAAAAAGTCACATCAAGTGAAGTAATGCAATCAAGTGAAACAAGTATAAGCATGAATTATAAGTCAAATAAAAATGCACAAAAGAAAATATAACCATCATCCCCCAACTTGAATATGACATTGTCCGCAATGGAAAAGTAAAGAGAAAGGAGAGAAAATTACCAGAATTGTAGGGGCACATCCAGGTAGGTAGAGAGTAACATATACACACTTCAAAAACGAAATTAATTAAATAAATGAATAAAAATGACATTAAATTAAATTAACTAAACTATAAAAGAAACTAAAATAAACTAAACTACAACAGAGACTAAAGTATAGAAAAAAAAATAACCTAAACTAAACAGGTTTTTTTTTTTTTTTTAATTTTTTTTTTTTAGAAGAGAAGAAAATAAAATACAATAAAATAAAAACTAAACTACTTAAAAATTAAATCAACAAGTACATCATAGAATAGAAAAAATAAAAATAACATCACTAACTAAAAAAATATAAAATTAAAAAAAAAAAACTAAATTAGGATTATTGTTAGCACCATGATTTCTGAGGGTTTTTTTTTTTTTTTACGAAAATAGAAAATAGAAAATAAATAAATAAAACGATTTTTTTAAATATATATATATATATAAATAAAATAATTTTATATTTATTTATTTATTTGTAAAATTTATTTAGGTATTTATTTAAAATTTATTTACTTATTTATTTATTTTGAAATAAGTAAATAAATAAAAATGAAATAATAAAAATAAAATAAAAATAGAAGAAGACAAAACAAAACAAATTTTTTTTTTTCCGAAAAATCCCGCACGTGCGGGGCCCAAGCCGCACGTGCGGCTTGATGGCGCACTTGGTTCCACACTTGCTTATTAAGCAGAGTGCAATTTGGAATTCACCAAATTTCCCACACGTGCAGGGCCCAGGCTGCACGTGCGGCGATTTCACCCCTCACGCATTATTTTTTATTTTTATTTTTGTTTAATCGGCGTCCCGCACGTGCGGGAGTCAAGCCGCACATGCGGCTTGGTCAACGCTGCCTCCCCCGCACCTGCACAACTTTGATTTTGCAAATTTGCCGCACGTGCGTGATCAGTGCCGCACGTGCGGGAAATTAATATATATATATATTTTTTTTTACAACAAGTACAACACAAAATTATTTATTTATTTATTTTTTATGTTAAAATGAACAAGTATAACCTTTTTAAAAAAAAAATAAAAATAAAAACTAAGCATTTCTACCTTCAATTGACATCCGAAATAACTATAGCACATAAGAAAATAACGGAATGCCCACTAAAGGTATAATCTTCACGCGAAAACCACGGGTACTACTTTTCTCCCTAACTGTGTTTGTAACTTTCCCTATTCTCCAACAGGGTGACAGATTAGGTTGATTCGGTATTCAGAATCGAGGCACAGAAAGCTACCTTAACCTATGGGGCTTCCATACAGAGTTCAAGCCAAGGTAGTTTTGAAGCAATCTCCACACCCTTAGGTATTTAAACCAGACTCTAGTCTCGGAAATCCCAAACCTTTGTGTTCTAGGCTTTGCTATTCGAACTCTAGTTTCCACCGTCTCAGTTGGTCTCCTAGGAACTCACTACAAATTCGGTTAGGTGGCTATACCAGACCGTCAGATGCCGTTCGGGCACGGCTAACACCAAAGGAATTACACCTTTAGAGGATTTAAAGTCTCCTAGACGCAAGTAAAGCATAATGAGAACAAAGAAAAGCAGAATAACATAGAAGGGAAAGAAAAGAGAATAAGAAATCAATCTGTCAATCATAGTAAAATGGGTCCATCAAAGCAATGGACTCAATCATATCCCCATTCCCAATCCCCTCTATATATGGTTTCAATCTTTGGCTATTCACTTTGAAAGTATGTCCAGTCTTTGGATCTCGCACCTCAACGGCGCCATGAATAAATGCCTCAACAACTACAAAGGGGCCATCCCATCTTGATCTTAGCTTACCCGGAAAGAGTCTCAGTTTTGAATTAAAAAGCCAAATTTTTTGACTGGGTTCAAAGGATTTTCTATTAATGTGCTTGTCATGAAATTCTTTAGTCCGAGCTTTAAAAACTTTCGAACTCTCATATGCATCATTTCGGATTTCCTCCAGCTCATTGAGTTGCAATTTCTGATTGAGCCCAGCCGCGGCCATATCGAAGTTAAACTTTTTTATGGCCCACAATGCTCGGTGCTCAAGTTCAACCGGGAGATGACAAGCTTTGCCAAACACCGCTCTATATGGTGACATCCCAATGGGTGTCTTATAAGCAGTGCGGTAAGCCCATAATGCATCAATTAACCGTTGTGACCAATCTTTCCTATCCGGCCTCACCGTTTTCTCAATTATGTGTTTTACCTCCCTATTTGAGACTTCCACTTGGCCACTAGTTTGAGGGTGGTATGGAGTGCCAACTTTATGAGTGATAGAGTATTTCTTAACTACCGACTCAAAGAACCGGTTACAAAAATGTGCACCCTGATCACTTATTATGGCTCTGGGAAACCCAAAACGATTAAAGATGTTTTCATGCAAGAATTTGATTACAACTCTATGATTGTTTGTTCGGGTAGCTATCGCCTCGACCCACTTAGACACATAATCTACTGCCAAGAGAATGTACTCAAACCCGAATGACGACGGGAAAGGGCCCATAAAATCAATCCCCCAAACATCAAATATTTCTACCACAAGAATAGGGGACATTGGCATCATGTCACGCCGAGATATCGAACCCATTTGTTGACAGCGCAAACAAGTTCTACAAAATTAATGGGCATCTTTTAAAATTGTGGGCCAATAAAACCCACTCTGTAAAATCTTGGCGGTCGTTTTATGCCTACTAACATGACCGCCACATGCAAAAGAATGACAAAATGTAAGAATACTATGCACCTCACTCTCCGGCACACCGTCGGATCACTTGGTCGAAGCAATATTTAAACAACTCCGGATCCTCCCAAAAGTAATACCTGACCTGCGAAAAGAATCGGTCTTTGTCTTGCTGTAATGACCCTCACCACTGTTTACCGAATAACCACTGATTACCGTTAAATTGAACTGATTATGACTGATAATTGAGCTGGATAAAATACTGAATTGACTGACTGAAAACCGGAACCGAATAGATTGAATATATATATGTTAATTTGCATTTTATCTGTTTGATTGTTTAATTATCTGTTTATGTGTTTCCGTTTAAACTGCAAATTGAAGGCCTTATCGGCGGCCGAACCAGAAATTAATTAGAGATTTACGATCCTTATAATTAATGTGATTTTATGGTGTAATTATCTGAACTGTGATTTGGTATGATTAAACTAGATTAGTTAAGCCAAATTAATAGAGTTGCCTTATTTACGGAATTGCCATTGAGTGGGCCTTAGTTTATTCTTATTATTTGAAGCCTTGTATGTGCTTAATCAAAAAATTTCCCTCAGCCACAATTGAGAGCCATAACCGACCAAGACTAGAGAGGGTGAGAATTAAGGGAGAATTGAACTCAACTTGGGGATTTAGCTTGAATCTTGTAGAATTGGAGTGTAAGTTGGCAAATTGAACTTCAAGGCTAGTAACTGAAGTCTTAGGTATGAATTCCATCCTTTGATTTATGTCTTTAAGTTCCATCTTGCATGATTCAAGTTAAATTAAAGAGCTAAGGCATGTTTTAGTCTTATCATGTTGAATTAGAACTCAATTGTTGCATGCATGTGCATATTGACAAGTTTCGAGGTTGTAATTCATCATTCCTCACATGCATGTGCATAATGTTGTTATAATTCATGTTGTCACCATGTTCTTGAAGAAAATGAGCTCAATTGAGCAAGCCTTGAAGCTTTAATTTGATTTAAAATTCATGCATGTCATGGTTGGTGCATGTTCTTGAAAAATGGTTTGAAATTGGGTTTGAATTAAATACCCTTGGGCTTTGATTTCTCAAATTGAGCTTTGAATCATGTTATTCTATGTGTTTACAAGTGTTTTTCCAAAAATTAGCCCAAGAGGATCGAAAATTATGCTTTTAAACTTGATTTTGAGTTTGGGGCTCAAATCTGGAATTTCCAGATTTTGAGCCTACGCTCGAGCGAGGGATTCTACGCTCGAGCGTACACTCTGTGATCGTGCCTTCCGCTCGAGCGAGGAAAGTCACGCTCGAGCGTGAAATGCGCGCATCCAGTACTTTGCATGAGTTCACAGTCCGCTCGAGCGAGGAAACCTACGCTCGAGCGAGGACCTGTGTCTTACGCTCGAGCGAGGATCGAGCGTCCGTCGGACGTAAAATCTGAGCATCCAGCATTTTTACTGTAGCACACAGTCTGCTCGAGCGACGTATTCCCCGGTCGAGCGGAGACCCTTTGTCTGCATGTCCGCTCGAGCGTAGAAAGCCACGCTCGAGCGAGACCCCTGGTTTCTGAAAATTTTGTTAAGTGTTCAAAAGTGCATCTTTGCATCCTCTTTCCATCCTAGGCATTCCTAGGGCATATTTAAGGCATCTTTAAGAGGATATAGATGTAGAACACACCAAGGCATATTTAGGGATTAAGTATGATCTTTCCCAACTATAAAACTTAGTGTGTGTTCAATCTGTTAACTGTATAGGGTTGGCATTCCAAGAGGACGCTCTAGCCTACAGTAGCCCAGAACTCTGTGAGTATCAATTGTGTAAAGATATGTTCAAATGATTATCTTCTGAACTGTTTACTAAACTGATATTATTTATTGAATGAGTGCATGTCCTATATTCTGAACTGTATTGTGGCATCCTTAGCAACTACTGTTTACTGTTACTGCTACCGTTTGAGAAATCTCTGCCATCGACGGTCTGTGAACGGATGGCCCCACCGACGGTCTATGAACGGGTGGATTTGTCTAATCAATTCGGTTCCCACGTTGGAACCACTACTGTTTACTGATTGATGGCCATCATTACTGCTCGGTCTTTAAGACCTACTGTTTACTGTACTGTCATGCTAAGGGATGTACTACATACGACCATTTACTGTACTGAGCAACTAATATACTGATTGAAATGAACTGTTTTCATACTGTAAGGACATTCATTCTAAACCTCTTTACGCATTATGTTATTCACTGGGCTTTAGCTCACTGCTCATATATATATGTAGGTGTTCAGGCACCAGACCGCAACTAGGAGCGTCGGGGTAAACTCCAGTTTTGTCAAGCCAACCACCATGCCTCACTGTGAGGTTCCGAGTTGCCATGCTATGGCTTAGGGGTGTTTTATGTTCCCTGTCTGTCTTGGGCTGTTTTTGTAATATTGTATAGTCTGTTACTGTACTGTTTAATAGGGATTTGATCCCTGTCCTGAATGGTTGTAAATGTTTTGCATAACTGATCTGCATAATGTATGGAGAATCTTTTTGGCATACAGACTGTCACAGCTCATTGGACATTATTTATTTACTGCATTGGTTTCCGCCAGGCCCTGTACTCTATTTTAATGTATTACTGTTAAGCAGGCCTTCGGTAATCACGGATTACTGGCCGGTTACGATGCTAAACCCATAGGGCCGGGTTTGGGTCGTGACACTTGCTTAGACCAATTCTGCAGAATTTGCCCAATGGCCAAGTAATTCATAATATGTGCAAACCACGGGGGGCTCGCTTGTGACAGCTCAGAGAGTTGTTCGTCTGGAAACGAATCATGCAAAATAAGAGGGTCACTATTATACTCAACGAGGATTTGGGAGAGGTGATCCGCCACCACATTCTCAAATCCTTTCTTATCTCGGATCTCTAGGTCAAATTCCTGGAGCAACAAAATTCATCTAATTAACCTAGGTTTGGTCTCTTTCTTTGATAGTAAATACCGCAAAGCGGCATGATCAGTGAAGACTATGACCTTGGAACCTAGGAGATATGACTGGAATTTGTCTAAGGCAAAGACCACAGCTAGCAACTCTTTCTCGGTGGTAGTGTAATTCAATTGTGCATCCGAGAGAGTGCGACTAGCATAGTATATAGCAAATGGTGCCTTATTGACCCTTTGGCCCAACACAGCCCCGACAGCATAATCGGAGGCATCACACATGATTTCAAAGGGAAGTGACCAATCTGGTGATTTCATGATTGGGGCGGTGGTCAAGGCCATTCTCAGTGTTTCAAATGCCTTTAAGCATGCCTCATCAAAGACAAAAGGCGCGTCCTTAACTAGTAAACTACACAAAGGACGTGATATCTTACTAAAGGCTTTGATGAACCTACGGTAAAAACCTGCATGCCCTAAGAAAGACCTAATTTGACGCACGAAATTGGGTGGAAGAAGGCTTGCGATGAGGTCAACCTTAGCCTTGTCAACCTCTATACCTCGAGGGGACACAATGTGTCCCAACACTATGCCCTCATGAACCATAAAATGGCTCTTTTCCCAACTCAAGATTAGGTTTGCCTCAGTACATCGTTCTAACACTCTAGTCAAGTTTCTAAGGTATTCCTCAAAAGACGGTCCAAACACCGAAAATTCATCCATAAAAACCTCTAAGAATTTCTCCACCATATCAGAGAAAATAGCCATCATACACCGTTGAAAGGTTGCCGGTGCATTACATAGCCCAAAGGGCATGTGCCTGTAAGCAAAAGTGCCAAAAGGGCATGTGAATGTGGTCTTTTCCTGGTCAGCGGGGTACACCGAGACTTGATTATACCCCGAGTAGCCATCAAGAAAACAATAGAAACCCTGCCCCGCTAACCGCTCTAGGATTTGGTCAATGAAAGGTAAGGGAAAATGGTCCTTTCTAGTCGAGGAATTTAGTCTCCTATAATCAATGCACACTCGCCACCCAGTAGTGGTTCGTGTGGGGACTAACTCTCCTATCTCATTCTCAACAACGGTGATGCCCGATTTCTTGGGCACCACTTGTGTGGGACTCACCCACTTGCTATCTGAGATGGGGTATATGATACCCGCATCCAACAATTTCAATACCTCATTTTTCACCACCTCTTTCATGTTAGGATTCAATCTCCGTTGCATTTCGCGAGAAGGTTTGGTGTCCTCCTCGAGGTGTATATAATGCATGCACACGGAGGGATCTATGCCTTTCAAATCAGCCACTGACCACCCTATAGCACTCTGATATGCTACGAGAACACTCATTAACTGACTCTCCTGCTCCGCAGTCAAGTCAGATGCAATGATAACTGGTAAAGTCTCCTGGGGCTCTAAAAATGCATACTTGAGTGTGGCCGGAAGTGGCTTCAACTCAAGTGTAGGTGGTGTGACCAAAGATGGTGTGGCAGGCTCTTTCGACGGAGGAGGAAGTGACTTAAACCGGGCTTTCTATGGAGGAAAATCCGGTGTAGAATAAGCATTAAGCAAGACATTCACCTCATTAACTGACCCATCTATATCAAAATTTTCAAACCCAAAATGAGCTAGACAAGCCTCTAAACGGTCCTCTACAAGAATGGGGGGCAAAGCCTCCTCCACAATCTCATCCACAACATCCACTAATAAGCACTCCTCTCTCTCATGAGGTTGTTGTGATGCTTGGAAAACATTAAGTTTCACTTGCATGTTACCAAATGAAACTTCCATCACCCCGGTACGACAATTAATGCATGCATTGGCCGTAGCCAAGAAAGGTCGACTCAAGATCACCGGGATTTGTTTCCTAGAACTGGCTACCGGTTCCATATCTAAAACCAAAAAGTCAACAGGGAAGTAGAACCTATCAACCTTAACTAGCACATCCTCAATCATGCCTCGTGGCACTTTGAGGGACCGGTCAGCCAACTGAAGAGTAACAGTAGTGGGCTTTAACTCGCCAAACCCAAATTCCTCGTACACAGAGTACGGCAACAAATTGACACTAGCCCCTAAATCCAATAAGGCCTTATCAATGAAATGGTCCCCTATAATGCATGCAATGGTTGGGGCACCCGGGTCCTTAAGTTTAGGAGGTGTGTCATTCAACAAGATAGAGCTTACTTGCTCCGTGAGTAGGACCTTTTAGGACACATGTGTCCTAGATTTACGTTTTTACGTACAAAGGTCCTTCAGAAATTTGGCATATGATGGTATTTGCTTAATCGCCTCCAACAGGAGGAGGTTGATTTTTACCTGTTTAAAGACTTCCATCATTGCCTCCATAGATGCCGCATTCTTATTAAAAGGGGACGGTGTATCAAGGCACTGGGGAAATGGTGCCTTAGGCACATATGGTGCCTTAGGCACATACGGTGTATCAAGTCATCCCTCTTAAGTGTTTCCCCCTCACCCTTGCTCTCATTGGGTGTACCACCGTGGTCACCCTTCCTAACTCTAGTTGCATCAGACGCAACTGACTGAGACTCTAATTCCCTACCACTTCTCAAAGCAATCACCGCCTGCACTTGCTCATGTTGCTTTCCATTCCCACCCGAACTCTCTGCCCCGTATTGTCCCTTAGGGTTAGCCACAGTTTGACTTGGTAATTTTCCCTCCTCTCTCCGATTCATGTTGTTAGCCATTTGACCCAATTGGGTCTCTAACTTGGCAATAGAGTGAGTGTGGGAGTGAACTTCCGGTGCTAACCCCTTAAGTTCTGAAAGAACTTCCAACACTTGAGTTTCAAAGGCAGAGTTGCCCTGAGGAACATGCGGGGGTTGTGGTTGCCGGTACGGTTGTGGGGGTCTATATGGTTGCGGTGGTCGGTAAGATGATTGGTTGGCAAAATTATTCAAATTCTGGCTTGGTGGTGGAGGATTGTAAGAAGTGCCTTGTGAATTGGGTCTCCATGAGAAATTAGGGTGATTTCTCCACCCCGGATTGTATGTGTTGGAGTATGGATCATTACCCGGGTTGGAGAATTCTTGAGCCGCATTTACATGCTCTTGGACTAACTCCGGAAATTGTGATGCCGAAGGGCACTCATTCAAGTCATGAGTAGGGCTCGCACAAATAACACATGCCTCGTGAAATTGAGGCTGATCTTGCTGGGTAGGGGCATGTCCCGTAGCTAATAATTAGTCCATCTTGCGAGACAGTGCCTCTACTTGTTGGGCTAACTCTAGGTTTTGCCCGACCTCATAAATGCCCCCTCTTTTCAGGGCACCAACTACTGGTTGCCAGACTTGCCGGGTTGTGAAGGCATAGTGAAAGGAATTATCACTTAAGTTCTCAAACAATTGCCATGCCTTGGCATTATTTTTAGATATAAATGTCCCACCACAAGACGAATCCACCATTTGGCGGTGCGTCTCAGTTAAGCCATAATAGAATGTTTGAACAAGTTGCCAATCAGGCACTTGGTGATGGGGACACTGTTGAAGAAGGTCTCAAAGTCTTTCCCAAGTCTCATGGAATTGCTCGCCATCCATTTGAGCAAAGTTTGTGATGGCTCGCCTAAGTTGGTTGGTTTTACCTATGGAAAAGTACTTTTCCAAGAACCGTTGCTGTAATTGGTCCCAACTTGTGATTGAATTAGCAGGTAAAGAATTTAGCCAGTGTTTGGCTTTATCCTTTAACGAGAATGGAAACAATCGCAACATTAAGGCCTCATTTGTGAAATTCTGGATCCTCAATGTTGAGCAAATTTCCAGAAATTCATTCAAATGCTTATAAGGATCATCATGAGTTAGTCCATGGAATGATGGGGGCATTTGTATGGTGCTGGACTTAATCTCATAATGAGCAGCAGTGGTGTTGGGTAATTGGATGCATGATGGTGATGTATATGCAGTGGGTGTAAAATAATCCTTACGTGTCCGGTTGGGCACATTCGGGACATCAGGATTTGCCATCTCTAATGGCTCAATGTAGGAATATGAATATTCAAGCCTAGGAACACGGGCAGAGGCCCTAAGTCTCCTAAGGGTCCTTTCTAGTTCAAGGTCCAAACTCCACAATTTAGGGCGACAAGAACGGCGCCTGTGCATACACTACCCACACACACACAAAAAGTTCGACTCTGTGCACTAAGTTACGAAAGCAGAATGCTAAAAGAGAAATACTCACAGCGGTTTAACGAAAACGCTTTACTCGTCTTGTGGGTGCTTGACGTGTAGACGTTGTCTCCAACCTCTATTTGAGCTTTGACTTTCGTTTTAGCACTTTGGTGCTTTGCTTCTGTTTACTCACTTTAGTGCTGTGGTTTTTTTTTTTTTTTAAAGCTCGGCTGCGCTCCGCTTGCACTTCAATGATAGCTCCAATTTCAAACGCTCTGCACACTTAGCAATACAAAAGCATAAAATCCTAAACTAAAAATTAAAATAAGAATGTAACTTTAAATTAACTAATTTCGCCAGAAGTCCCTGGCAATGGCGCCAAAATTTGATGGGTCGTTGAACACACAAAAAATAATCACTAAACTATACCAAATTCTTTTAGAATAATGACAAGTCCAGGTATCGATCCACAGGGACTGTTGTGAAATTAAACTAATTTAATTGTTAAATTCCTAAATTAATTTTGTTAAAAAGATTGATTGTTCATAGCCTAAATTAATAACAAATAAATTAAACTAAGGAATTAAATTATCAATAATAAATGAAATTGGGTTTACTGAATTGGGGGAAAAACTAGGGCAAAGAGTCCACCACTAGCCACGTAATTAGGGTTTCCAATTGAAATCAATTATGCTATAGTTTGAATGGATTAATGCTTCGCAACTACAAGCTCAAAGCATTTAACAAGAAGATCATCATATTCAATGTACGAGCACGAACCATCTCAAGTAATACGAATCGTTCACTCTAAACTAAGGTAGTGATACGACTCGTTCCTCGTAGCATGGTTCGTCTCATACCTTGAATGTAAAGGAATAGAAAACTCATGTATGGATAACATTCAACAATCACAGAAAGTCAAATATTCGAAGAAATAATGAAAAATATATAAAAGAAACTTCTAAATCACCATACAAATGTTCAAACCTTTACATAATTAAAAATAAAAAAGAAATCAAAATAATTACATGGCTAGCGTTTTATCAAAACCCTAGAAAAGGAGATTAGCCACTCATGGAGGAGTGAAAAGAGGTAGATAGAGAAGGAACCACCATGGGAGACATCCTTGAAGCTTTTAGTTTCTCTTCCCTTCCAAACCCTAGCCTCTCTCTTTAGGTCAAAACAAGTTCAGAATCCTAGAAAAGCCTTTTCCTTGCCTTTTTATCCTTCCAATCTCGTCTAAACAGGTTTAAAACGTCGGGTTGACTTTTCCTGAAAAAGTCAACGCACGTGCGGAAAAGTCAATGCACGTGCGGAAAGTCAACGCACGTGCGGAAAAAGTCAACTCTCTCCAAATTCTGTCTTTTTGCCCATTTTATGCTCCGACTATGTACATTGACATTCAACACACATAAAGTATACAGTTTGACCAGCAAGTGAAGTTAAGAGATTCTAATTAACGGCCTCAACGATGTACATTTCGGCCTTAATCACCAATTCAATTGATTTGGATTGATTTTTTGAATTCGTGGTTCGGTTCCAGATTGGAACCGATCCGGACCATATACAAATAGCTTATATTTATATTATATACCCTTTCTCATAGTATTTTCTCTTATTTCATATCAAACCTAAACCCGTATAGTATCTTCTTTTATTGCTTTTGTTTGTTAGTTTTTAGTTTTAATTTGTAATGGTTTAAATACTTATGGTGAAACCAGTTTTCTTATGATTGTTTAAATTCTAAAACAGTATGTCGCTATTATGGAAAGACATGTTGTTATTGTGGTACTAATATGATATTATGTTTTTGTTTTTATGAAACTAAAATATTCTATATTTTTTTTGTTATTTAATTATATGAATCTGTGGTCCTAAACCGATCCAATCTGTTTTTATATGGATTGGTTCGGATTGGTTCCACGATTTAAATGGATTGGATTGGTATTTTTTAGGAACCGTAGATAACGGATTAGTTCTGATTTTATCCTAGTTCGGACCAATTCAGACCACGTTCACCCCTAAAAAATTCACTAAAGATGCAAAAAATAAAAAATAGAAAACAAAAAAATTGATTTTTTTTTTAGTCTTTAGTGAACTTTTTTTTTCCAAATTTATTCATAAGCATTATTACATTATAGATGCATCTAGATTAGATACAGCTAAAAAAATAAAAACAAATTTAACTAAAATAATAAATTTTTTTTACTAAAAACGAAAAAAAAATAAAAATATACTGACTCAAAGACATGTATTGTCAATTCTGAAATGAAAAATTTATCAAAGTGGAATTTGACAAAAAGTGTAGGGGGTTAACTGTCATGATTGCATGTGTAAGGGTCAAAGTGACATTTGGTGCAAAGTGTAAGGGTGCAGAGTGTAATTAACCCTAAACAAAACTCAATAATATATTGTATAAATATTATTTATATATTTTACATATATAGTATTTATTTATTTATTACTGTATTTGTTGTCCTAAATTTGCAAGTTCAAAAATCAAAATCTTGCAAAGGCTCTCTTTGATTAAAAAATAAAAATTTGATACAAAGTGAAAGTGAAAGAAAAGAAATAAAATATTTCTTTAGAATAGTGATAGGTGTAGTGGCCCTAAATGATATCCTTAGAATCAATTTAGGTCTATCTGAGATTAGGTACTGCTATAATTTTGTTCCCACTACCAAAGAAAGAACGAAGTTTTACTTCAAACCCAGGTCGGTGAAGCGCCAACTTGTTCAAATGCTTCCCGATTCTGGTAAAAGTGTAAATGATGTGTTTGTTATAATAGAAGGGAATTGGGAATTTCCTCCTGGAGTTGATCGGATCTGACCTGTCCCTAAGGTCATTGGACGTCCAGGTTATAAGTCACATTTGTTTGCTTTGTCTTTGTGTCTGTCTTATCATATAATTTTACTAACGATTGCGTTCATTTGCCACAGCTCTCGAAATACTCACCCCAGCGAGTGGGAAGATCTAGTAAACCTCCCTCTCTTGAGCCAAGCTTGGTCATAAAGAGGACCGCCAGAGCAACAAGGGCAAGGTTGGGTGGCTCATGTCTTGTTCATATACGTTCCTCTTTATGGAACCGTAATAGCTACTGATGGCATAGATCTTGGTGCTGACGGTGATTTTGACTTTTACATCCTTCCTCATCTACGAAAGGACGTTGAGGATGTTGTTCCGGAAGAAGAATCCCAAGAAGAGTATTCTAGTTCGGAGGCCACCATATCCGATATCATGCCGCTGAAGAATTTCTTGGAGATCGCAGCGGCCCGAAAGGGTGAAAGAGCTGCGGCGATAATGTCGGCTTCGCAAACTTCTTCTGACCTTGTAACTACTGATCGGCCCCATCATTCGTCAGTTATCATAGTAGATGATTATCCCCCTAATCCTGTTGTGGTTTCTGATGGTCCTATTCCTTCTGCCAAAAAATCGAGCAAACAACCGTCTGTTCATTCGACCGAGGTTCGGAAGAAAAGCTGTACTAATTCTTCTGCGGCTGCTACGACATCATCTCCAGCCTCTGCTTTAGAACCAGTGGCTGTTGTTTCTCCGATCACTTTAGTGCCTTTCCTAAAAGATCGGTAGCTGACAAATGTAGATTTGGCCATGGGCAGCGCTGAAGTTGCTTCTGCAATTGTTCGTAGCTCGATTTTACCGGTTGACGTTGCACACCTAGCCGAACAGTCAAACATTGCTATTTTTTCTCAAGCACTGCATTCTTCCTTGATAGTAAGTGGTTGTATTGCCTCTTTATTTCCCGACTTATGCACCGATATTTGATTAGTTGATTGATTCTGCTTCGTTTGAATTGTAGGGTGTGTTTTCCACTTATGAGGCCATGGTGCGTCATAACAGACTGGTCAAGGCGGCAGACAAGTTGAAGTCATCAAATGACTAATTGGTTGAGACGACCAAAGAGCTTGAGCTGCGAGCAACGACTGCGAAGGACAAAGTTGCAAAGCACGATTCAAAGCTTCAAGCCATGGACTCGAAGTTGACGTCTATGGAACAAGAGATTAGTGCATTGAAGATGGAGAAGGAACAACTCTTTGAAGCACTTACTGCTCGAAGGATGATCTGGCTAATGCGATAAAGGTAGCGAAAGATGAGGGTTATAGTGAGGCTACAGCCGTATATGGGGTGCAGTTTGCTAAGCTCGAGAATATGTTATTTGAGGATGGCTGGACATTGGCACGGAGGTCGCGAATGTTCCAATTGACTCCAAGCTAAGGAAAAATATACCTTACACACACCCGAAGCTATCGATTAGACTGCTACTGAGAGAGTAGAGATTGGTAGTACCTAGGCTGGGACGAGAAGAAACATTCTATTTTTTTTTTTTTTTTTTTTGGTAATAGAATTTGATTGTTTTGACTTAAAAGATCTGTATGAAATGGTCATGTTATCTAGGATATTTTAATTTCAAAGTTGTGCTGAATATATGCCAATGTATTATTCTTTGTGTAGGCTCCACGAGCTTGACATAACCAATAGCTGATGTACTATCCCTAGGATAGGTTTAAGATAGGACCCTCATGGATCCTTTTCTTGAGCAACTCAAGAGATCGGCATAACTTACGACTGATGTACTGTCCCCCGGATAGGTTTTAAGATAGGATCCTCGTGGAACTTTTCCTCGCACAATGCAAGAGATCGGCATATATTAGAACAGACGTACTATCCCTTGGATAGGTTTTAAGATAGGATCCTCACGGACCCTTTCCTTGCGCAATGTAAGAGATCGGCATATATTAGAGCCGACGTACTATCCTTCGGATAGGTTTTTAGATAGGATCCTCATGGATCCTTTCTGTGCGCAACACAAGAGATCTGCAGATATTAGAGCCAATGTACTATCCCTCGAATAGGTTTTAAGGTAGGATCCTCATGGACCATTTCCTTGCGCAATGCAAAAGATTGGCATATATTAGAGCCGACTTACTATCCCTTGGATAGGTTTTAAGATAGGATCCTCATGGACCCTTTCCGTGCGCAACGCAAAAGATTGGCAGATATTAGAGCCGACGTACTATCCCTTAGATAGGTTTTAAGGTAGGATCCTTATGGACCCTTTCCTTGCGCAACACAAGAGATCGACAGATATTAGAGCCGATGTACTATCCCTTAAATAGGTTTTAAGATAGAATCCTCATGGATACTTTTCATGCACAACGCAAGAGATTGGCAAATATTAGAGTCAACGTACTATCCCTCGGATAGGTTTTAAGGTAGAACCCTCATGGACCCTTTCCTTGCGTAATGCAAGAGATCGGCATATATTAGAGCCGACGTACTATCCCTCAGATAGGTTTTAAGATAGGATTCTTACGGACGCTTTCCGTGTGCAACGCAAGAGATCAGCTGATATTAGAGCCGACGTACTACCCCGCGGATAGGTTTTAAGATAGGATCCTCACGGACCTTATCCTTGTGCAATGCAAGAGATCGGCAAGAAAAATAGCCGAAGACGACTAAGGTTAGGGTTTTTAAGGCTTTTTTTATGCTTAGGTTCCCAATGTGCTAACGTTACACAGACATGTGTCGACAGTCCGACATGTCCATCAGTATTCCACATTAAATGCGAGGGCACGTTTATCTAAAGGAGGTGATATTTGCTTCGGAAAATAGCATCGTTTACTCTCTTTTTCTTAAATCATTAGCATTGATAGTTGGGATTTTGCGTCTCCACAGCTATATCAATCGAAGATTTTTTTGGTGGTGACACTCGTCCCCCCTTTCTGCTACTCAAATCATCGTTCAAATTGTAAGTGCTCATGTATTCCTCCTTTTTATACTGTTTTAGTTTCATCAGGGTTTCTTATCGAGATGGGGAAGTATGCGTATCTACTTAGTAGCTCTGAGGGTATATCTCCTTTTTTATCTACTTGCGACATTCCCGTTAGTGTGAATATAGAACCGCCTCATCCGGATGATAATTACCTATTTCTCAATGATGAGAGGGTTCCATGGTTGGTGTCTTCGATAGTTGATAGTGGAGTTAGGTTTCCTCTTCACCCCTGACTTCGCGAGATCCTTTCCCATTACGGAGTCCCGCCCCTTTTTGTTAACGACAAACGCTTTTAAGATTATAAATGCAATGCTTGCGCTGAACAACATGTTGGGTTTGGATTTGGGTTTAAGGGAATTACAGTATTGCTATTGTCTATGTCAAGTTTGCTCAGGGGCATTCTATTTTGCGTCAAAGCGCCATGATTGAGACAGATCACTTGTTCGGGTGCTCCTAGAGACCTTTGATGTGGAATTGGAAGATGTGGTCATGGTTTCTGGGAGTTGGGAATTTGCCTCCCCTCTTTTTGTTGAGGGTGTCGCGACTGTACCCCGAAGGTTGGGTGCTGGTGAGCCGCGATAATTTTCATAACTGTATAGCTGTCATTCGTATGTTCGTTTCGATGGATCTTCATACCCTTGCCTTCATAATTATTTTTTGTATTTGGCGTTTGTTTTTGTTGTTTTATATAGATCATCGTGTGATAAACGCCGATCGATAAAATGAGTCTTCGAGTGTAAATTTACAAGCGCTACAAGTAGTTTGAAGGTGTTCCGCTGCTACCTCACGATCAGCTGAGGTGTTGGTTGGTCAATTTCTACCACGAGTAGCCGTGCCCCCTCGTCCGATCTTGCTCCCAAGGCCCCTGCCGAAGCTCAAGATATGGGATTATTGCTTGCTTTGTTATTAGAAGAAGCAGATCAAGTCAGCCATTTGCCGGAGGCGATTCTATTATCGATGGGTTCGTCAGAGTCTTTGGCCCCCGATATGTCTACTCGGCGATGGATAACCAAGCAATCTGAGGCTGCGTAGAGAGCCAGTCAGGATGCTAGCGATCACGGTTTATGCAGATCGGTCGATCAACCACCCGGAGGGATAGGACCATCATCAAGTCGCCAACGCGTTCTGGCAGGTGAAGAGCATGTAAAGAACGTTGCGGAGGGCCCGATTGAATATATTTTCCAACCTATGATCGAGAGTCAATCTTTAAATATGCTTAACTCGGTATTTTCGGATGCTGGGGTTGCCCTTGCCATGGTACGATGAATGCGTATTCCAAAGGACATCCAACGTCTGGAAAGACAATCGAACCAGCAAATTCTAGGTCAAGGAATCTAGAATCTAGTAATTATAAGCTTTTCATATTATATTCTGGGTTTTGGTTGCCTTCTATAATTCTAACGAGTATGATGATACAGGCCATCAACCAATTTATAGAGGTAGGGGTTCGACTAACCCGGGAGAAAGATCGGCATGATGAAGAAAAACACAAGATCGATGAAGAAAGAAGACTCATTGTTGATCAGAAGAAACGATTATTGGCGAAGAGAGAACATTCTAAGGAGGAATTAGCACGAGCTGAGAATAGAATCGCAACAGCTGAACTAGGCTAGATGTCGGTCGAAGAGAATGTTGAAGTGACTACACGTTAATAAATTAAGATCGGGGTATGAAGCTTTGAAGGTCGCCATGGAAACAATGAAGGGCCAACATGAGATCGAGTTAAAGGTGAGTGTTGATGCCACCTGGGATGAAGCAAACGCTGTGTATGCTGACCAGATGAACAAACTGGAGAACTTCTTTTTCCGAGAGAGCTGGAGATCGGCAATGAAACGCATGGGTGTTGCGGAGTCATCTAAGCTCTTTTCTTGAGTTCCCTTGTCGAATCCCGAAATTCCTATCCCGCCCGAGCTGGATAATTTGTAAACATGTTGCTCGGGGCCATGTTATTTATATCATGTTTTGCCCTTTTTGTTATTCTTCTACTTCCTATTGTGTTTTTTTTTTTTTTTTTTTTTTTAAAAAAAATTTTTGCAACATGTATATTCATATATCTTGTAAAATACTGTTGACACATGACAAACATATATGATATCGTTCTCACTTTTGCGTTTGTTGAACTGTTGGTTATTCTACCTGAGTAGACGAAGGGTTGAATGTTTTGCCTTTTTGACCCTTCGTTTCCTTTACGCATATGAAGAGATGGGAGAAATGGATAGCCAGCCTTGAAATTCCCCCGCATTAATTAGCCGTCTTTGCTTTCCTCCATTTATACAATTTGTGGAACAAGTTATGGAAGTCAGTCCAAAGTTTAAACCTTGCGTAGCCACAATCTACTTGTGTGGACCTCGAACAACAACTCGCTTATATGGATCTTGGAAATGCTTCTTCTTCTGGGACGTCCTCGTGGAATAAAGCAGTCCCTGCTTCTGTTGCCACTGGCTGGGATGCTTCGCCAGAACCATCTCGTCCCCAATCTGAGGAGCAAATTTATCACAGATTTGTGGAGTTTGATGATCCGATCTTGGTTCATACATCTCATCGCAGCTCGGTAGTGTATCCTTATGTACCTTTTGACCGGATTCGTTGTTTGGAAGACAATCTCCTTTCGGTGTGGTATATCTCGACTCTTCCGACCAAAATAGTGCGGATGGTCCCTAACCCAATTGAGGGTGTGGGACTTAACTCGTCACGTCTGGCAAAAAAGGCAAAGCTCTCCTCATCGGATTTTCGTAAATTTGTAAATGAACCACACTTCCCTCATTCATTTGGTCTGGACCCCGCTGCACTTGTTTTCCCTCTAAATCCAAACTACATTGAGGAATTGAAACTCACACTTTTTGAAAAACAACACTTTCCTACCTACCAAGCACCTATTCCCCCTTTGAATTACCAAAGGTATAAGGCCCAGTCTGTTCTTACAACTTTTTTCCATTTATGCTTTGAAGTTCTTCATGATGATATTCTTTTGAAGAATTTTCAATGGGCTTGCGATATTGTTTCACAAAGCCATATTCTTGGTCCAATTACTCAGGCGGAACTTTATACCTTCTTAGACCAGCTCCCACTTTTGCTTTATTGGCACAAGAACAATATGATAACCTGCCAAGCCTTTGACGAGATCTCTGCTACTCATATCCATACTCAATATAAAGCAGAAAATCTTCTTGAGGATTATGCTGACTTTAAGGATAAAGACTTGGCTTATTGGGATGCCGTTCAAATAGATGAAGTGGAGATGGCTCTAAAACAAACAAAGGTTGAAATGAAAGCCAAACAACTTCTTTTTCATATAAGAGCGCAACAGCTGGAAAAACCTCAGTTCGGTAGGATAGAGGATAGGTTGCAAAAAGAATATGTATTCATCGAGTATTATTGGAATAAGTTCTATGATCTCGTCATTTTGTCTGTTCCATATTTTTATGAAATTGAAGACGTAATATAATGAGTTCGCTTTTATAAGACGAAATTTTTATGATGCAACCTTGTGTTTATTCATTATGTTTCATAATTAAGCGTTATTACATCGTAGTTACAAGGTTCTAATGATAATACTTCCTTAGGTGCATCGCATTCCAAGGCCTTGGGAGAATATTCCCACGTTGATCGACCACTTCGTATGCCCCTTCCCCGGCGAGATTAGTGATCTGGTATGGTCCTTCCCAATTTGGCCCAAGTTTGCCATCGGCAGCTTTTCGCTCATTTAAGATGACTTTTTTTAGAACTAATTCTCCTACTATATACTGTCGATGCTTTACTCGCTTATTGTAGGCCTGGGCTGTATCTTGCTGGTATACTACCAGTCACAGTATTGCCTTCTCGTGTCTTTCTTCGATGAGATCAAGTTCACTTCGAAGTAGTTCGTCGTTTGCTCCACTTTTAACTGCATAAGATTTTCCTGTTGGGAAGTCGATTTCTAATGGAATGACGACTTTCACCCCAAAGGCCATAAAGAAAGGTGTCTCGCTTGTGGCACGTTGGGGCGTTGTTCGGTATGACCAAAGTTCTGCTGGAAGCTCTTCGGCCCATCTACCTTTCGATGCCTCTAGCCACTTTTTTATACCATTAAGAATGGTTTTGTTCAAAGCTTCGGCTTGCTCGTTACTCTAGGGATAAGCTGGGGTGGAATAATAGGCCTTAATTCTGTATGAGGTGCATAGTTCTTTGTACATTTAGCAATCAAACTGTGTGCCATTATCGGATATAAGTGTTCTTGGTATCCCAAACTTGGTGATGAGATTTTGCCATAAAAATCGTCGGATATCAACATCACGGATAATGGCCAATGGGTCGGCCTCAATCCACTTTGTAAAATAATCTGTTGCTACGATCAACCACTTTAGATTTCATGAAGCGTGAGGCAATGGTCCAATAAGGTCCAATCCCCATTATGCGAATGGCCAAGGACTTGAAACAGGATTGAGCTCTTTAGAGGGTTGTCGGATGATTAGTGAAAACTTTTGGCATGCCGAACATTTTTGTACGAGTTGTTGTGCATCACGTTGCGTTCGGGGCCACCAATATCCATACGTGAGCACCCGATGAGCTAATGATCTGCCCCCTACATGTGCCCCACATGATCCGGTGTGTATCTCATCTAACACACTTGCGACTTCGTCGGGATGTAGGCATTTGAGATAAGGTCCCAAATAGGATTTCCTGAACAGCTGCTTCAAATCGTTCAGCCAAAAACGCATAGCTCATAGTCTGATCCGATGGGCCTCCTTGTTATCAGAGGGTACAATACCATCAAACAAATATCGGATGAGAGAGGTCATCCAATTTTCCTCAAAATTGATGGGGCACGCAATTTTTCTAGTAATGCTAGAGGTGGAAATGGCCCCTATCTCGATCGTGCGTCGTTCTGTCTACACAATTGCTGTGGCCAAAGTGGCTAGTGCATCGACATGGCTATTCTGGTCTTGCCTGACCTGATGAATTTTAAAGGAAAGAAATTGCTCGGCTGCGGCTTTTGCTATTGCCAGTGCCAGATATTTTATCATTCGTTCATCTCTAGCCGTATACTCATCATTCATTTGTTTGATGACCAGTTGTGAATCGGATTGAACTCTTATGGATTTAGCGCCTAACATTTTTGCAGTTGTGAGGCCATTAATGAAAGTTTCATATTCGCATTCATTATTAGTAATCGAAAAACCTAGGCGAGCGGATATTTGAATTGTCTCTTGGTGAGGTGTGATCAGCACGAATCCAATCCCTATATCCTTAGCGTTACTAGCCCCATTGCAACGCATTACCCACATGGTGTTGGTGGAGGATGTGATTCCTGTTTCGCCCTCTACGATGCTTGTCTTTTGGTGAAAATTCAGCTAGGAAATCGGCTAAAACCTGCGCTTTGATTGAAGTCCTTGGTCGGAACTGAATATCATACTGTCCGAGCTCGACATCCCATTTGGAAATACGTCCTGAAGAGTTAGATTGGTGCAGGACCCGTTTAAGTGGAAAAGATGAATAAACGATGACAGGATGGGCCAAGAAGTAATGGCGTAATTTGCAAGATGAAACGACCAATGCTAGGAGTAACTTTTCTAGGGGCTAGTTTCTGCGTTGAGCAATGTTTTGCTCACATAAAAGACTGGTATTTGCCTATCTGAAGATTCTTTTATGAGTGCTGAACTTACGGTATGATCGGAAATCGCTAGGTACAAGTACAACCTTTCCTCATTGATGGGGCTAGTAAGTAGAGGTGGTTTGGCTAGGTAACTCTTTAGTTCTTATAGAGCTTGGTCGCACTTTAGGGTCCATTCAAATCGGTTCTTTTTCTTGGTCAGTTGGAAGAACGATCGGCATCGATCGGAGGATCGGCTGATGAACCTATTGAGGGCTGCTGTCATCCCAATGAGCATTTGGATTCCTTTAACAATTGTGGGCGGGGTTAGGTTGATCAATGCCTGGATTTGATCAGGATTGGCTTCTATTCCTCGATTAGTGACAATATACCCGAGGAACTTTCCTGATCCAACCCCGAACGCACATTTTGCCGCATTAAGCTTCATCTTGTACCTACGAAATACCTCAAAGGTTTCATGAAGGTCATTAGGATGATGTCTAGCTTCCTTTGACTTAATCACCATGTCGTCGATGTATACTTCAAGGTTCCATCCGATTTGACTGTGGAACATTTTCGTAACTAGCCGTTGGTACATTATTCCAGCATTTTTAAGACCGAAGGGCATCACTTTGTAACAGAATAACCCAATAAGTGTGATGAATGAGGTCTTTTCCTGATCATCCAGATGCATCGCAATCTGATGATATCCCTGATATGCATAAAAAAAACTCATTCTTTCGTGTCCGAAGGTTGCATCCACGAGTTGGTCAATTTTTGGTAGATGAAAGCTATCTTTGGGGCATGCTTTATTCAGATCGGTGAAATCTACGCACACACTCTATTTGCCATTCTTTTTCTTGACGACCACAGTGTTGGACAACCATTTCGGATATTGAACTTGCCGAATAGTATTTGCCTCGAGTAACTTAGCTATCTCCTCATTGACGGCGTCGACGTGTTGAGGCGTAGACCTCCGATTCTTCTGTATTACCGGTTAGGAGTTTAGATTCACGTGTAATTTGTGGCTTGTCACTCTTGGGTCGATGCCCGTTATTTCATAAGGTGTCTAGGCGAATATATCCCTATATTGGAGTAGGAAATCCACCAATTGACTTTTCTCTTCTGGGGCGAGATTTTTACCTGTGAGGAAGAACCTGTCTTTATCTTTGGGATCAATTAGTATTTTTTTGAGTTCTTCGGCACTCTTAGCTCCAATCTGAGGTTCAACTTCCTCTCTTGAATCACTTGTCTGAACTTTCGGTGGCCGAGTTGAAGATACTGCCATACATCATTTTGCCATTTTCTGGTCCCCCGGAATGGTCTTGATAGTGTTAGCTTATGGGAAGTGTAAAACCTGGTGGTAGGTAGATGGAACAGCTTCCATTTGGTGGAGCCAAGTTCTACCCATTATGGCATTATAAGGAGATGGCATGTTGACCACTTGAAACTCGACTTGGTGGATTGTTTCTCTAGCCTTGACTGACAGGAAGATGCGTCCTAAAGGAAATACCAGGCTTGAGTTGAAGCCATAGAGTGGGGATTCCACATTGAACAGGGCTTCATGAGACAACCCTAATTTTTTGAAGAGTCCGTAGTACATGATTTCGGCCAAACTGCCTTGGTCGATCAATATTCTTTTGACATCGAATTTCCCAATCTGTAGTGTTACTACCAACGCGTCATTATGGGGATAATGAACCCACGTCAGATCCTCATTAGAGAAAGAAATCTTTGTCGATGAACGAACCTTTTTGTAGCCATCTCTGATAGAGACATAGTTTCTCTTCGGAGTGTTAGTGCTGCTTCCCGAATTATGCGCCTTTTTGTGGGAACCGAATAGATCATATTGATAATTGTAGTGGGTTATGTTTCCCCAGCTTTGTCCCTGGTATTATCCTTTCGATTTGTGGACGAGGCACTATAAGATTGTAGATGTCCGCTTTGCACCAACTTCTCCAGGAATTGCTTTAACGCTTTGCAGTCCTCTATGAGATGTCCGTGGTCCTTATGATAAGAACAACGCAGTCTTCAATTGCGAAGTGATGGATCGCAGAGCATCCGAGGTGGCCAAGAAAAGTAGAGTTCGTTCTGGATTTTTGACATCAAGCGATATATCGGTTCAGTAAAGGTGGTGATAACTGCTCGGAAGGCCTCCTTTCGTATTTTTGGCTGATCGGCGATTGCGTTAGACTCATTTCTTTTGTTGTCCGAAGATTTCTTCTCATCTTTTCATGGAGCCTTAGGTGGGATTCGAACAGGTTTTGGTTCTTCGACGCCTCTTATGTCATCTTCAATCTTACAGTATTGTTCAACTCACCTCATTAGACTTCTCACATCAGTCGGTGGCTTTTTCGTTAGAGACTGCCGAAGCTTGCTCTCGGGTAGCAATCCTAACTTGAATAAGGCTACTACCAGTTGTTTATTGCAGTTATCGATTCCGTTGTAAGCTGCCCAATATCTACTGGAATATTTTCGTAGCCTCTCCGTATCTTCATTCTTCATCGTGAGGAGTACATCTACTTCTTTCAGTGGCCGGCTATTGATGATAAAACGTAAGATGAATGCTTGCTGCAGCTGTGCCCAATCGCTAATGGATCGGGCTTTTAATTTGTAGTACCATCGCAACACCATTTCTCTTAAACTTGCGAAAAACATTCGACACATGATCGGGCCATTGTTGCTCCACAATGTCATGGCCTGCGTATAATGTTGGATGTGGCTGGTTGGGTCCCCTTTGCCATCATATAAGTTGAATTTTAGCGGGGTGAACCTTTTTGGCAGATCCGTGTTATCTATTGTTCCGGAGAATGGGGATGCTAAATCATCTGTGAAGAGTTTTCGTCTGACGGGTTTTGGATGGCCCCTAGTCTGACCATCGAGCCAGTTTCTTAGGTCGTTTTCTGAGTTATCTGAAAAATCCCTTCGGGTGACCTGAAGCTTTTTCTGCATTCGATTGGGGTTGTTGCTGGCGGTTTGGCTTGTGACCTGATAATGATTTGGTTGCTTTTGTTGATTGGCGGTTCGGGCTTATTCAACGGGCCTTTTTCGAGTCGCGCGTAGTTCTTTCTTGAGTGCTTCCACTTCTGTCATTAGTTGTTCAATAAGTTGGCCTTGTTGGTTTTCGGGATCTGGCGAAACTATTCGTACTGAGTTCGCAGGGGTAGCGTTGGGATCGTGGCTGAAATTTTCACTAGCCATATTTTCGATTGGCAAATTTTGGGAATGAGTTGGTATTTCGTCCAGAGCGGGATGGACACTCATCTTTTCTCGAGTTTCCCACAGACGATGCCAATTGTGGAAGGGTGAAATTTATTCTCCATAGGGAAAGCGAGATGAGTTGCTCATTCCTTCACTTTGTAGAAAAGACAAACACTAAAACGTCAGTGATCTCTCTCGACCATGGTTGACTAGGAGGACCCTTCAACGATTAAATTAGAATCTTGTGTGAACATATCTATTTTTTCAGGAAAATATCATTTTTTTTCTTTCTTTTTTGCTTGTCATTAAACAATCTTCTTTCTTCCTTTTATAGTGTGGATACCTGGTATCGTGAACGTTGGATGGCTATACCGATCCAATGGTGTTTTATGCGTGCAGGCACTGGTCGGGCAAGTGGACAAGTGATCTTGATCTGCCATTATCGGAGTTACTGTATTGTAGATGGCCTAGATTTAGTTCGGGTTTGGGCACTCATTCTTGATCTTTGGATTTATCTTATCGGATGCTCGGGTTGTTAGAGTTGGTTAATTTTGTATCATTTCTTCTGTTAGTTTTGATCTCCATCGTTGATTTCTATTTGATCCAAGGGTTTTCCTTCATGTTTAAGGATTTCTTTTCTGGAAGCAATCCTGTTTAAATCTCTTATCACGCGACCTTATTTTCTTTACAACTGTACTTTCTAAGGACTTGGGCTTAGACTTTGCCTTGGCTGAGTAAGAATGCTTTAGGCCATGTCTTAACTTGCTTGGGCCTTGGGCTTGAATTTTTATCCTCCATAGATAACATTTATTAAGAAATTTGACAAAAATTAGTGCATTCATTCTCACATCGTTAGCAATTTGGACGCATTACAATGGTATTTAAAAAAATTTGTCCATCAGAATGCACCATATTTAAAGGGTGCCTCTATTTACACCACAAAAACAAAATATTATTTATATTTTATAATAATTTTATCCTTATTTAAAATAATCAAAAAATATTGAAAACCCTAAAAATCTAAATCACAATTCTCTTTTCACTTACTCCATCAATTCTACCATACCACCACCAATGCCACCCACCGTTACCATCCCTCTAATATCTATACCACTTATAGCCAACCCTTTCCTTCTTTCACTCGTCTCCTCTCATACCTCTAACCACACTGTCACAACCTAAACCCGCCCCTATGGGTTTAGCATTATAATCGGCTAGTAATCCTCGGATTACCGAAGGCCTCTGAACAGAATAACTTATAATTACGGGCTGCAAAAGCAAATATATAAAACACACATAGTTCATCGAGCTGTGCAAACATACATGGAACAGATGATGTTAATTTGATAAGCATACTTATGACATCATGATGGTATGGTAGTTGCACGTCATCCCATGTATATATATAAACAGAAACTTGTTCATAAATTAAAAGAGATAGAGTCTTAAACATTCACAAAAATATGGCTACCAGACTTGACTTAATCTAGAACCTCTTCGTGAGGCACAAAAAGGTGGCTAACAAACACAAAACTCTTTAGGCAGTCATCATTGAGCCTGGCCATGTACCTGATCATCTACATACATAAATAATAGATAATGAACGAAAGCCCAGTGAATAATAACAGAGTAAAGAGGTAAATGAATGATATCCCAAATCCAATTCTGAAATCAGAGTTCACACGAAGGACAGATTCATATTCGTATTCTTGTTCAGAACATATACAGAAAACAGAGTTCATGCTTAAATTTCCTTGGTACATTCGTTAGCGCTAACAGATCATTTACAGAGCATCATAGATCATACTTGTCAGTTCCATGGAGGAACCTTCTGCCGGGTACGGATAACTTGTCAGTTCCATAAAGGAACCTCCAGACTAGGAACGGATAACTTGTCAATTTCATAAAGGAATTCATAAAGGAACCTCCAGCCAGGTACAGATAACTTGTCAATTCTATAAGGAACCTCCGATCCGGGTACAGATAGCATACTTGAATCATAACATAAATGTCACAAGCATTTGTCAAAGTTGGACAATCATTCATAGTATAAAACATGACATTTCATAGAACAAATATTATTCCATATATAGAAAATAATTTAACTTGAACATAGTTTACTAAGTTATTACTCACAAAAAACAGATGGCTCCAAGTAGACGAACAGAGTAGGCAATTCAGATATCTTGTAGCACGTGACCAACACAGGTACAGAATGAATACATACTAAATTACACACTCGGAAAAACATTGACTTGGCTCTTTCTTATCTTGGTGTGCTTATACTTTTATCCTTATTATAGTGCCTAAATCTTGGCCTAGGAATGCCTAGGATGTAATGAGGATGGAAAAATGCATTTGAAAACACTTGACCAAAAATGCTGGAAACAAGGGTCCCGCTAGAGCGCAGTTTCCTCTGCTCGAGCAGTCTGCAAACTTTGAAAAAGTACTGGTTGTGTGAAATCTCCGCTCGATGGTTATTCGACTCTCGCTCGAGCGTGAGACTCATGCCCTTGCTCGAGCGCAACTCTTACCGCTCGAGTTGTCTGCAAAACACGCAAACTTTTGGGAGCACACATTTCGCGCTTGAGCGAACTTCTGGTCGCTCGAAACAGAAGTGCAAGATCACAGAGTGGCCGCTCGAGCGCAGATTCGACCGCTCGAGCGAAAGTGCAGAATCTGGAATTTTCAGATTGCACTCCCAAGCTCCAAACTTAAATTCAAAGCTTTTAAACTCAACCTTTAGGCCACAAAACTTGAGAAAACAAGTCTAAACTTGGAAAACATAAATAATTGAAGATTATTTCATGAAATCAAGGCCCATAAGTTTGTCAATTGATCAAAACTCCAACTTGAAATTTAAGAATGTGCTATAAACATCACATGCATGAATTACTTTGAACTTAAGCTTTCCAAAACATGATCAATTTAGGTCAAAAGATAAGAAATGTGATGAATTCTCAAAACCAAGTTAAGATAGACACATGCATGACAGAATTCCTTGAAATCAAACTCAAATTGTGTTCAAATGGTCATGCATGCAAGATTTAACTTCATTTCCTTAATTCTAGCTCAATTCTTGTAATTCATCTCCCAATTCACACGAATGTTAATAATAGCTATTTCAATTACATAATTAGAGGATTGAGTTCTTACATTGGCTTCTCAATTGAATGCTATGCAACTAATTGTTTGAGTTTCTAAGCCAAACTTCCAAGTTCTCTTAATTTCTTCAATCCTCTAGTTGAATCCAATCTTTCTTCTTCTTCTCTCTCTCTCTCTCTCTCTCTTTCTCTCTCACGTTGAGCTCAAAAGATGAGGGAATGAGGGTGTAAATTATGTATAAGAGGTGTTGAGGGGTGGCCTTATATGGGCTTTGTTTAAGGAATTAATTAAACTTGCATTAATCTAAGCAATGACCACAATTTATTCTAATTAATTTGTTCCGAACCGAATTTCAGTTAAACCTACCATAAAATTCTAAAAATCCTAAATAACACATAAATCAAGTTAATTTCTGAATCGGATGCCAACAAGGCCTTCAATTCGCAAACCGAAACGGAAACATGAACAGATTTTTCTACGTTAAACAGATATAAACACATATAAGGTAATATATGATGCAAGATTTCATTTTAATTACTTATTAGGCATAATTAAGCATGGATTAACATTAATCAGAGGTCGGGGTTGTTACACATACCTCTCTTTCTCTTTTTCTTTCTCTCTTGTCATTCTTCTTTCTCTTCTTCTTTTTCTAAAACCCTAAAAATAGTGAGGGGTGAAAGAAGGTTACTGGAGTTGAAGAGGTGTAGATTGATCAAAAGTTTCATTTGGACTGTGGGGTTGTGAGCGGTAGGGGTTGGGTTTAGGGTTGAAGTGGAGAAAGATTAGAGGTAATAATCGGAGGTGGAAGAGGCGGTAGTTGGACGTGGGTGTGCAATTAGAATTTGAGAGTTAAAAAAGAAGTAGATAGAATATTATTTATTTATTTTGTTTTATTGAAGAAAGTGTAATTAAAAAGCAAGTATAAAGAGTTATGGTTTTTTTTGTTATGTAGATAGAAACTCCCTCTTTAAATGGGAAGCTATAAATACACCTATACCAAATTTATTTGTCTCCACTTATTATATGTTTTGTACTTAGAAAAACTATTCATTGTATTTGGTTTCAATTTTCTGAATTTAGTTTTTTGGAAATTAAGTTTTTTTGTTTTTCGTGTTTTTTTGTTTTTAGTGAATATTTTCAAAATTTTAAGTAATTTTTTTACTTTTTTAGATGCATCTTGTTTAGATGTACTTAAATAGTAAAATATTTGTGCAAAATATTTTCAAAAATTAATAAATAAACAAAAATACAAAAAAATGTACTGAATTTTCATTTTTTTTTTGTATTTTTGGTATTTAGTGAATTTTAAAAGATTTTTTCACAAATATTATACTTTTTTAGTATATTTATGTTAGGTGTGTCTAAAAATTAAAAAAAATTACTTAAAATATTAAAAAAATCATTGAAAACAAAAAAAATATAGAAAATAAAAAAGTAAAATTTTTTGAAAAGTGTTTTCTAAAAACCAAACCCCAACCCAAACAAGCTGATTATGTCCTTAATTTCATATATAAAAAAAATGTACGTTAAAGAAAACCTTGTGTTGAGGACTTTGATAGACATATATTTCATTTTGGGGTGATTATTCAGTATTCCTGAAGTATGGATACATGGTGCTCC
Organism: Camellia granthamiana; assembly: GCA_036172215.1. NCBI lineage: Eukaryota > Viridiplantae > Streptophyta > Magnoliopsida > Ericales > Theaceae > Camellia > Camellia granthamiana. Next base: position 41,675,155 of record CM069903.1, on the reverse strand, counting down.
ATAAGATTTTGATTTGTAAAGAGAGGTAGGGGCTCACAATTTATATTGGGGATAGGAGAACAACATGAGGCTAAGTAATTGGTGATTGGCTTGGAGTATGGCCACGTGGTGTTCCGGGATTATTAAATAATTTCCCTTCATGTTAAGGGCTTTGATGGACATATATTTAAAATCTTCTCATCTAAATATTATTTAAGTTGACAAAAAAAAAAAAAAATCTATATGTACGCTTATATTTCTTAGGCCCTGTTTGAGATGTTGGTTTTTTGGCTAAAATAGTTGAAAAACAAAAACACTCAATCACATCACTCTTTTTATTTTTTTACATGTCTTATAAAATATAAAAAAGTAAGTAAAATAATAACTTCCTAAACACCCTACGTCCTTTGTCAATCAAAACCAATTTATTGATATAAGCTCTCTCACGGTAATGGTAATAGGAGAGGAGGGCAATGTGGAGGAGGGCAGAAGATAGGGATGTAAATTTGACCTGACTTGGCCTATGTCGAGCCACACAGGCTCTCGTCAAAATTCGAGGCTGGGACAAGTCGGCTCACGGGCCAGAAAATTAAGCCCAAGCACATGGGGTGTTCGGGCATTGGGCGAGCCTCGGCCTGGGCAGGCTTGAATATATTTTTTTGATTTTTTTCTATTTTTTTTACTAAAAATGACATTGGGCCTTAAGCAGATCGGGTTTTGAGCGAGCTGATTGGCCAAGCTACAGGTCAAGCCAGCGCGAGCTGGGCTCTAAAACACACAACCCAAGCCCAGGCCTAGGATCCCGGATTGGGCTCGAGCCCAAGCTTGGGCCTGGTCGGGCTTAGTCAGACCGGGCTTCAGGCGGCCTACAAGCTCACAAGCCATTTTTACACCCTCAGTGGAGAGTAAAGTAGATGAGATGATTGGCAGCGGCAATAGTAGTTGTGGGAATGAGGACTAGAAATGACAACAGAGGTTGGAGGAGTCGAAAAAGAATAAGAGAATGATGGAGTGAAATATGAATGGTTGACTATTGGAAAGAGTAGAAGAGCGAGCATAAAGAGAGAAAGGCGGTTAAGGAGCGTAAAATAAGAAAAGTAAAAATGTAGATATCACAATATTTTTATAAAAAATAAATAATAATTAATAATTAACTTTATAGCCATAAAGCAATTAGTTTTAATTTTCTATATTGTTACAATCTTTTTTTTTCACTCTTAAGTAATTTTCCCTAAATTTATCACATTAGGATTGTTTTGGATATGTCTTGTTTTTTGATGTTTTACTTATTATGAAAAAATATGTAAAAAAGTAAAAATGTAATATAATAGAAATACGCCAATAATCAACTTATTTGGAGTGTCCTCAAAATAGGTTTCAATACTCATATTTTAAGGGGAAAAACTATAGCATATGCATTTTATAACTAAAGTAGAAAATGGCATAATTTCATATTTTTTGAATCATAATTAAAATTAAAAAGAGCAATGATTGAGACCTCCACAAATTTGGACTATTCATGATGTGGACTCCACATATACATGAGTGGGCCCAACACATATATAGAGGGCCATGATCACTTTGGAGCTGTGGGGTTATCCCCAAAATGAGTCCCAAACATTTTCCAATTTAAAAAAAAAAAAAGAAGTTATAACCAAACACAACATGATGCATAACTAAAAAATTTATGAGTCATAAAAGAGGGATTTGGTCAAAACTTACTCATAATAAAATTTTAATATATTAAGGACAAGTTCAAAAAATTTCTTTGAAAAGTCCAGCAAATACCACTTTTACCAAATATACTTAGTAACTAATTTAATATTTTAAACTTTAAAATGATATAACTTTTGATCTAAATGTCAATTTTTAATAAAATTAGCATCTTTAAAATTTTCTCATCAAGATCTATCAAACAAGATCTATGTTAACTATGAAATTCTTAAAAAAAAAAAAAAAAATTATCATCTAAATTAACGTAACAATAATATATTATTATGTTTGAAAGTAACATGTTATTGTCTTCTTAAACAAGGCATCTAAAGAGAGTTGATTAGGTCGACGAGAAGTGGATCGATGATGCTTGTTCGTTGAAAGAGTCTAGAGTCTGTTTCTATGCTTCTTGAGATTCTTCAACTTCTACTTGAAGATCACTCTTCTGCCACTTCAACTTCTGAAGGTTTGAATTCCTTATGTGAGGCTGCGACTTCGAACACCGACCAATTTCGAAACCCTTGTTGATGTAGAGGAAGCAAACCGAGGCCGAGTCCCCTTAGACAAATGGAGATTCTGTGAGGTCGGATGAGAAATTCAAACTGAAGAGATGTCTATAAGAGACGCAACGCCATTGAAGCTCTTTGAGAAGGGACCAAAGTTAGGATTAGGGTTTGTAAGCGTGAAGGACTCGAGCGTAAAAACCATGGTGCTGCTGCCTCTGTATACTAATTCTAGAGAGAGAGTGTGTGGATTAGAGAGAGAAAAAAAGAGTTGGTGATCAGCAATGGCTGTTACGTTCGAGGCTGTAAACTTAACAAAGAATAATGCTTGGGACCCCCTTTTGGGGGTCACCCCTCACCCCCCCTTTGTCACGTGGCGGGGGTGATTGGAGGAGCAGGAAAAAAAAGAAAAAGAAAAAGAAAAAGTAACCAATGAGAGAGGGGGGGTCAAAGGGGGTGGGGGGAAAAGGGGGGATGAATCATTGTTGCTTAACAAAATAGGTAAATTTGTCAATAAAAATCCACCTGCACAATATTCTTGTCGTATCTTAGTGAACTTTACACAATAAAAATTATTGGAGTGTTTTTTTCACCAAAGAAGGGTTCAAAGGAATAGTTTTAGCTAAATTTTTCTGTCTCATAATTAAAAAAAAAGGATAAATTACACTGATATCTCCTGAGGTTTATGTTTATTACAGTTTCCCTCCTTACATTTGGAAAATTACACTGACCTCCCTCATTAATTTAATTTTATGTATGATGATTATTATGGTGAGGGGGGAACTGTTATGAAACTTTAAATCTCAGGGAGCAATCTGTAATAAAACTTTAAATCTTAGGAAGGTGATGCAATTTTCAAAAGGTGAGGGGAGAACTGTAATAAATATAAATCTCAGGGAGTGTCAATGTAGGGGTGCAACTCGGGCGGGTTCGGTCGGGTTGGGGGTCTGCCCAAGCCCGACCCGAATTGCCCAGAGCAGTGCCCAAGCCCGCCCAAGCCCGAACATGAACCCGAGCTTTGCTGCCCAAGCCCGGCCCGAGTTAGCCCGAGTTGCCCGAATTGCCCGAATTGCCCAGAAACTTGTAGGTAGATTTGTTTTGAAACCTGTAGGTAGAATTGATAATTAACAAAGAATTGAGAATTATTCAAAATTATTTTCTGGTCACCAAAAAATAAAAAATAAAAATTAAGAACTCTTTTACTTAATTTATATATATTATATAATTTATTAAATTATATATATATTATATATTATATATTATATAATATATTAAATTCAATTCGGGTTCGGGTTGCTCGGGTTGGCCATTGGTTCTGCCCAAGCCCGGCCCGAATTACAATTCGGGCATCAAAAATCTGCCCAGGCCCGTCCAGATTACAAGATATAGTTGCCCAAGCCCTAATAAAACTCGGGCTGGGCTCGGGTTGCTCGGGTTGAGCCCGCCCGAGTTGCACCCCTATGTCAATGTAATTTATCCTTAAAAAAAATAACATAATTAAAAATATATATGGTACAGTGTTTTAGCTAGAATTTCCCATATTTTTAATTACCCACATTTTAACAATTATTTTTTCTTCTTTTTTTTTATTATAGGAAAATCTTCTCTATCCTCCCGCAGGTCCAAGGCAGCGTAACCTGGAAACTTGTCTCGACCTCCCAAGACAAGCTCCGCTTAAGTCAGGACTCGTACAGCGGGGAGCATTGAACCCACATCAAGTGCTAATTAGACAACTTAAGGTCCAACCTCCTAATCAACTGTACTTCACCTAGGAAATTAGCCCAAAAGAGAGGAAAATTGAACTTATAACTTGAAACTTAAACCCAAGCCTTAACCCCAACCCCACCCACCCGGGTTAACAATTATTTCATCTTCTGCAATTTTCCCTCAATTTTAACACACTCGTTATAGTGTATACATGGAAGAAGCCTTGGAAATTAATTATATTAATTTAATAAATTAACAAAAACAGAAAATAGAGGGTTCCACTTCCAAGTTCCAACAATCTCTGCAAAACACTCTTCATATATTTCTAGGGTTTTGGATTTCTGCAACATGACCGGGATCCGATCGCCGCCGGAGGACTCCGACGTATCACAGGCGCGACCGCCTACTGCCGCCGATCTAATCTCCGACGACGACCGCTCTGTGGCTGCCGACTCATGGTCCATTAAGAGCGACTACGGAAGTACTCTCGACGACGATCAGCGCCACGCCGACGCAGCCGAAGCTCTCTCCGCTGGAACCTTCCGAGCCGCCTCCGATTACAGGTCACAATGCCTACGAAATATTCTTGCGCTCTGTTTGGTTACTGAGAAAGCAGAAGAAAAATGAAATTTTAAAAAATTTGAACATTGAACATCCAATTAAACTGATTAGTAAGGCATTTCAGTTTAAGGTTTCAGTTTTGGACCAAATACCAAAGAACAAGTTACATTTATATGTTTGTTTGTTGTTCAGGATTGGTTATGAGCTAATCTTTGAACTTAGTGTGCTTACAGAAGGGTAAAATTGTGTTCTGGTTTTGATTCAAATAATGGTTGTGTGACTTGAATCATAGTGTTATGGATCATGATATTCTCTGATAAGAAGCTATATAGTGAAGTTATGAAAAGCAGATTGTGTGTTATGTTCAGACATTGACATTCATAACTGTCAATATCTGATTGATATAATTCATTTGTAATTAGGATGTGGACACTAATTTTACTGAGAAATGCTGATTTGATTATAGGAGAAGATGAGATGTAGATGGCATATGTCGATAAATATTGCCAAACAACTTTGAACTCATGGCTTGGGTTTGTGGTGCTTTTGAGAGGAGCAAATTTGTGTAATTATATTATAGTTGGAGAAAGTTTTGTGCTATTTTGATTTGAATATTGTATTTTAAATTTTATTTTGTGTATGAACAGTTCTGACAAGGAGGAACCAGATGCCGAAGCAGTTACATCAATGTTGGGTTTCCAGAGTTATTGGGACGCCACATATGCAGATGAATTGGCAAATTTTCATGAACATGGCCATGCTGGTGAAGTCTGGTAATTTTTTACTTTGGCAATTGTTATTTCTCCATTATATTTGACCTTATTGACTATGGATCCTAGGTCTTACTTCACAATCATTTGCTCACACTTTTTAAGCATGTTGTCATCTATCTAGCAGAAAAGGACCGTCCTTAATAGGTAGTAGTTTGTACACATTCCAAGATTGTACTTTTTATTTTTTAAATTTTTTTGGGAAGAAGACATTTGGTTACCTCCTTTACAGCTTTTGAGGGGTGATTATAGCTTATTTTAATTTGGGAGTTTATGCCAGACTGTTTGATGCAGCTTCTGTTTATAGCTTATTATTAGGTAGAAATAACTTAAATAAGCTGATCATTAGAAGTTGGGGTAGGGTGCTTTTAGCTTATGCTTTCTAATTATCAATTTTTAGAAAACGTTCCACCAAACAAGGCCATTATTGGGCTCCGTTATGCTAGAATTAGCTACTCCATCTTGTACTCTGTTGTTTTAATAGTTTTTTTGATTTCTCTAGCCTGCTTGGGTTGATTAGTTTTTTTTTAAGAGGTTAGATTTTACACCCCCCTTTGTCTTTTGATGCTTTTCAATTTCGTTAATCAATAAATTACTTATATCCCTGCCAAAGCCCCACTTTGGAGACATGCTTCTTTCCTTGAAATACGGAGGATGAAGGTAGGCGATGTAGCATAGCTTTAGGAAACCTGGAATGAAGCGATTTATAATTGATTTTGTGGTTGGTTTCAAGAACAGAAATTTCCTTAAGATTTGGGTTTAATGGGTTGAAGAAAGTATCGGGATTTCTACACGGAAGAGGTTTCAATTTGTTAGATTTTCAAAGTGATTGGTTGTAAGAATTGTAGGCATATGATTGCTAGAAATTTGGGATAACAACTAATTATGCTATTTATTTGGGTGTTAATTTGAAGTTTAAAGCGTAAGAAAAGATTTAGGGTTTCGCCGTGAAATACCGAATGAATTAATAGATGATGTGAATATATCGAGGAAAATCGTAGAGAATTAAGAAGAGGTCCTAAGGAATTATCCCTTGAGGAGGAGGGGGGTTGTGGTAGCTCGACAACCAATTTAAAATGTAAGTCCTATGGATTCTCTCGTTAGGGTGTTCCCTAGTTGTGATGTGTTGCATTGGAGCTTGGGTGTAGTGATAAATGAATAAGGGTTAGCTAGGGCGTTCCCTTAAGGGCCCAAACTTAGTTGCACGAAGCAGGAACGGGGACGGGGGTGGGAGCGGGGGAGCGGGAGCAAGGAAGCGTGAGCCGATAGAAGTTTCTTAGGTTGAGAGTGCCTCGGGGAGCGGTAATATATATATATATATATATTTTAATACACATTAGAAATTTTTTTTATAAATATTTGTATTTTAATACACATTAATTATATTTTTTAAATAATGTGTTATTGTTAATTTTTTATTTTTAATTGATATATATATTATAAATAAAAAAATATAACAAATAAAGAATAATAAAATATGTTAAAATAAATAAAAAATAAAAATTGGATGATTTATTTTATAGATTTTATTAGATTTTTTTTATTATATATGATTTAATTAGATTTATTATTATATAAAAAATTATATTATTTATATTATTTATTATATAACAAATTATATTATTTATTATATTTATTATATGTTAAAAACGAGAGGGGGACACAAATCGACAAGAGGAGAGAGAGAGAGAGGAGGAAGAAGAAGAAGAAGAAGACGAGGAGGAAGAGGAGAAGGAGGAGATGATGAAGCATAGAAGACAGACAGAGAGGAGATCAAGAGAGATGAAGATAGAGAGTGAAGAGGAGATCGCGAGCAGATTGAAGGTGATGTAACGGAGATCGAAGGCGATGTAACAGATCGAAGCCGTGTCCGAGAAACCTATGCCCTAAACCAACGAGTCCATGTAACAGATTGATGGCGAGACTAGGTTTCTCTCTCTCTCTCTCTCTCTCTCTCTCCCCTTTACGATCCCATCTTGGACTGAATTGCGTTTCTCTCTCCATACAAACGTGATTCTTACACGTTTCTTTTTAGAAAACGCGGAATCGTGATTCTCACTCTGAATTGCCACTTGGTTGCCCGATTCCTACAACTAAGAGCCCAAGCAACATGCCATATCGACACAGTTAGAATGTAAAATGAAGAAATTTAGGGTTAGGGTTAGAGAGGAAGAAGGAGAGAAGAGAGAGATATTGTGAATACGTGGTTTAGAGTTCTTGAATTACTCTACACTAGCAAAATATATTTATATAAAACCTGACATTACAAAATGACCATAGTATCCTTAACTTAACTAAATAATGACATAAGAACATATAACTATTCTATCACTTTTCCTCAAGCTAGAGTATAAAGATCAAACATCCTAGCTTGAAAGATAAGCGATGAAAAGAAGGCCGAGCCAAAGGTTTGGTGAGAATGTCACCCAGTTGATCTCAGAACGAACATAAAGAGTCACAAGTTGCTTGCGTAGTAAGAGATCTCGAATGGAATGACAATCAATCTCGATATGTTTGATACGCTCATGAAACACAGGATTATTGACAATGAATATAGCAGCTTGATTATCACAACACATACTCATAGGAGTGGGAACAGAAATACTAAAATCCTGTAGGATATGAGGACAGCTCTCAGTGTCTAGAAAATATAAGCTATCCTTTTGATGCCCCGAACAAATCATCCTCTTGGTTTGAAGGTCCTGCAAAACACGTGAAGTGAGAGAAAAAGTTATAGAACAGTGAAGAGCTTTAGTCAATTGACTAACATAAAGCAAATTAAATGAAAAATTAGGAACATAGAGACTAGAAGGCAAGGAGAGAGATGGAGTGGGGTAAAGAGGATCCTGACCACTGACAGGTTGAGAAGACCCATCAACAAATATAATATTATGGGTAACAGGTCTAAGAGTATTGAAAAATTAGGAATTATCAAAGATATGAGAACTAGCGCCAGAGTCAATGAGTAAAGGTTAGGTGGACTGAGCCACACTTGCAATATTGCATGAACTAGCCACAATAACCGTAGAGGATAAAGGTAGACCAAGCCGGAGAGAATGGACAAGGCCGGTAAGCTCAGTGATCTGAGTAGTGAGTGCCTCATGAGAATCAACTGGAGAAGCAACAGTGCCAACGGGAAATGAGGTAGACTGCGGGGATGGAGCATTCATGACCTGATGCCCATGACCAAGTTTGCCATACTTCTGCCAATACCAAGATTTAGTATGGCCTAAGGAACCACAATGAGTATACTTTTGATCACCACGAGATAGAGAACCAAGTCCACGACCACCACGGGAACCGCCACCATGAGAACTACATCCACGAGAACCTCGGGAGCCAGAATTGGAGCCCGGTGACTAGAATGTCCATGAAAACTCCCTCGACTAGGCCCGCGGTCACCATTGCTAGAAATCAATGCAAAAGAGGACAAGGAAGAGGAACTAGAGGTGGGTTGAGCCTGTCTCAACGAAGAATGCAACAGTCGAGAATAGACATTAGCAGCAGAAGGTAAAGCCTCACTAGCGAGAATTTGATCCTTGAACCCCATAAATCAGAATCTAAGACTGAGAGTAAAGATGTCATCATAAACTCTTCCTAATGTTGCTTTTGTTTCGCCAAATCAGTAGTGAAAGGTCTGTGCTGCAATAACTGATCCCACAAGTTCTTAAGATCACTATAATAATCGAAAAGGGACTGGCCAAACTAGCGACTAGCAAAAATTTGCTCATATATAACTCATAGACCCGAGAGACATTACTCTGATTCGAAAAGGACTCAGCAAAAGAGTTCCAAATTTACTTAGCCGTGTCACAAATTCTACAATAGTAGCAACTTGAGTGTCTAAGCTACACCATATCCACCCCATAACACATGCATCCTCACTACACCAATCGTCATAAGTAGGATGATTAGTAGCAGGAGATAGTTCAGTAAGAAAACGTAACTTCTTGCCACGTAAATTTTTTTTAATTGCATGAGCCTAAGCCATATAGTTTAAACCATTCAATTTGCTTGTTAGTAATAAATTTAGACATCTCATCATCCTTAATCACAGCCACAGGTGGTTTTACCTCAGCCTTAGTCTCAGCCATGATACTCACACATGTCACACACCAAAGAAACACAGAACCAGCACAAGACCAGCAAAAATACCAGCACCTAGCGCCCATAGCAATCAAGAAAGGCAAGAAAACAACTCAAACAAGAGCCCATCAAAAAAAAAAAAAAGACATGGAAGGGATAACAGGGCTGCTAAACCAAACTGAGCCACAAATCATACCAAAAAACCAACCCAACACGAACAAATCAACAAACTAAGATCTAAGACCCCTTTCTAGGGTAATTTAGCACCTATAGGGTGGATTCCAACAAGTAGAAACAGCAAAAACCAAGCCCAATCACAGATGCAAGTATTGACAGCGAGAAATTTGAAAAACATTTAAAAATAGAAAACTTACATCTAGATTGATCAAAAAATTTCACAAAAAATACCATCATACTCGGGAGAGAATTTCGAGCCTAAGGTGAAATTCCCATCTGTACAATTGCTGATGTCATCGTACGGATGATGATGTGAGCACGTCTTTGTCACCTCAGGGCAATCTCCAAAATCTGTTGAACACTTTCTGATGTAGAATGGAGTGCTCTGGTACAAGTTAGAACGTAAAATGAAGAAATTTAGGGTTAAGGTTAGAGAGGAAGACAGAGAGAAGAGAGAGATATTGTGAATACGTGGTTTAGAGTTCTTGAATTACTCTACACCAACAAAATATATTTATATAAAACCTGACATTACAAAATAATCATAGTACCCTGAACTTAACTAAATAATGACATAAGAACATATAGGTCTTGTTTGGTTTGCTTTTGAGAAATAAATTTTGAAGAAATTTTTTTAAAATTTTGGTTTAGTGATTTTGAAAAGAAAAAAAAAAAATTCAAAATCACTTTTTATCTAAATTTCAATCAATAATTTTCTCTCTCCTCCTCAATCACTTTTTCTTTCACACACATTTACTCAATTATAACAAAATATCAAATCATCCCAAACTCCCATACTCCAAAACTATTTTCAAAATATATAACCAAACAAACCAAAAAATTTTCTACACTCTTTCCCCAATTTTTTTTTTTTTGAAAATTTACCTCCTAAAATCAAACAAAACACACCCATAACTATTCTAACAGACGCCTTGGTGTGGTGAGAAGTAGGCAAGGTTCCCATACTTAAATAGACAACGGTATATAAAGAAGCTAGTCTAAATCCAAGATAGTAGGATATGCTTAGGAACTAAGGCCAAGTTTGGGAAGACTAAATAAGTGCACTTTTTGACTTTTTATGAAATATGGGTTGGATTTGGGTTGGGTTTGAAGTGATGTGTTAGAGAGGTGATGTGACTTAAATAAGATGATGTGACTTAAATAGGATAGTGACTTCTTGACTTTTTGTATTTTTTGGAGGATGCCAAACTTGGCCTAAACATAAGAATATTAACAACTAGAGGGATAGAACTCGTAGGTTAGAAGGAGAATTAATAATATTTGTTTTCAAGAAATTAAATGGTATGAGAAAATAGAGGTAATTTGAAAGGACATAACATAGATTTTGGTATACTGAAAAAGAGAAGCACAGGATCATAAAAGCTCATTTACTTAGTAATAACAATTTTGTAGTGAAAACACACAGAGATGTGTACGCACACACAGACGCTCACACACACACACACACACACACACACAACCTCAACCCTCACCCCTCTTTCCCTCTGGAGAAAAGGGCAAGTAGTAGAGGAGATGTGAATTGTGTCTTTCTTTTAGATTACTACTGTATAAATCACTTCCCTCGAATGTTTACTCTATGATGAATTTCACGCTTTTTCTGTAGGTTTGGGGCTGATGTTATGGAGACTGTGGCTTCTTGGACCAAAAGATTGTGCACTGACATTTCTCAAGGCCACTTGCTGAATCATGCTGATGATGAAAAATCAGAGCCTGTTGAACAGAGTGATAAAGATTTGACCAGTTGGAGTGTACTTGACATTGGAACTGGCAATGGTCTGCTACTTCAAGAACTTGCTAAGCAGGGGTAAAGTATAAAATTTTTCTTTCTGTTTTTTTTGTCTTCTGTTTGAATTCCAGTTAGAAATTAGTTAGTTTGTAGTAATTGCAAATTTAGGTTGGTGTTCATCATTTATTCTGTTTAAAGTTGATATGGGATGTGTGCTCTAATGGTCTGACATTCGACCATCATCTGGGAACAAAACCAAAGATTTGGAACATCCTGGACAGATAATAACAGGATTTCAGCTGGCTATGGTCTTAAATTTATGGTGGCGCAACTATAAACTATTTTGTTTGGACTCATGTGGAATTGTTGGGTTCATGATTTGGCATAGAACCTTTTGATTAACTTATTGGCACCATTATTGGGTCACATCCATGGGCACCCAGAAAACTTCAGCGGACAACAAACATCCTAGCTCTATATGTATGCATTGAGACAAAGTAACCACTCTAATTGGATAATTAATTCCTTTTATTTAGTTTATGATTTTTCAATTTCTTGTTCTCAACAGTTAGTGTTTGTTACTACTGAATATTGTAGAGAACCAATTTATGATGTTTTTGGTTTCAGGTTTTCTGATCTCACTGGAACTGATTATAGTGAAGGAGCAATTGACCTTGCTCGAAGCCTTGCTGATCGTGACAGAGTCACCAACATTAAATTTTTGGTATGACAGAACTTTGAAACCACATTGAAATGATGATTTTTTATTTTTTATTTTGTTCTTGTGCAGTATTTCTGTCCCTTCAATTTATATTATTGGCTATGCACTGGAGTGTCACTTGACCTTAAATTTGAGGAGTCAACAAGGCACCACACCTGTCTATATTCTGAGTTACTGTATGAGAGGGTTTAGGAAAGTTGTTGGAAAATTCGAAGATTTTCGAAGATCCTTAAAGAAAAATTCGAATTTTCTAGAAGATGATGAGAGGCTTACATTCTTCAATAATCTCAACTAAGAACACAAAAGAAAGGAGATGATGGAGATAAGGGATTGGGTGAAGAAGAAGGCAAAGTAGCTAGAGAGAGAATAATGGCAAAGCTCTCCCATGGATCTCCCACTTTCACTCTCAAGATTGATAATGAAGAAGGGAAATTAGTTCTTTCTCAACAGTTATCTCTCCAAAATCCATCCCTTGTAAAGCTATGGGTGAGTGCTATTTATAGGCACCTCATGATATAGGATGGAGCCCATGTGCAAGGCACATGGGGAATATTCTCTCTAACCACCTTGTCCGAGGAGGTGACCTCTCCGAGAATGAGGAAAACCCTCGAAGAGGAGATCAACCTCTCGGCGAACCCTTCTTCTTAGCCACACCTAACCAATGATCCCCAATCATCCCAAAGGGTCAGGGGTAGTCCCAGAGGACGTCCTGCTACATAAGGGTTAGGGGTAGTTCAAGAGAACGCCCTGCCGCAAATATTGCCGAGTCTCAGGGACCCCCTAGATCGTGCCACCTCGACCTGGGTATAGGCTAGTTTAACCGAAGAGTGAATTTATCTCCACTCACCGTCCTTGGGATCAGGTCCTTTGTTCGAACTCCATTGCGCCCATGGTTCTGGTGCGTAGATCCCAGAAAGTTCCGAGCCCGCAAGTGTTCTGAGACTCATCAACGGAGCGACTTGTAGATTGTGTACGAATCCGTTCGAAACCAAGTGCTTCGGATCTCTAGGTTCGTGGATCCGAACCCTTTCGAGTCCGAGTGCCTCAGATCTCTAGGCTTGCTCAATACCCTTTCGAGTCTGGGCCCGAGTAAGTCTCTAAGTTCGTGCATCCGAACCCGTTCGAGGCTTAGAGCGATTCAGCGCGTTTGATGGCGATAAATCTGGGTCTACCAATCTTGGACTTGCGATAAATTCGGGCCCACCAACCTTGGACTATTGGGCCTAATTAATTTAATGGGCTCAAATTAGCTCATCTTACACTCTGATCCTACTTCTCAAACTGATTATGGAATTTGCACTAGTTTTATAACTAGAAATGGAACACTCATATGCTCTTTCCTTTGTTTTAATTCCAATTCCTTTTGACTTGTTACTTGCATATAAAGGTCGATGTTCTCGTCTCTTCAATATCCTTTCATTCTTAGCTATCTTTGTTCAATTTGTGTTGCATCAAAATGTAAAGGATGGTTTGTTGATCTTTGGTGCTATTTTAATTGCCCCATCTCTGTAGGTGGTTTGGGTTTGTTGAAAGATTGTGTAGGGTTGTCTCCGCAAAGGGCTCAAAAAGAGTTGGATTTGTAATTTGTTTGCCTTGTTACATAATAGGAAAGATTTTGATTTGATGAGGTTTACCACGATGCAAAGCCAACATGCTTGTTTATGTTTGCTTTACTATTATGTGGGAGGCAAACTCGAGAGAAGGGTTGATGTCACCATACTGTAAAGGGAGGTAAAATGTTTTTCAATGTAGATGGTTTGAAGGCATTTGTTGAGACCTTAGATGCTAATGATCAAAGGCTTATGGAAACTTGGCTGGTTGTGGTTATACAATCTTAAGAGCTATGGATGGAATTTCTGTACCTTGAAATGCTAATGATCAAAGGCTTATGGAAACTTGGCTGGTTGTGGTTATACAATCTCAAGAGCCATGGATGGAATTTCTGTACCTTGAATTCTCAGTGCTTCAGCCAAGTTCTACAAGTGGAACAAAAGATTTGAAAAACATAAAAATTTCCACCCCTCTTACACCAGCTTCCTGATCAAAGGAGAATATTTTGCTGCCTGGGGAAGCAACCGCCAAAGACTCAATAAGTGGAGACTTGGGGATATACTCAACTTGATTTGATGTTGATGATGTTGCTTATGCTTCATCCAAATAGCAAGATTATATCCTTCTCATAACTAATAATTATATTTCGTCATAGATTACAGTTGGCACAACTATGTTTATTGAATTGTTCACTTACTTAGATAATTTTTTCTTATTATAATATTTGTTTCTTTGTCGACAGAATCTTCCTGATATACCTTGTCAGTTATTAAATGCCTTGTCTAATTGCTTTGTAAGTTGATTTTTGTTACCTCTGATTTGGTTCCAGGTTGATGATGTCCTGGAGACAAAACTAGAAAGGAAGTACCAACTTGTCATGGATAAGGGGACTCTAGATGCCATTGGACTGCATCCTGATGGCCCTATCAAAAGGTGAAGTAGCATACTGACTTGTTTTTTCACATTCATTCAAATTTGAGATCGGGAAAGCCCACTTTTAATAACTGGATCACACAAATAATTTACAAAACCAAGTTTTTTTGTTTTGTTTTGTTTTTTACCACAATGTTCTGTTTTCTCAATATTTGGATAGGATTTTATTTTTTTTATCTTTTCGAATTCTTTTGATGGACCTGAAGATGTAATGTACAGGCATTGGTCTAAATGAATTTTATTCTTGTCATTTAGGATCATGTATTGGGATTCAGTCTCAAGGCTGGTGGTGCCTGGTGGAATATTGGTAAGCATCTCCATTGCTTCTTTATCTACTTTGTTTGAATTGAGCCTCTCCTCTTCTAGTTCATATAATTTTTTTCATCAACTTGATATCACATTGTTTTCCTTATCCTACGTAACAAATTGAGAAGGGATGATCATCCTTTGTACAAGTAATTCTGTGTCTTTTATGTTGAAACCATTTTTGATTCTTCATGTCCTTAATTACGAGTTGAGTGGTGCCTTCCTTCAGAGATGTGTTCAACTTAAATCCCAAATCACAAGTTATTCTTGGACAAATTTCCCTGTTTCTTCTTTCCAATAGATTTGTTTATCTTTTACTCTTGTTGATCATATGGCAGGTGCTTACATCGTGTAATAGTACAAAAGATGAATTGGTGCAAGAAGCTGAAAATTTCAATCAAAGAAGAGTTTGTGCTTCCCAAGAAGCTGGAACCCTGGGGGACCAAGAGGCAGGCAGACATCCACCTCCATTCCGCTACCTTGATCATGTTCGTTCATATCCAACATTCATGTTTGGAGGATCTGCAGGATCACATGTCACCACTGTAGCATTTCTGAGGAACTGAAGTCAGTAAATCATGGTTAGGTCATTTCAGGCAACTGGGTTTTTGCCTTTTTCTTTTTTCTTTTTTTTTTTTTTATAAATGTTTTTGCATGCGTGTGCATGCACGTGTGGTCAAGGAAGTGGAAGTTACTGATCTTCAATGGTTACGGATTTATGTAGAAGGGGTTCAAATGCCATTTGCAGGAGATGCTTACCAGGGTATAGTTTGCTTGGAACTGATCTGACTCGGTAAATCAGACCTTTGTTTGGGAATTGTGAAGTAATGCTAAACCATGATCTCTATTGCTCCTTGAGTTTCATTCATTTCTGTTTCAGAGGATTGTTTATCGTGTTTGAATGCGTTCTTCCAAGATCTTCATTGCAGCTGAATCTGGGTTTTTGACTAACAGATGTTCATTTGTGTTTATGCTTCCTTTGAGCGTGTTTTGTTTTCAGCAGTGATTTAGACCACCTCAAACTTCAACCCCCACCACCCCCACACATACGTGGCAGGTGGTGATTGGAGGAGGAGAAAAAAAAGAAATAGAAAAAAAAAAAGTGACTAATTAAAAAAGAAAAGGGGCCAAAAGGGGGTGGGGGAAAGGGGGTTCCAATCTTTATTCTTTTGTTTTTATTAGTTTTTTGGGGATAGACTTATATTTGATACAAGTGTAAGTTAATGTGCGCTGCGCTCTAGGCCATAAAAGCCCCACTTGAACCATTTTATTTGAATTTTTTTGCAATTATTTGCTGTTTTTCTCATTGATTTGCAATTTTGAAAAATAAATAAAAATAACTTTATGTTAAAGGTCTCTGAATTTGTGAATCGGTCATTCTAGGTTTCATTTCAATCAGTGAAAAATGGCAAATGAGGTTGGCAATGTGGAGATGAGTGGTGAGTAGAGCTGCAAATGAGCCGAGCTTAAGGTCGAGTTCGGCTCGTTTACTTATTGAGCTCGAGCTCTACTCAGTAATAAACTGGGCTCGAGCTCAGCTCGGCTCGGCTCATTAACATTAATGAAACTCGAGCTTGGCTCGGTTCGGCTCAACTCGACTCGATAATTTTTTTTTTAATATTATTTATATTATTTAAATAAAAAATATTATTTATATTATTTAATATATAAATAATGTATTTATATTATTATTTATATATATTTATATATTATTTAATATATATATAATATATTTATTATATAATTTAAATAAAGATAAACGAGTCGAGCTTGACGAGTCGAGTTTACGCGAGTTTGAGCTCGTCTTGTTTACTAAACGAGCCTAATAGTTGAGCTCGAGCTCAGCCAGTTTACTAAACGAACTGAGCTGAGCCGAGCCGAGCCCTTAACAAATCAAACCGAGCTTGTTCATGAACAATTCAATTCATTTATAGCTCTCGCGGTGAGTCCTTCAATGCAGAGAGAGTGAGACTTTCTTCTCCGTAACAATGGTGACTATAGATCATGACCTTCTGTGACAATTTTCATTTTAACCATCATATATTCATTAAATCGGTATTGGTTAGTCCATTGTCGCAAATTGGAAGCGTTTGAAGTTTTAAAATTCTTTTGCACTTGTTTTACTTGTGGAATCGCAGTGTTTTGATTATTGTTCTTAGTTTGGAACCTGAAAGTTGTGCTTGGTTGAAAGATTTGATGAGAGAAAATAGAAAGTGAAAAAGAAATTTTAATCTCACTTTTTGTTTGGTTATAATGGAAAACACAAGAGAAAATAAAGTGGGAAGTAAATGCTATCTCAATTTTTTTATTTTTTTTTTTGGTTCACTTAGGTCTTTTCTTTCTCCATTTTCCAACTCAACCAATCATAGTTTGGAATTCAAATTCTCCTATCAATTTTTTTGGGCGAATTACACTAACGGTCCCCGTAGTTTGGGGCTTGTGTCACTTTGATCCCTGACTTTTCTATTGTGACACATTTGACCCTAAATTTTAAATCTTATTTCAAATAAGGACGATTGAAGATGATACCATTACTTAATTTCAATAGCAAAATCGTCAATTTGATAAAATATAAACTAATTTGACAAAAATAAATGTCAAAAAAATATCTTTGAATTTTTAAAAATTATTTCTACCCACTAAAGATAAAATTATGTTAAATTGATAAATCTTTTAGACATTTTGTTTTTACCAAATTATTTTTTGTTATATGTTTGGATAATGATCATGTAATGGATAGTTATTTTTGTTTTCATTAAATTAGTTTCTATTTTTTCAAAAGTCAAATATGGCGACAACTTTGATATCATTATTAAACCAATCCATTAAATCAAAAAATCCAAAACTAAAAATATTTCATATATTAAATATATCGATTACACTTTAAAATCCTAATAACTACATATTACATGATCATCATCCAAACACATAATAAAAATTAATTTGGTAAAATAAATAAATGCCTAAAAGGTTTATCAATTTTATATAATTTTATCTTTGGTAGGTAGAAATAATTTTTAAAAATTTTAAAACTTTTTTTTTGAAATTTATTTTTGTCAAATTAGTTTATATTTTATCAAATTGACGATTTTGCCATTGAAATTAAGCAATGGTATCTTCCATTGTCCTTATTTAGAACAATATTTAAAATTCAGGGTCAAATGTGTCACAATTGAAAAATTAAGAACCAAAGTGACACGAGTTCCAAACTATAAGAACTATTAGTGTAATTCGCCAATTTTTTTTCTCATTTTCTTTCTATTTCTATTTCCCTTTCATTTTCCGCATCAAATCCTCGAACCAAACACTACTTGCTCAATTCATTCCTTCATTTGCTTTCAAGTTTTCTAACTTCTGCATCTTGAATTGAAAAGGGTTAAGAAGCTTCCTATGAAAAAAAGAAAAAAAGAATTAAAAAAAAAAAAAAGAGAGGCGGAATTGAAGATATATACGGGTGTGTGAGTGCTTGGCAAGAAAGTATCATGACATGAGAGAATCTCGAGAAATTAGAAGTTTCAAATTTATTTTGCATTGGATCTCAAAGATGTGGCGTGCACAAAATAAACTACGTTCCAATACACTCGTAGCCATTGGGTAATGAAAGAATCTCGAGGTACACTTTTGGGATGGAGGATTGCCTTGGAAGTTTTTTTAATTCTTTTGTATTGGTTTTACATATGGAATCTGATTGTTTTGATTGATATCTTCAAGAATTTACCCTTGTCTCCGGTTGTTCTTTGTTTGGGACATGAACTCTACTTGCTCAACCCATTCCATCATTTTCTTCCAAGTTTTCTAATTTCTACACAACTTGAACTAAAAAGGGTAAAGAAGCTTCTTCCTATGAAAAAAATAGTCATTGAAGAAATATGGGAGTTTGCTTGGCAAGAAAGTATCTCAGAATGCTTGTTATCTTCTACAAGTTGTTCTTATATTCTTAGCTTCTCTTTTTCTTAGATTTGGATTAAGTAAATAAATTGAGAATAACCCAACAGTTAAAAAAACCTCTGAGAGAATAGAGAAGGCAAAGTGATTCTTCTTCCTAGAATCCCAGTCTATATAAGTTCAACAAGGTGTTCAACGCATGAGTAATTCTTGACAGAACCAGAATAACATCTTGTCCACCCAAAATTGAAAACTAATAATGGAAGAGAACAAAGCTACAGAGGCCAATGGTGATTGTTTTGATTTCATCTCGCGCCTCAGTGGCACAGGGCGGGACTTCCTTGTTCGAAATACTGGTGAAAAAGTAAGTATCATTTCTCCTCCTTTTCTTTTTTGTTTAAATTTTATTTTTTTTTCCCTCTAGAATTTCACTTATGATTGATAAAGGCTTGCCTCAATCTTTAAATTTGGAATATATTGTGTCAATATTTTTCCTTCTTTTTTTTTTTTTTTATTACTCCTATCTGTCAAGAAGGTGAACTGATAGTGCATGCCCATGATCAGTGAAGGTGGGAGCATAGGCCCAGGAGGGGCAGCTCACCTCTCTCAACTTTGTAAAATTCTCTCTTTATCTCCTTTTACAAAATATTTTTTAAATTTGTCCCCTCTAAAATTTAAGAATAATGATATGCTCCTATTCTTTCTCTTTTTTTTCAAAAAGTCCCTACACTTCCCTCCCTTTAAATGTTTTGCACTTTTGTGTGAGTTTTTTCTCCAACAAAGTCATGTTGTCCATTGAATTCCTTTTGGAAGTTAAATCATACCACAACCTTGTGTTCATACCATTAAAAATAAATTTTTTTTTTTTGTTTTTTTAAAAATCCATATTAGTAAAACTAGAAAGAAAAGAACAATGTTCACCACTTAATTTCGTACTGACTTATTGGGATGAAATTAGTGTTGGAAGAAATCGTCTTGAATTCTTCAGTTGGTGGTCTTTGAGTCTTCAAAATTTGGCGATGATTGTGTCTATGTAGAATAGAAAATTAATACTTCAAGTTACGTTACTTAGTCACTTTTCTAGAGATAATATTTGCACCCACCAAAAGGTGTGTAGGGGCAAATTTGCCTCCAAGATACAGTGAAGCATGATCTAAGATCAAGTCTACCGGTGTTTCTACTGTTGACAGTAGATCAGAATACTCTTGATATAATCAAGAAAACCAAGATACTGATAATCAAATCTGCAGAACTTGATTACCAGTAAGAAAAGCAGAAATTTCCTTAAGAAACTCTTGATTGAAAACTCAAAATCAAGGAAGAAAGAGAGAGAGAATTACAGGACTGGTTCTGAAAGTTTTGGATGGAATAAAATGGCTGATTTCACAGCCTATTTATAGGCCTTGATGCACCTGATCGAATGGTCATGTTCCTTGATTGCATCCGATTAGATCTGACCGTTGGATCGACGATCTACGGTGCAGATCATTCTCGCACCGAATAGATGCCTTGACTAATCACACCTGATCACGATCGGGTGCCATCTAATCTGTATGATGGCACTCATCTCCAATCAACGACTATGATCAACCCGCTCTAGATCGAACACACAACCATTTGATCGGTTGGTTGACTCATCGCCAACGAACGCCATGTCACTGCCACGTAGAGCTGACTGTAATCCATGTCATCGTTCCAACCTGTCCGATGCAAAGAGGAAAGCACCCTCATGGCGCCGATGCGTCTGTGCTAAGTGCAAAGTGTACTATCAAACGCCACACAGCTCATTGCCCATGCCATGCGCGCGCGCATGTGCATGTGCGGATGGTGCGAAGCACCATCCTTGCGGTGTGGGTTCATGCACACTAGCTTTCACTTCATAATTCCATATTCAAAAGAATATTCCATGTAACACTTTATTAAATACTTTATGTTTCCTCTCTTTCCAATGTGGGACAAAGTCCCAAGTTTATTTCATACTTTCCAAAGAAAAACATGGAAGGTTTTGAAAATACCCAAAAATAAACTATAAATTTGAAAACCCATTTTGAAAATTCCCCAACATTTCTCTACCATTTTCAAAATATCAAATGATGATTCTTGGTTCACTTGGCAGGCTTATGCATAGGTGAAGATATTTTACGATTTGAATAATTTACTTAGTAAAGACATCTCAAAGTTAATCAAGATGGCATAGTAGACTTGTCTTTGAACTAGCGATCTTATACAACTAATCGGACACGTCCCACGCACAGTATAGGTTACCTCAAGTATTCAAACAAACCGACACGTGGATTGGCCTTGTGCCTATATCCTGTTTTATAAGCGCTCTAGAGTCAAGCCCTTGGACTCATAGGAAGTGGCACCACCTCCTATACTCACATAGGTAAGCTTACTGAGTGTACCCCTGTAATTTACAGTACCCTAACAACCCAGTTGTAACCTTATTAAGAGTTTGCTAACTCATCCTTTTCTTTTCACATCATAAGTACCAAGCACTTTAACCTTGGGATAAAAATGAAATAAAACTAAGTGCTTGCAATCACGACATATGGTGTACTTGGGCTCATTGAACTCAAGACTTGATGTTTCTTCAAGCGTTGAGTCGAGTTTCCACCAAGAGTGATTATGTTAAGTGGGCTTAAGACCCATCCCCTTTGATGTTTTCCACACCAAATCCATTGCAAATCCCTTTGTCAAGGGGTCAGCCAAGTTTTTACTTGACTTTACATAACTAATGGTAATCACACCTTCTGTGATTAATTGCCTAACACAGTTATGTCTTAGTCTTATAAGCCTGGACTTTCCATTATAGACATGGCTATAGGCCTGTGATAGAGTTGCTTCACTGTCACAATGCAAAGATATTGGTAGCATATGTTTTGCCCATATCTTAATCTCTAACAAGAGATTCATTAGCCACTTTGCATCTTTGCTACAAAAAGCCAATGCTACAAACTCTGACGCCATGGTTGAGTCTGTTATGCATGTTTACTTCTTAGAACCCCAGGAGATAGCTCTTCCTTCAAGAGTAAAAATCCAACCACTTGTGGATAAGTGATCTTCACGGTCAGTTATTCCACTAGCATCCGTGAATCCTTCCAACACTGGTGGATAGCCATTATAGACTATTCTATAGTCTATTATTTTCCTCAAGTACCTAAGTACTCGGTTAACAGCATGCCAATGCACACTACTGGGATTACTAATGTATCTACTAAGTTTCCCACTGCAAAAGCAATATTAGGTCTAGTGCAAGTCATGGCATACATCAGGCTACCTATTACTCTTGAGTATTCTAGCTAATCAACAGTTCTTCCAGTATTAGGATACAATTTCAAATTTGAATCAAAAGGTGTAGATATGGGTGTACAATTATATTGATTAAATTTTTTAAGAATTTTTTCAACATAGTGCGACTAGGTTAGAATCAAATTATTGTTCTCTCGTTTGATCTTAATACCCAGAATTACATCAGTTAAGCCCATGTCTTTCATACTAAAACTAAACGACAAAAAACTTTTAGTATTTTCAATGACATCATTGTCAGTACCAAAAATAAGCATGTCATCTACATATAGGCATATGATTACACCTCTATTTCTAGTAAACTTACTGTACACACACTTATCAGATTCATGTATCCTAAAACCATTTGACACCATTACTTTGTCAATTTTCTCATGCCATCGTTTTGAAGTTTGTTTCAGTCCATATAGTGACTTCACGAGTTTACACACTTTGTGCTCTTGACCCTGTATAACAAATCCTTTAGGTTGTTGCAGGTAGATTTCCTCATCTAACTCTCCATTTCGGAAAGTGGTCTTAACATCCATTTGATGGATTTCAAGCTTATAGACTGAGGCTAAGGCAATCAACACTTGAATGGTGGTGATTCTAGCCACCGGAGCATATGTATCAAAATAACCGATACCCTTCTTTTGAGTAAAGCCCTTAGCAACTAATCTTGCTTTGAACTTGTCAATTGTGCCATCAACTTTCATTTTCCTTTTGAAAATCCATTTACAACCAATTGGCTTGGATCCAGGTGGCAAATCAAGAAGTATCCAGGTATTGTTACCCATGATAGAATCCATCTCATCGTTTATTGCTTCTTTCCAGAAAGCAACATCTTGAGACTTCATAGCCTCGTCAAAGGTTAATGGATCTGAAATTATTATTACTTATAATAAGCTTTCCTAGTTCATTCTACAAGCTAAATAATGAAATTAGGGCCAAATGACTTCTCAATTCTAGCCCTCTTACTCTTCCTTAACTCAACAGGCTCATTAGGTTCATTAGGCTCAATGTGTTCATGTCATTCACTTTCCTCTGTAGACATCAAAAGAGTTGATTCATTTCCTTGATTAGAATCTAACCTTGGAATGGTTGTGAAACAATTCTCATAAAATATAGCATCACGTGATTCAATAATGGTATTTGTTTCCACTGAACCATTGGGCTCTACTACTAGAAACCTATATGCTTTTCTATGTATAGCATAGCCAATGAATATGCATTCAATTCCTTTTTCACCTAATTTCTTCTTTTTAGGTTTAGGCAATCTGACTATTGCTCTACAGCCCCATGTTTTCAAGTAACCAAGATTAGGTTTCTTGTTTTTCCAAAGTTCATAAGGAGTAACATTTCTTCCCTTGAGAGAAATTCTATTAAGTATGTGACAGGCAATGAGCAATGCTTCACCCCAAAAACCAGAACTTAAACTAGAGTAAAAAAGCATAGCATTAATCACTTTTGTTAATGTCCTATTCTTTCTTTCAGCTACTCCATTTTGTTGTGGTGTGTAGAGTGCAGACTTCTCACGAATAATACCAACATTTTCACAATATTCTAGAAAATGGTATTCACTGCTTCTATCAGACCTAAGTCTCTTTATTTAGACATTACACTAATTTTCTACTTCTGTCTTAAAAATCTTGAATTTATCAAGCACCTCATCTTTTGAATGCAAAAAATACATATGACAGTACTTAGAAAAATCATCAATGAATGTTACAAAATATTTCTTACCACCTCTAGTGGGGGTACTATGCATGTCACATAAATTACTATGCACAAGTTCAAGCAGAGATGTGGTTTTATTTACTTTAAGAAATGGAATGCGAGTAGTTTTTTATTGTACACAAAATTTACATTTTTCAAACATATCAATATCATACTTAGGAATTAAATCTAAATTAACCATATCATGCATTTTCCTAGTATTAACATCACCTAAACGAGCATGCCATAAACAAAGAGAATCAACAATATAAGCAAAAATAGATGTATTATTGATAATGTTAAGTTTGAACATTCCCTAATACATGTAGCCCTTCCCAACAAAAATTCCACCCTTAGACAGGACAAATTTGTCCGACTTAAATACTAACTTGAAACCATGCTTATTAAGCAGGCTTCCAGATACAAGGTTTTTCCTGACATCAAGTACATGATAAACATCATTAAGACTTAAGACTTTTCCAGATGTGAACTCTAGATCCACCGTCCCTTTGCCTTTGATAGTAGTAGTTGTAGAGTTGTCCATGTAGAGAACTGTTCCATCACTCACTTATTCATAAGTAGTGAAACGGCTCTTGTCGTTGCATACATGCCTTGTTGCTCCTGAGTCAATCCACCAGTCACCAGCATCTTCAAGCATGTTCACCTCGGATACAACAGCCACAAACTTGTTCTTGGCATTTGATACTTCTGGCTTCTTCTTGTATGATCGGCATTTATTCCTGAAGTGCCCTAGCTTGCCACAGTGCTAGCAAGCGCCTTTCAGCTTCTTAGCATTTTTCTCGAGTTGGGGTTCACGCTTATGCTTTTTTTTTGTTGAACCTCTTGCCATTATCCACCATGTGAATCTTAGAAGTCTGAGCTAATAGGTTATCTTTACTTTCAAGAAGTCTAGACTTTTCCTCAACTTAGAGGTGTTGAGCCAATTCCTCTAAAGTTAGATCTTCCTTTTTGTGTTTTAGAGTTTTCTTAAAATTCTTCTAAGAAGATAACAGTTTCTCTATTATAAATGAAACTACAATAGATTCATCTATGTTCATATTCTTTTGTTGAAACTGACTCAGAATATGTTAGATCTCGTGGAATTGCTCCATAATGGGCTTTATATCAATCATTGTAAAACGCATAAAATTATTAATAAGAAATTTCTTAGTGGTGGCATCCTTGGTGAGGTACTTTGACTATAGTATGTCCCAAAGTTGCTTTGTCGTTTCCAGATGTTGATACACATCAAACAGAGAGTCTGACAGCGCATTCAGAATATGTCCTCGGCAAATATAGTCGTCATTCTCCCATTTGTTTCTGATACGGGTTTGCTCCATAGTCTCATCTTCTTGCTCCACCAGATAGGGGGTAGTCAGCACATAGACCACTTTGAGAGTGGTAAGCAAAAAGTGCATCTTCTTTTGCCAGCGACGGAAATTGCTGCCATCAAACCGGTCAAGCTTCATGAAATCTTGGGTCATTTTCTGAATAGACATCGCCATATCTAATTATTGTCTTTAGATTGTTGGAAGAAATCGTCTTGAATTCTTCAGTTGGTGGTCTTCGAGTCTTCAAAATTTGGCGATGATTGTGTCTATATAGAACAGAAAATTAATACTTCAAGTTGCATTACTTAGTCACTTTCCTAGAGACAATATTTCCACCCACCAAAAAGTATGCAGGGGGTTATAGCAAATTTGCCTCCATGATACAGTGAAGCTTGATCTAAGATCAAGTCTACCGGCGTTTGCACTGTTGACAGTAGATCAGAATACTCTTGATATAATCAAGAAAACCAAGACACTGATAATCAAATCTACAAAACTTGATTACCAGTAGGAAAAACAGAAATTTGCTTAAGAAACTCTTGATTGAAAACTCAAAATCAAGGAGGAAAAAGAGAGAGAGAATTGCAGGAATGGTTTTGAAAGTTTTGGATGGAATAAAATGGCTGATTTCGCAGCCTATTTATAGGCCTTGATGCACTTGATCGAATGGTCATGTCCCTTGATCGCATCCGATCAGATCTGACTATTGGATCGACGATCTACAGTGCAGATCATTCTCACACCGAATAGATGCCTTGACTAATCACACCTGATCACGACTAGATCGGACACACAACCGTTTGATCAGTTGGTTCGATTGGTTGACTCATCACCAACAGACGCCGTCACACATGGAGCTGACTATATTCCACGTCATCGCTCCAACCTATCTAATGCAAAGAGGAAAGCGCCCTCATGACGCCGATGCGTCCATGCAAAGTGTGCCATCAAACGTCACACAGCCCACTGCCCACACCACGCACGCGTGTGCGGATGGTGCTTCACCATCTTTGCGGTGTGGGTGCATGCACACTAACTTTCACCTCACAATTCCATATTCAAAGGAATATTCCATGTAACACTTTATTAAGTGCTCCATGTTTTCTCTCTTTCCGATGTAGGACAAAGCCCCAAGCTTATTTTATACTTTTCAAAAAAAAATATGGAAGGTTTTGAAAACATCCAAAAATAAACTATAAATTTGAAAATCTATTTTGAAAATTCCCCAACAATTAGTCATGCGTTCATGTTAGCCCATATATGGGTTAACGTAGGACAAAGAAACCAGATAAAGAAAGAAAAAAATAGTCTCCCATGGCAGAAAGTTTCGGAGATGTGAAATTTTTTAATGAAAAAGTATTCAATAGTCTGTCATTTCATTTTGAAAAGACCACAAATGAAGTTAGTGAACCCAATAAAAATCGATGACTTTCATTAGACCTTTCTTTTTCACTTGTTTCAAATGACGGAGACTAGAAAAACTGCAGGACCAACTTGGGCTTATTGCAATCTTGAGCACAACTCTCTATCTTTCAATTCTTCCCCAAATAACATGAGACCTCCTTGGCAACTTTGTCGTGATGAAGTTGCCTAAAACACTTGTCCTAAATGTTATTTGTTTCATCTGACAATTATTGTTAATGTTTTGTCCTTTATTTACTTTCCTTTTTTTCCATTTGTTCTTTTCCTTTATGCTGTGTGTTTGGTTGAGAGATTTGGGGAGGGATTTGGAAAGAGAAAGGGAAAAGGTGTGTGAAACTATGTGAAATGTAGTCATATTTTTTTCACATTTCACCTACCTTTTCCATCTCCCTTCCCAAATCCCTCCTCAAATCCCTCAACCAAATATAGCATTAATGTGCTTGAATTCCCGCCATATCCCTTATGAACATGGTTTATAGCTCTGGTTTAATTAAGGTCCAATAGTATCAACAATTTTATTTCTGTTTTGTGCAGGTCAAAATCAACACATTGGAGGGGAAGAAGCTTGGGTTATATTTTTCGGGATCATGGTGCCGCCCATGTCAACAATTTACCCCAAACTTAGTAGAGGTGTACAATGAACTATCCTCAATACGTGATTTTGAGATCATTCTTGTCTCAGCTGATATATATATTGAGGCATTCGATAGGTATTTTGCCAAGATGCCGTGGCTGGCGATCCCATTTTCTGATTCAGAGTGTCTAAAAAACTTGCAAGAATTGTTTGCTGTCATTGACAACGGGATACCCTATCTTGTAATACTTGATGAGAAGGGGAAGGTTTTGACTGACAAAGGAGTTGAGATTATACTAGATTTTGGCGCAGAAGGGTATCCTTTTACTCTAGAAAGGATCAAAGAAATGAAAGAAAAGGAAGAAGAAGCTAAGAAGAATCAATCCTTGAAATATCTCTTGGTCACGCCCTCACGCGATTTTGTAATTTCAAATGATGAAAGGAAGGTAAGAGTTCAATGCATGACTGGTTGAACAACCTGTTGTATCTAGTCTAGTCCTATTTAGTATTACTTATTATAGCTTAAAAAGATTGTACATTCTTTATTACACACTTTCATACAAAAATGCAATCTTTTTAAATTTCTAAACATGTGCCCTAAAAGCACACGTTAACAAAATCCTTTGGTATTAATCATCTCGACAATGCAACTTTTTTTCCAGTCTAACTATTTGTTAACAACGGATATGCAAGGTACCCATTTCTGAACTTGAAGGGAAAATGGTGGGTTTGTATTTCTTTTATCCTTCAAACCGTCGGTGCTCCAAGTTTACTCCAAAACTCATGGAAGTCTATAATAAAGTGAAGGATATGGGAGAAAGGTTTGAAATTGTGATGTTATGTGTCGACGATGATGATGAATTATTCAGGGAAAGCCTCAGGAGTACGCCTTGGTTCGCTGTGCCTTTCACTGATAATCGATGGCAGAAGCTGGTACGCTATTTTGAGCTCCAATCGGTACCGTCCTTGGTTATTATCAAACCAGACGGAAATACACTTAGTTCTAATGCTGTGGAAGCCATTGAGGATTATGGGATTCGGGCATATCCTTTTACACCAGAAAAACTTGCAGAGTTGGCAGAGATTGAGAAGGTAGAGGTACAGAAGGCGGGGTGGCCTCAGAAGGTAAAGCATGCATTACATAATGAGCATGAACTAGTGCTCACTTGGCGTCGGAGTTTTATATGCGCTGAGTGCAAGGAAGAGGGTCGTAAATGGTCATTCCGCTGCGAAGAGTGTGACTTGGATCTCCATCCAAAATGTGCCCTGAAAGAAGACAATAGCACACCGATGGACACGCAACAAGAGAAGGTTTGACATCTCACATGGAATTTTGTTCAAAGTTCAAAATGTTAGTGTTTGTTATTTCGGAATTGTGATTATTTTTGTTCTTCACCTTTTTGTGGTTGCTATATATGCCTGACAATATGACCTTTTTATCACAATCTTGAAAGTCATTTCCTCTAACATCACAGCTAATATTGTGTATAGCTAACTTATACAAGTGTACAACTGTGATCACTCACCATTTCTTCAAGTGTCCATATTTCAGACATACAACCAAAAAAACGAAAGTGATAGGCAGAAAAAATAAATATTTAGCTATTGATTTGGTGCAAAAGAAAAATTGGAGCATTAGAAGGGAGGGAGATTTGGGAATTGGATCAGAAAATTTTCATTGTGTGGTTGAACTTTGAAATAGGAGAAACTATTTTATCATTAGGAGAGGAAAGATCTGATAATTTGTATATCACTACTTCCAAATCATGCTTCTTATATCGCAATGTCCATATAGGTATCGTAGAAAAAGGGATTACATTATACGTTCCTTAGGCCGTTTCCTTCCTCTGACTGGATCAATCACTGATGGGAACTTTGCTTAAATCATAGTATTCATTCCTAAAATAACACTGTATACACTGGAAGAGAATGGTTCTGACTGACAAAAGTGTTGAGATCATACAGGAATTTGGAGAAGAAACGGAAGAGGAAGAAGAAGAACCAGCTACAGAGGAACAGTCCTTGAGATCTATCTTGGTCTCACCTTTGCGCGATTTTGTACTTACAAACGATGAAAATAAGGTAAGTTTTGACTGCTTAACTTCAAACATCTAAATGTCATTAGTCCCATGTAGGTAGTATGAATTTTTACTTCTATTTCTAAAAAGAAACTTTTTTCTCGTCTAACTTTTCCTTAACAACGTATGTGCAAGGTACCTGTTTCCGACCTTGAAGGGAAAATGGTGGGTTTGTATTTCTATCATCCTTCACATGATCCATGCCTTGAGTTTAATCCAAAACTTGTGGAAGTTTATAATAAACTGAAGGAGATGGGAGAGCGCTTTGAAATTGTGATGGTATGCCTTGAAGACACGGACAAAGAATCGTTCAATTTAAGCCTTCGCACCATGCCTTGGTTCGCTTTGCCTTTTAGTGACAATAGCTTTTTGAAGCTGGTTCTCCAATTTCATATTAAGTCGTTACCCACTTTGGTTATTATTGGACCGGATGGGAAAACACTTCACTCCAATGTTGCTGAAGCCATTCAAGAATACGGGATTCAGGCATACCCTTTCACACCAGAAAAGTTTGCAGAGTTCGAAGAGATAGAGAAGGCAAAAAATGCAGCACAAACTCTGGAGTCAATTTTGGTTTCAGAAAATCGTGATTTTGTGATTGCGAAAGATGGAACCAAGGTAAATAAAGTCGAGATCAGTATGTTGTTGACTCAATGTTGGCCTTTAATAGGGCTAAAAACGAGCCAGGCCGTTTGTTTATCGAGCTTAAAAATTAAGTTGGAAAATGGCTTGAAAATTAGTCCAGCTTGAGCTCTGCTTGGCTCGAAAGAAAAAGTTGACTTGATAATCAAACTCGGTTGGGTTGTTAAATATTATTTTGTATTAAATATACACATTTTATATTATTTAATACATAAAATAACATATTTATCCTATTTTATAAATAAATAGTAAACGAGTTGAGCCAAGCTAGAGCTAATGAGTCTAAAAATCTGGCTCAGGCTCATTTATTTACATAATGAGCCAAGCTGAGCTATGCTTGTAAATAGCTTAGTTCATTTGCAACCCGACCTGTTAATGTAGTATGATGTTTCATCAGACCATTGTTACCTTAATTGGATTGAAGTACTTTATTGCTGAAAGTATGATTCATCGATTGAGAAGTTGATATTCTGTTGCACACAATTCATGCTGTGCTTTGTTCCTCCGAAAATGAATTTACCTCTCTCTATGTCTTCATTTCTATGTGATTGGTGACAAATTTAACTGTTTCAGGTTCCAGTTTCTGATCTTGTAGGGAAGAACATCTTCCTTTACTTCTCGGCTCATTGGTGCCCCGGATGTCGTAATTTTCTACCAAAGATCATTGAAGCGTACCAGGAGATCAAGGCAAAGGATAATTTATTTGAAGTGATTTTCATCTCTTATGACCGGGACGAGGCATCCTTTCAAGCATTCTTTTCAAGAATGCCATGGTTGGCCATCCCTTTTGGCGATAAGAGGAGAGAGTCTTTGACTCGCAAATTCAAAGTTTCTGGCATCCCCACGGTTGTAGCTATTGGACGAACAGGCAAGACTGTTACAACAGAAGTTACTGACCTTATAGAGGATTATGGAGGCCATGCTTATTCCTTAATTTTTCAGGATGAGAATAAGGATGAGGAAGATGTTGAGAAGTCAGTACAAAAGGATGAGAAAGAGCTCGAGAAAAAGGTGAATGAGGATGAGAAGGGGCATGAGAAAAGAGCGAAAAAGGACAAGGAAAATGTAAATAAGGATAGCAAAAAGCATGAGATGAATGTGAATGAGGATAAGGAAGAGGAAGGAACTCTGATGAACACACTACTGAGGATGTTTCTCTCCCTTATACAGACCATAGTTGAATTTTTTCAGAAGTTAGGGTTTTTATCTTGAAATAGTTTTTAATGGCCCTGCTATTGTTGGCTTGTAAAAGCACTGTAATGTTAAAAACATTGTATATTCTTGGACATGTATATTTATGTTTATAGTGTTTCAAAACACTCTCCACATCATTTTCTCAAAGTCTTCATATGATTATGTAAAGAAAATGCTCCATAAACTATTTAACACGAAATTGGGCTTTAGACTATTGGTTAGACTTGACTTCATCGGTGTGCCGCTACAATTTTGAGTTTTCATTATTGAGGAATATATTTTGTCATATTTATATTTGTACATTTATGCTGTTAATTATTTTGGAATTAGACAATGTACATTCATTCAAATTAATAAGATTGGTTAGTGAATAAAGTTTGTTGAGGAAATCTATATTGTAAAGAATATTTGAGGAATAAAGAAAAAAAATATTAAATCTCAGCTGCAAGTTCTTTGCTCGTAATCCAGAGGGGAAAAAAAATACATTGTGCTTCAGGAATAAGATGGATAAAAAGCTTCGACTCTTGAAAGTATAGTTGCAACAGACCGAAGTTGTTTTTCTTTTTTCTTAACAAAAGTTCAAACATTTTCGGCAATTTTAATGAAACAACACAAATGCACTCATCACCTATTCAGATATTAGCATGCAAATCAGAAGTTCTCACAATATCGAAAGACCAACAACAATATCCTCTCATTCATTTGCAGATGCATCCTCAGATGGAGCATTCCCTCCTGTGAAAAGAATAAATGATGAGCATTTTCCCTACAAGAAAATGATTTCGAGGAAAGTGTGTTACAATAGTGGTAGATGTGGCGTTGCTATGAATAAAACCATTTAAGCTACAATTATCATTGTGCATACCTTCACCATCTGATGGGGCATAAGGAGATTTTCGGTATCTAGTTTGCTGTTGTGTTGGCTACACCAAAAACAAAAAGAAAAAGACGTCATTAGCAAGACATACAACAAATCTGTGAATTTCCTCATTTTATGTTTCAAAGATTTTTCAATTTTATTAAAGCAGTTACAACGCCATAACCAAAATTTCACAGCACATTCGTAATGTTTAGAGAATCATTAAGCAACAATCTCAGCAAGAAGGAACTTGATTAACTATGTAGCATAGCCATGGATACAAAATTGTAGAAAACATAGGGCATAGTCACAGAAATGACACCGCAACATACTAATATTTTTTATGTATCTTTCATGCCTATTATATAAGAAAATATTGGATCTGATCCTCCCCATCTCATGGATGGAATAGAGTATCTCCATTTTATTTTATAAAGTTGCAACACATCACCAAAATCCAAAATCAGTGGTTTATGGCTACCATGACATTTAAGTTCTAAAACTTTCCTTTAACAGTTTTAAAATTTAAAATAAAGATCCATTGATGGGGATCTTTTTCAGCCATTGATGATGGAATGGAGATCTCCATTCCAATCATGAATCGGAAGGATCTGGAACTGAAAATATGCATTTAAGTTACTATCTAGATGTTTCTACTTAAATTTGCAAAATGTGAAAAATGAATACCCATAACCATCATGTATGGGTTTTTTTATTATTTTTATTTTTAGCACTAGAATGTATATTAGGCATACTCCTATTACTACTTTCTTTCTAATTTTATTTTTCCTTATTACAAAGTTCTCTTCCGATGTTGAAGTTGTCCATTGCATACTTTCATGAATTCTTTTTATAAATGTTTAAAGACACATTTGGGTTGTGTGAGTTTTATTCTCAAGAATGCCAAACATTGTTTAGAAATGTCACCATGTTTTTTAAATTGTCTAAAAAGCTCTATTATCAGTCTTATAATTCATGTTTTGATTTACAATTCAAATAAAGATTCAAGCATATATCGATACGAATCTATGGACGAACCTATTAGAATCAATAGTGAGTCACATGATTCATGATTCAATTCATATATTACGATTCTTGAAACTATCAGGTCTAATAGATTCCGATTGCTATTTCTCTCTATTTTCTTTTCTTTCTTCTTCTTCTTTTTCCATTTTTTTCTTTTTTTTTTTTTTTTTTGTGAAAATGTCAAAACATACCTTTTAAGAGTGTTTAGTACAAAAATAACCAATACCCATACACGATTTGTTGTTATTTTGGTGGTCAGAGGTTTGACAAGATCTAATCAGATACATTCAGGTCCAACAAATTCTTATTTTTCATTTTTTTTCTCTTTTAGTTCAAGCTTGTTCTTCTATCAGGGCTTATTTAGCCTTTTTTACATGCACTTCTCTCCCACTGGTCGCATGGTATTTCCTCTACCTTTGCTGATCTGAATTAGTGTTTACTTTCCATTTTTTGCATATACCATTCTCGACTTTTTTTGCATTTAATTGTTTTTTACTCCATCAGTCCAAGCAAATTAATGGAATGGCATATATCATGAGTGTTGATTACACAATTATGTTTCAATCATGTTAGGATACCTGAAATGTCATCAAAATGGCACATAATTTGAAAAACAAGTTAATCAATAATATTGATTTGTATACACTTTTCACCTAATTTTGTATGTATACACATATTTATGTATCCTTCAAATACAAATAGTGGAAACTCAAAAAGATGACCACTTAGCACTTCAAATTTTATGTGTTAGCCTTATGGGAGGTAAAACTCTCCTTGAACTTTCACTTTTTAAACCATGGAGTGTGTTTATAGTTAATATGGGCTCTATTAACCACTTGACCATTGCCAGTCTTATTGGGAAAGTAAAGTAAGCAACTTTTTAGAATGTGCATTGGCTGAATCGTGGCACAAATAGTGTTCACTTTACCACAGAGAGTGATTGAATAATGATAAAATCCACCAATGCATGTATATATGTGCAAGGCATAGCAATTCTCTTTCTTTTTCTTTTGTTTTGATAAATTGCAAGGCACAGCAATTCTGGAAAGCAATAAGCAGCACAACCAAGATGTTAACCAAAAGGGAAGGACAATGTTGTGTATGTACCTGCAATTTAGGTCGAAGTGGAAGTGGTCCTTTGGGCTTCTCTACACCTTGCTGTTGTCGTCAACAAGCATTGAACACTATTAGGAATTCAAAATGAAGCAGGTATTTCTACTATTACAAGCGTCAAGCGTCAAGCTCAAGTAAGAGAACAGAGCTACAGACAAATACCTTCCCCAGAGCCCAATCAGCAGAGTCAAAGTAAGCACGTTCATGGTCCTAAAAAAACATTTGTGAGTCAAAAAAAGCGCACACTATCATCGCTTCCAAACGTTTTTGTAGAAAGAACTATCTTTAAAATTGAATTGAGACAGTACCTTAGAAATCAGTGGTGGTTTCTTACGCATAATTCCTCCATACTTATTCTTAACAGCTTCCTCCTGCAGAAAACAACATACAACTAAGTCCTGGGATATTTCTGCAAGAGTATGAAGCGAAGCAGAATAAGTTTTCCAGCATGTAGAGAAAGCTAGGATAGGAACACAACCTCCTGTTGGGGTGTTGGCATGGCTTTTTCTGAGTCCTCTGTGACATCTCCATCCACACATTCATGATCTTTGACATCCTCCATGCCTGACATATTGCCCTTGCAGCAACCCAATGTACAGAGCTGAAATAGCATAAACCATGAATTCCCACAAACATTTCATCCAATAAATAATATGGAATTGCAGAAGAAGAGGTTCAATGATAACCAATTATTTACCACTCGAATTAAAAAAAATTAAGACCTTAATTACCTTATAAAGGAATTCAAATAGATGACCGCCACCCTAAATCATCACTACTGATTAGTTTGACCGGACAAACTTAGCTACAACACAAAACCAGAAGTGACTCCACACATACTACTTTAGAGGAGGAACAAACAGAGTCTTAACATAAATGTTTACATATACAGGGAGGAAAATTTTTATCCAACACAATAAACAGGAAAACCTTAGGAAATAGGTTTTCCAAAGAACAGTATATTTCCAAGCTATTAAGTAAGGCTTCAGTTTTTCCATGTTATCTACAACCATGCCTTTCACTGAGCATGAGATATAAGCACCTCTCAGGAATACCCCTTCAAGCACACTCTGTCAGTGTGCTAGCTTTGCTACAACTTATAACCATTCCCCTTCCTTCAAGGTTTAGATGAAGGTTAAGCACAGCAAACGCCATTATTATTCCATAGCTTTCCATGGCAAAATCAATCGATTGATGCTCAATATGTACCAGTTTGTGAAATATGAGATCTCTTGTATTTTCATTGACACTTTTGGATCAAAATTCATATAATCTCCTTTAATTCGATGAACCAGAGACATAAAAATAGATCATGTCAAAATCATATAAAAAGGGAAAGAGATCCAAATATATGGCTTAGCAAGATTGAGCTAGCTATAGTTTTAGTAAATTAATCATCATTATAGTCAGAGACGGAACTGTGTATAGACCTACAGGGCCCTGGCCCCCGCTTTGCACAAGATGCTTTTCTGTTATATATAGATTTAGTTCAACACCAACAACTTCTCCTATGGTCCCCCCTCCCATTAATTCTTATAATTTTAACTATTCTTTTTAACAGCTCTTTATAATACAATAATAGTATAATATATAGGAGAATGTTTTATGCACACCCATTATAAGAAATATATGAATTTTTTATTTATTTATGAAAGTTTAAAATATTTGTAGTCTTATGTGTAGTAAAAGTTACTAGTAGTCAATTTATGGTGTGCATCTATAAAGTAAAAGTGAAAGTTATAAATCATTGTAATTATGTTATGAACGATGTAGTGTTAATCTTATGAATAATTAGTGATACAAAATGTTATGAACTATTTTGGTAAAAGAAGTTGCAATTTGTTATGGTTATGCTACATATATTGTGATAACGTGTATACATATGCACCTTTTAAAGAGTGCACACCATAATAACTCCCTAACATATTATGTTCTAAAATATATTTTTAATTATATTATTCACTTTGTAAATGAAATTGAGTTAACAATTTTTGTCTCTCATTAGCCCAATCATTATTTCTCGATACTGCAATGTAAAAACTCTCATTGATTAGTGATGTTGTCACGTAATATTAACCGTACATTAGATATTTAACAAAAATAAAAGTTTATCCATTTTCAATTAATAGCATGAAAAATCACAATTGTTAATTGCATGAAAATCCATTGCTCTTAATCTAACCCCACTTATGTTCCTATGTTTTTTTTTTGGCCCCCCAATGATCGAATCCTGGATCCGTCATAGTACTAATTACTCAACTTCACCAGTCCAATTAACGAACTGAGAACATAGCTAAACTGCAAAATTATAACAAGCATAACAAAAAAATCATAGGATCTATAATACACCAAAATTCGTCAATTGAATCATTCAAAACCAACCGAAGATCTGTTCCACCATTCTCATTTATCACTCCATAGAGTTTTAATTTTCTAGGTTTTTAATCACGGAAATAAGATTGTAAAAGATCTAGAATGATGAAACACATATGCATACATACACAAATATATATATATATATAGAGAGAGAGAGAGAGAAACAGAGAGAGAGAAATGTGTATGAAGATAAGATAAGATTGATAGATTTATTACCGAGATCAAACGAGCTCTCGAGTTCACCTGCTTCTTCTACCTTCGATCGAAACGAATGTGAGAGAGAGAGAGAGAGAGAGAGAGAGAGAGATAGAGAGAGAGAAGGGACTGTCGGCAGTTGCGTCCGGAGACGATAGATTGACGAAAAATTATTTGTGGGAAAAAAAAAAAAGGGTTCTATTATACTATGCTTTACGATTTATTTTGCAACCCTGGAAATTCACTGCTGTCATTTCAATTCATTATTGTACGGTTCTAAAAAAAAGTGTTTTGACTTTTTTATTGTGGGAGTTTCTAGGATAAATTACACGGAGGTTTAAAAAATTATTTTTAAATTACTACTAATAAATATTTTTTTAAAAAAATTAAAAATATTCACCATTTTATAATTAATTTTTAAAATTTTTCTGTCAGGTAATTTTTCCTTACTTTCTATTTCTTTTTGTCTTTGTCCATGGCCCAGCCTAGGCCCATTTGGCCTGACGGGCTTTTACTTAGCTTGAGTCCATAATCCGGATGTGTAGACTTGGCCAGAATGAGACCTGATTTGGGTTTGGGCCTAGTATTTAACACCTTGCCCAGCTCATTGGGTTGGGTTGGCCTTGTGCCAGTTAACAAATAGAAAAAAATGAATTTTTTTAAGGGTTTTTTACTGGCCGGTCCTGAGTTTTGCACTTATTACCCTCTTACTCCTGAGGTTTTATCTTGTGCACCAACAGGTCCTGAGACTTTTTTTTTTGTACCGTTTTACCCTTCTCGTGTTCTGGCGCGTTTCTGTTTGGATTTTCCATCAAAATATTCTGTTTGTGGTTTGGATTTCTGTGGAACTTCCCGATTTGGTAATGTATTATTGTGGAGCTTCGTGATTTCTGATTTCGCGGTTGGTGTGTCTTTGCGATTTGCGATTTCGTGTTTGGTGTGTTTTTGCGATTTGTGATTTGCGATTGCGTGCTTGGTGATTCTTCTTATTTGCGATTTCGCGTTTGGTGCTTAGGTCGACTGGTTTGTTTGATTTTGATTTCAATTTCAATGTTTTGTTTCTTTTTAATTTGATTTTGTGATTTTGATTTTGTGGTGAAATTGTTGTTACTCTGTTGTTTCTGTTGCGATTGAATTTGTGTTTTCATCATGATATTGAAAGTTTTGAGATATGTATTTGTTGATTGAATTTTAGATTTATATTTTTTTTGGTTAAGAAATTGTGTTGATTGAACAGAGGTGTTGGTTTGTTATTTTATACAGTGATAATTTTATAGCTGTGTATTTTGGGGGTGATGTTGGATTAACTTTTTAACAGTGATAGATTTATGAGTATGGGAATAGGATATGAAAAGGTTGCATAATGTAATGGTAAGATTCAAATCGAGTTACCATGTCTAATAAGTGTAAGCCTTATTCACTGTTCTTGGTCTTTGGTGGTGTTAACTGTTAAAGTTATGAGTGTTGGTTTTTGGATGTGTTTGAGTTGGTTGACAATTTTATCACTGTATTTGATTTTGTTTTTAGGGTGTTTGAGTTGTTTGCTGATATGTAATTGTTGTTTGTTGCAGGATTTATAGTGATGGAGAATTGTTTGTTTCTTATGTGCAAGTTTAGAGGTGTGATATTGGTTATCAAGTATAATGATGGATTTAATTTCAATGATTTAGTATATAAATTGTGTGCAAAGTGGAGTGAGTTAGTTGGTAGTTCTTTG
Organism: Camellia granthamiana; assembly: GCA_036172215.1. Classification (NCBI taxonomy): domain Eukaryota; kingdom Viridiplantae; phylum Streptophyta; class Magnoliopsida; order Ericales; family Theaceae; genus Camellia; species Camellia granthamiana. The sequence goes on along the minus strand of CM069903.1, from coordinate 41,636,985 downwards.
AATATATCGTATTCAATGCCTGGACATTCTTCCTGTGGTCTACAAAGTGAAGAGGATTTGGAGATTATGGTTGGACTGGCACTTTCTTGTGATATTCATTGTGTTGATGTTTTTGTAAAGTGTTGTTCTTTGGGTGAAGGTTATATGCTTTGTGATGGTGAAGCTAGTAGTAGTAGTAGTAGTAGTAGTAGTGTTGTTTGTGAAACTGATTTTTTGCCTTCATTTTATTCAAATCAACGAAAACCTTTACTCTCCGATGGGTGGGTTAATTGTTTGAAAGGAGTGGGACAAAGCTTTGCTCAAGGAGTTGTTGAATTTCGAGATGCGTTGTCAAAGTATTCTATTCATTTCGGTTTTGATTTTGATTTTGTTAAGAATGATAAGGATCGTGTCACTGTTCATTGTAAGAGAAGGGCTGATTTGGGATGTTTATGGAGCGTGCATGCTAGAGTGGAAAATTATAGTAAAGCTTTTGTTATTAAACAATTTGATGATGTTCATACTTGTGGATCTTCTTTTCGTACAATTAAACATGCTAGGATGACTTCAAGTATGATTGGTGGGTTAATTTCAAGTGATATTCGTAAGAAGGCTTTGACATCGGTTAGTGAGGTGGTTTGTGATTTCAAGGACTATTATGGAACAGAAGTTTCTTATCGGCGAGCTTGGATGGGTGTTGAAAAAGCAAGGGGTCTTGTTTTTGGTGACTATTCATCATCATTTGACGATCTTCGTTGGTATGTTGATGCTGCTAATGCTTGCAATCCGGGGAGTGTTTTTGATATGGAATTTGATTTTGATAGTAAAGGAAGACATTTCAAATGTTTGTTTTTTGCTTTTGAGGCATGTATTCATGGTTTCAAGTATTGTAGGCCTGTGTTGATGCTTGATGGAACTTTCTTGAAAGGAAGACACAAAGGTTGTTTATTGGCTGCTACGGCAAAAGATGGTAACCAAGGTATATTTTATGTCTATTTTGTTATTATTATTGAAACAGTGATAATTCTATCATTTATGTCAATTGAGAGTGCTCATTATTGAGTATGGTGAATCTATTAGTGATAAATTTATGCTGTATACTTTTGTTAAATTTTTATATTTATACAGTGATAAATTTATCTATGGCTGGTGCTATATGTTATATAGTTTGTGTTTTGATTTTGTTTTTGTAATTTTTTTATTTGTTATTGTTAACGTGTATATATGTTTTGTTTGTAGGTTTATATCCATTATGTTTTGGTATTGTTGATAGTGAAAGTTATGACAGTTGGCATTGGTTCTTGTCAAAGTTATCTGCTGTTTTGACTCCGGAGAGGGATATTGCGTTTGTTACTGATCGACATGGAGGTTTGTTGAAAGCTTTAGCTGAGGTGTTTCCATTTTCTTCTCATTCTTTTTGTCTAATGCATTTGAAGACAAACTTGAAGACTTATTTGTCAGCGAAGAGTCGTGAATCTAAAGAGTATTTGCTTACTCTTTTTAGTAGATGTGCATATGCTCCTACTATAGAGTTGTTTAATGAGCTATTTGAAGAGTTTAAGGGTCGTTGTGGTCGTAGTGTTGAGAAGTTTATTGAGGATTTGCCTAATGAGTGTTGGTGTAACGCTTATTTTCAAGGCAAGAGGTATGGTGAAATGTGCACAAATGCTGCGGAATCTTTTAATTCATGGATTAGGGATGAACGCCATTTGTTTTCAACTAGTCTTGTTGATGCTATACGGGTGAAACTAATGGAGCAATTTTCAAGAAGGAGAGAAGTTGGTAATAAGTGGAATCGTATTGTTTGTCCTTTTGTAGAGAAAAAGTTGGAAGAGGCTTTTAATGATACAAAAGCATGGATAGTTAAGAAATGTAGCGATGACATTTATGAAATCCAATTGGATCAATCAGTTATGGTTGATATTGGGAAACGTTGTTGTTCTTGTCGATTGTGGGAAATTGATTCTTTTCCTTGCAAACATGGTTTTTGTGCTATAAAGAGGAGTGGGAAGGATCTGAATTGCTTTCTTGATGATTACTACCGTGTTTGTAGTTATTGTGATTCTTATTCACGCTCTATCTATCCAGTTCCTAGTATGTGGAAGCCAAATGTAGTTGGTGTTGATGATGTTGTTTTGCCTCCTCTTTGTAAGAGACCAGCTGGACGTCCAAGAACGGAGAGAATACCTTCTAAGGGCGAAATCAAGAGAATTAGATGCAGTAGGTGTGGAAAGATGGGAACTCATAATCGGAAGACATGTAAAGAAGCTTTGCTTTAGTTGTATTGATTTTAATTGAATTACTTTGTTTGAGAGTTGAGAGGTGTTACTTGCATTGAATGATTGAGTATTTTTGGAAAGATGTATCATTTTGGTATTGGCATTGAATGATTGAGGAATTTGTTGAACAGAAATTATATTTTTTGCTGATATTTTTACAGGATTAAGTTTCACAGATTTATATTATTTGATTTGGGTTAAATGTAGTTGCTGTTTTTGCTGTTTTGTACAGTGATAAATTTATCACTGGTTGGTTGGGACAAGTTGATGGATTATTTTTTTGTAAGAATGATAAATTTACCATTGATGTGGTTCTTGAATTTTGTTATTTGGAAGAATGATAAATTTATGATTTATTGTGTTCGAAGAGTTGATGGGTTATTACATTTATGTCAGTGGTTAATAAATTTATCACTGTGATATCCAAGCTAATGTTATTTTCTACACTGAAAATTTTTTCATTGTCTGGAGTAATGTAGTTTTCCCAGGAAAAATTTCCATAATACAAAGGTGTAAATCAAATCTCTAGAATACATAATTGTATATCTGCTGTGTTAAGTGCTTTAAAAATCAAAAAAATTTGGATGAACTACCATGTTTATCTGGTTTAGCAACAAGTTCTCAGTCTGCGTACTCTTTTGTGGTCACTCAGAAGGTAGCTTTGGATGTTTGAGTTGTTTAACTGAAGTATCAAATGGTTTTGATTATTCAGAAATCACGAAGGATGGCAAGTTCTTACATTCATTCTCAAAGTTGGGAATTTCTAGAAATTGTAACAGTATTTTAATTTTCAATCTGGAGAATGTAATAGTGCTTGTGTTTAAATTTTCAATTAAGTAAATTTTTTATTATTTTTTATAGTGTTTTGTTTACTTGAATCGGGAAAAAAGAATGAGAGGGAGAGAAAAATAGAGACAGAGAGTTGCTGGTTTTTTTGTTTGAACATTAGTAAATTTATCAGTTTTCACAGTGATAAATTTATCAGGGTAAGCAAAACAGCATAAAAATTAAATTTATTAGTATAGTGGCTCCAAATCTGTTATTAACCTTGAAATTCAACACAAATACTCATATTAGAATCAATTTTTTGAATGAAATTTGGATAACAAGACTGATATTAAAAAAGACTGAATGTTTCATTGAAGCAAATTTGAGATTGTAACAAACAAGCATTGTCCATAGTTTTGACATTGTAAGAACCAAGAACTGTCCATAAGTTTGACATTGTAACAAGCATACAAGCAAAATGTATGAATATTGACATTCTAACGACCAGATGATTCAGTGTTTCCTTTTTTTTTTCTTCTATTCCAGATCTGTTGATTATTTCATATGCAAGTCATCAATGTTTTCATCAGGCATTTGTTGTTGAGCAACTTGTTGGTCCGTCAAGAAGATAGTTAACATATCAGCTCTCAATTGATTGCATTCTTCCTTGGAAAAAGTAGGCATTATGTTGTTATTGGAAACATATTGCCTCATGATATAGCAAACAAGGATTCCACAATCAAGCCTGCAAAAATATATTGAAAACAAAATATTATAATTTGGTTTCGTTGCTTTTTTTTAATAACAGTGTTTTGTTGTTGATAAACTTACGATGCTTCTTCTTGTTGTGGGCTGTTAATGACGTACTCTGTCTGCTGTTGAAATTTATCAGGGTGAATGAGAGTTGGGTTCTCATCCTTTATGTATTTTTCAATAACCTCTCTCTGCAAACATATACATTTGTATAATTGTTGTATTAGAAAGTCAGTTGAAACAATTAATGAGAATCCATGGATTTAAAGAATGATAAATACATTACTGTATAAGTTTTCAATGTATAATTAAACATGGATCAGGATTTATGTATTGGATTAATGGTAAGATTGATAGTGAAAAGATTTTTACCACTTCATTTGCAGCAATGTAGTGTGGATCTTTAGGTATTGCTCCCCTTGGTCTCATGGAATTGTAGAATTTCCATGAACCTTCTTGAATGTCAAGGACAATGATTGTCCAATGAAAATTTTGGTGAATTGGGAAGAGAAGGTATCTTGCTTTCATTGCTTCAGGCATCATTTTGTTCAACATTCTTTTTCTTGCTTCCTCATCTTTTGTAGTGAACAAGTGCTAACAAATATAAATAAAGAAAAATAATGTTAATTTAACTTTAAACTTTTTCAAATTAAATAGGTGGTGAGTATGAAACTTTTTTGTCACTGCGATCAAAATGTTATCAATGCATATAAAAATTTATCAGTGCATTGCAAAATTCATGTATACTACATATAAAGGAAACACATCTATTGGTGTCTTGAGGCCTTTTTTTCTCCTGCATGTGAAATGGATCTTTATATCCCCTAATATATCTATACTATGCTTCTCTTTAATTATGTAAATATTCGTAGATGATCTGTAACAGGCTATATATCCATACTGCTTATTTGAAGTACACTCATGTGAGTGTGCACATCTATTAATATATCTATAGATATATGATGATTCTGTCCATTCCATAGTTGTAATGAAAGTTGTCCATTAGTTAATAAATTAGAACAAAGAAGAACTATATGAGGTTTGACCAGTAACAAAATGAAAGTAAACTATGTCCTGCAACATCATAGCATATAATCAAGTTATTTCAATTTCAAGACATCTCAATATTTGTTGAAGTTGTCAATGTCATATGCAGTAGTTTCCAAAACCCAAAAAGTGCCCAGAATTTTTAATCAAAGTATGGGATTTACTCATGCTGTCACACCACAATAACAAGGTCAAAATATATAACAGTAATTACAAAATCTGAGTCAGAAATTCTGGTTTGGTTTGCTTGACTCTTTGTTTTCACATGTCAAGCTCGGCCAGTAAAAAACCCTATGTTTTAAACTAGTTAGTCAGTTAAGGAAACAGAGGTTATACACTGATAAAGAATAAAACAAGTGTTGTTCTTTAGTTTAGCAAACTAGTTACTTACATGGCAACTTGAAATGAATGGGAATGATGTTGTCCCTTGTTTCTGTGCAAGCAAATGTTCGGCATATGCATCTATTACCTGTGTTGAAAACAAAAAACAAAACAAGGAATTAATATAAATGAAACAGTAAAGTGTTGTTTTAATGAGTTACAAATTCAACTTACAATGCCTGCCAAATCTTGAGCCTTTAATATTTTGTCAATGTCGTTTAGATAGACATAGGTTCCGTGATGAGATCCTTGCCACACCGGCTGATCCTTGAAAAAAAGGTTATTAGTGTTTGAATAATAAATTTATTAATATTTTTGGAATATTTGATACTTATAAATTCAATATGAGTTAATGATAAACAGATGGCAAAAGTGCAGTACAAGAGTCAATAGAGAAGATTGTTACTTTTTTTTTTTTGTATTTGTCCAATGTGCAATGAGATTTTGCCTTGATTTTTCTGGTAGGATGTTGAAAATTTCATTTGAAGTTTTGAATTTCTTCATTGCACGCTGCTGCTCTGTGTGTTGTTCTTCTGAGTACTTGTTTGCCTCAGCCAATGTTACAATTCTCTCATGCAGAATTTTGATTTCTTCATCTTTTCTTTGCATTTGTTTTTTGTGCTGATCTTGCATTTCTTTTTTCAGCTTGTTGAGTTGCTGCTGCAGGTTTTCATTTGCAGTTTGAAGGATGTCCCTTTCCATTTGTAACTTTTGTATTTTGAGCATGTCATCTTCTATCCTCTCAAAAACAAGTACTTCTACCAGATTAGGATCCACTTCAGGCTCTTTGTGAACTTTGTTTCCTTCACTGTTTTCTGATTCAACGGGTACTGTTTTTTTTTTCTTTTCAGGGCTGATTATGTGTGGAATTGGTTCCCATGTTTCATGTTTGGATTTGTCTTCAGTCAATGTTTGTTGTTCTTTTTCAGAAGTTTCAGTCTGATTTTTTTCCTGAAAAGTAGCATCTTCATTTTCATTTTCATCTTTGTCTTCATCTTCATCTTTATCCTGAATTTTTCCTAGCAGCATTCGGTATATTTTTCTCTCTTCATCTGTGTGCTTCAAATTGTTCTGCTGTATAGATGAAAATTAAAAAAATGAATGATATGATACAAAGTTCATAGATAAATTTCTCATAGCAAATTTTATTAGTCAATTAGGAAAATTAAACAAATCTATGATTGTTATAGCAAATTTTATCATTGAACTAGGCATAGTAATCAAATCTGTCATTGCATATCATAATTTATCACTGAATTAGCAAAAGTAATTTAATAAAGTAAATGTAAGAGAAAATGTCTAATTCAATTTATTTGTGCGAATAAATTTATCAATACAGAAATCTAATCAATTTTAGTCGAATATAAAGTAACACAAATGAATTAATTATGAAACAAAACTCATGCACAGTAGAAAAATAGAAAAACATTCATTGTGTAAAAGAATTGATTACTCAATTAGGTATACTAATGGAAATTTGTGACTCAATTAGGTAAAGTAAATAAATTTATCAGTGTGAACAAAAATTTATCACTGCATAAGAAAATATATCATTTATTTAAACAGAACAAAGGTTAGCGTTGCATACCACAATATCTTTTAGGTCTTGCAAGGATGAAGTTGCCAATTGCTGTCCCAAACATGTGATGTTCCATTTAGCAAATCTTGGGATTGCATTTTCGGCATTGGGTTTGATGGTGCTTGTGTGTTCGCATATCCAATACTGTTGAAAACAAAAAAATTGTTATGAACAAGTATTTAGTAAACATAAATATTATAGTTCATACGTTATAAGTGAGATATTTACTTACCAATAGAACCATCACACATTCTGACACTTTATCAATTTGGTTGATGTTTCTTTTTATTGATTTTGTGAGGTGTTCCTTTGCTGCGTCACACCAATCATAAGACTTCATTTTGTGAATATCCTCAATATATTTCATGAACCCCCAACCAATTGTAGTTCCAGTGCCAGGATATAACAACAGCAAACAAATCAAGAGGCACACAAGTCTCACAACATCTTCTCTGTCCTCCTTCTTCTTGCTTCTCAAAAGTTTGGTTATCAACTTTTGGATTGAAGCACTTGTCATCCTATTCTCTCTTATTTTCCTTCTTTTTGCCAAATCTGTTTCATCTTTTCTTCCATATGCAAGATGCATCTTCTTTTGTCCACATGCGATCCCAAAAATTAACTTGAAATCATTTCTTGTCAACTTCAGCTTCTTCCCTCCAATTTGAAATGTGGTTCCATCCATTTGGTATGTTTGCAAGATTTTTGCAACCACATCATCATATTTTATTGAATCTGCTTTTTGGACGGTCTTCTTTGACAAAATGTCAGCTAGAAGGTAGAAGGGAGTCTTTTTCAATATTTGGAAATGCTCCTTTTGAAGTTTGGTGGCATTGAAGAATCTGATGAGGGATAGCATGTTTGAGCGGTAGACATATTTTGCTTCATGGGCATGAATTTGATCACTTCTTGTTTTTCTTCCCTCCATTTTTTTCTTGCTTTTTGGTTGGTGCTGCTTTGGTTCTTGTTTGTTTTGTTGGGGTTTGGTTGTTGTTTTTGGTTGTTGGTGTTTGGCTTTTCTTTCTTTTTGGTCTCCTTGTTTTTGAGCTTGATTTGGAGGTTCATCCTTCTGCTGCCTCTGTGCTTTCTTCCTTTCTTGTTGGTTGGTTCTTGTTTCTCTTGTTGTTGTCTCCTTTTTTTTGTCTTGTTGTTTTTTTGTGTCTTTGTTGTCCTTCTCTTGTTGCTTTTGGATTTTTGCTGTGAAAGATCTTCTTTCTGGCATAGATAATGTCATGATAGAGGTCACAACATCTATATAAAAGGAGGATATGAATGAAGTAGGCCAACCACGCAAAATTTATGGATATAGAACTAAATTTATCATTTAATTAAGCAAAGAACGACTTGTTTTGAAAATGTTACAATAGTACTTGTTTTTATCAGTGGCAAATATGTTGCTACAGTAGCAAGATATTTTGAGTTTTGCAATTTATTTTCAGTTTAAATTGTTCAAAATTTCAGTCTAGGAAATGCTTCAGTGTTCTCATGTTTAGATGAAATATAATACAAATATAATATTTCTGTTTTAAAAATTTATTCTAACTGTACTTATATGTTACTTTTAAAAAATTTTCAATGATCAAAATAATGTAACAGTGTATGTGTTTTTATTTTCAATTTAGGTAAATTTGTAATTTTTTTATAGTGTTTTGTTTAATTGAATTTGGAAAAAAGAATGACAGAGAGAAAGAGGTGCTGGTTTTTTTGTTTGAACAGTAAGAAATTTGTCAGTGTTCACAGTGATAAATTTCTAGAAACAGTGATAAATTTATTAGTGTAAACAAAACACTATAAGAAAATAATTTTATGAGTATAGTGATTCCAAACCTGTTTGATTTGGAGGTTCATCCTTCTGCTGTCTCTGTCTTTTCTTCATTTCTTGTTGGTTGCTTCTTGTTTCTCTTGTTGTTGTTTCCTCTTTTTGGTCTTGTTGTTTTTTTGCCTCTTTGTTGTCCTTCTCTTCTTGCTTTTGAGTTTTTGTTGTGAAAGATGTTTTTTCTGGCATAGATAATGTCATGAGAGAGCTCACAACATCTATATAAAAGGACGATATCAATGAAGTAGGCCAAGCACACAAAATTTATGGATATACAACCAAATTTATTATTTAATTAAGCAAAGAACCACTGATAAAACTTGGATATATTCATAAATCATTTGTATTGATTTTGTCAGCTAGCAAAGAAAATAATTCAAACAATCAAAGAAGAATAAGAAGAATTATGACAAAATTTATTACGTAATGAAGCAAACAAAGTTTATACAGTGAAGAGTTCTAATAATGATCTGTAAAATAGACCACTCAATTGAGTTGGGTCACATGCATTTTGGCAATAGTTGGAAAGGAATTCATGTGTGACATATAAATAAGTTGGTATTGTTTTTTACCTTCAATGGATTGTTGCTGTTTGCTTATTTTTTCTTTTGCTTGTGCTGGTTTTTGAGGTTGATCTGCAGGTTGCTGTTTTTGATGTCTCTGTCTTTTCTCCCTTTCTTGTTCTTTGGTTGTTGTTGATGTTCTTGCAGTTTTCTTTTTGTTGCCTTGTTGATTTTTTTTCTTTTTGTTTTGTTTCTCTTCTTGCTTTTGGGTATTTGCTGCTAAAGATCTTCTTTCTGGCATAGATAATGTCATGAGAGATCTCACAACATCTATATGAAAGAAAGATATCAATGAAGGAGGCAAACCATGCAAAATTTATTGATATACAACCAAAGTTATCATTTAAGTAAGCAAAGAAACACTGATAAAACTTGAATATATTTATAAGTCATCTGTATCGATTTTGTTAGCTAGCAAACAAAATAATTCAAACAATCAAATAAGAATAAGAAGAATTATGACAAAATTTATTATGTAATTAAGCAAACAAAGCTTATACAGTGAAGAGTTGTAATAATGATAGCAAAACAGAGCAGTCAATTGGGTTGGGTCAGATGCATGTCACAATAGTTGTGAAGGAATTCAGTGTAGCAATTCACGTGTGACATCTATATAAGTTGCTATTGTTTTTTACCTTCAATGGCTTCATCTACAGGTTCTTGTTTTTGCTTTTTGGTTGTTGTTGCTGTTGTTGTGGTTTCCTCTTTGTTGTCTTGCTTTTCTCGCTTTTGTCTTTTTGCAGTATAAGATCTTGTTGCAGGCCTAGATAATCTCTTACGAGAACTTGCAACATCTATGTCAAAGAGGTATATCAATGTATTAGGCAAAGCATGCAAAATTTATGGATATATGACAAAATTATCATTTAATTAAGCAAAGAAACACTGATAAAACTTGAATATATTCATAATTCCTGTGTTTTCATTTTGTTGGTTAGAAGAAAAATAGTGTGAGTCAAATTCTTTCCCAAAAGAGATGAAATTTGTTTAAGTTGGTGAGTCTATTGACTACTGTGTCATTCATCTTTACCTACATTAAATTTATGTAAATGTATCCCTATATAGAAATGGGGATGGATGTGTAAGTGATAAACTTGTCATTTGGTTTGGTATGTGTAGCAAACTTATGACTTGATTTGATGCACTTATATTGTTATAAGGTAAAAGTATTGCAATGCTCTTTTTGTAGGTTACATCAAGAGCATGATTTGTATATTTAAATTTGGTAAAGATCATTGAGTTACCAAAAGAGAGGTGTAGTTTATAATCGATCAAATATTAAAGAAAAATGAGACAAAAAATTAATCCATAAGGTGTAAAAAAATTGCAATTTTTGAGAAATTGGGCATAGTGAAATAACCAAATAAAAAATAAAATAAAATATATCAAAAGGAGGATACAAGTTATTATGAATCAAATATGAAACAAAAGTGACACAAAATTTAATCTATACAAAAATTACACACATGTACTGTGTGCAACGTTCTAATTAGTATTATATATGTGAACAAGTTTTTTTTGATATCTTGAACCCACTGTCTATTTTAGTTTCTTGAACCGACTCCCTGTTAACTGATTTTTTTTGTATCAAAAATTTAAAAAAAAAAAAATCAAAACGAACGTAATTTTGAACTTCAAAACCAACACCTTTATCAGTTGATCAACTAACATTTTACATATTTACAAGTTTTATTTTCCGAAAATGCCCTAATATTGTTGAAATTTTCCAAGTTGTAGTTGAACGTGATCTAGGGTTTTTGAAAATGTGGTTGGATAGGGAGAGAAATAAGGGTTTCAGTTGCTTACGCTTTACAGGCATGTTTCCTCCAAGTAATGCTTCGAATCGCCTAAGTTGGGTTGGTTGTTTTGCCTGAGAGTGGAAGGGATTCGCCAATGGTGTAGACTGAGAAAACAGCACTTCAATCGCGTGACTCACGCTTTTGTTTCCCCTGTCTGGCAAATATATTGTGTTTAGAAAGTACTTTTTTTTTTATCGGTGATAAATTTAGAAAATGCTTAGAAAATGCTTAGAAAATGGGAAATATCTTTGTACAATAGTAAGATATTTTGAGTTTAGAAAATGCTTCAGGTTTCGCATATTGATTTTCAATTTAAATTCTTCAACATTTCAGTTTAGAAAACTGTTCAGTTTTCTCAAATTCATATTCAAATTCAGATGAAATATAAACATATTATATTTGGGGTTGAAATAAAATACTTGTAATACTTATGAAAAAAAATTTTAAAAATTAAATTACCTATCAACTTAAAATTAATAAGTTACATTCTTAAAATTAAAAATTATAGTATGATCTTTTAACATTCTTGAGCTCATGTGTAATTAAGTAGAAATAATTTGTTGTAATTTTTTTTTTTTTGAGGAATGTATTCTAAACATTGAATGTAATGATGTACAAAACATTAATGTTTCATTGCAGCAAATTAAGAAGGAAAATGATCAAAACAATGTAATACTATTTATGTTTTATTTTATGGGTGCTTACCAATTAGTCCTATTAACTAGACTTATTTACATACAGGTCCTAACTAATAAATTTAATATTATAAAAATAAGAGAGTGATAAATTTATCACTAAAAATTTATTCATAAAAACAAAGAGACTGATAAATTTATCACTATAAATTTATTCATAAAAAAAAAGACTGATAAATTTATCTTTATCACTTAATAAATTTATGAAATAGGACTTAATGGGTAATAAGTCTCCAAAGTATGACCTATTGGGTAATAAGTCTCCAAAGTAGGACCTATTGGTAGTTTACCCTTTATTTTATGTAATTTTTTTTTTTATATATAGTGTTTTTTTTAGTTGAATTTGGAAAAAAGAATGAGAGAGAGAGAGAGAGAGAGAGAGAGAGAGAGAGAGAGAGAGAGAGATTTTACAATAGTACTTGTTTTTATCAGTGGCAAATATGTTGCTACAGTAGCACAATATTTTGAGTTTTACAATTTATTTTCAGTTTAAATTGTTCAAAATTTCAGTCTAGGGAATGCTTCAGTGTTCTCATGTTTAGATGAAATATAATACATGAGAACATTCTTGAGCATTTTATAAACATGAGAACACTCTTAAGCATTCTTGAGCATTTTAATAACAGCTAATTCTTAAATATTAGTATTTTTTATTGTAAAATTATAATATGACTTTTCAATATTTTTGAGCTCATGTGTAAGTAACTACAAATAAGGGTTTTCTTTTTTACAAATTTATTCTAATTGTACTTATATCTTATTTTTAAAAATTTTACAATGATCAAAACAATGTAATAGTGTATGTGTTTTAATTTTAATTTGTTTATAGTGCCTTGTTTAATTCAGTTTGGAAAAAAGAATGAGACAGAGAGAGAGAGAGTGGTAGTGGTAGTGGTTTTTTTGTTTGAACAGTAATAAATTTGTCAGTGTTGACAGTGATAAATTTGTTAGAACAGTGATAAATTTATCATTGTAAACAAAATACTATCAAAAAATAATTTTATCAGTATAGTGATTCCAAACCTGTTTTTAACCTTTAAATTTGACACAAATAATCAAATTATAATCAATTTTTTGAATGAAATTTGACTGATATCCACAGCCAGATATGTTAACAATATGGATAAAAAAAACTAAATGTTTCATTGGAGCAAATGAAGAACCAAAATAATCAAAACAATGTAATAGGGTCTATGTTTGAATTTTCAATTTAGATAAATTTTTTATTTATTGATAGTGCTTTGTTTAATTGAGTTTGGAAAAACGAATAAGAGACAGTGGTGGTGGTTTTTTTGTTTAAACAGTGAAAAATTTATCAGTGTTTACAGTGATAAATTTGTTGAAACACGGATAAATTTATGAGTGAAAACAAAACACTATAAAAAAAAAAATTTATTAGTATAGTGACTCCAAACCTGTTATTAAGCTTTAAATTTGACACAAATAATCAGATCATAATTAATTTTTTGAATGAAATTTGCATAAAAGAAGACCTATATCAAAAAGTTATATCTGGTAACAATCTAGTTAAAAAAGACTGAATGTTTCATTGAAGCAAATTTGACATTGTAACTACCAAGCATTGTAATATTCATTGAAGCAAAGCAAGAACCAAAATGTTTATAATGTTTGTGGAAAATTATTCAAGCATGGTTGTCATTGTGTATTGTGTCCCAAAACTCCTTGTCTTCAAGCACCGCTTCTATTGCCTCATCAACGATTTGCTGGGTGTCTGTCTGTTGGTTAGTCAACAAAGCATCTATGATATCTGCTCTGATTTGGTGGCACTCCTCCTTTGTTAAGTTGGGGAAGATGTCTTTGTTACAGACATATTCTCTCATGAGGTAACAAACTATGACGCCACAATCAAGTCTACAATGAGATTGGAAAAACAAAGTTAGTAGTCATCAACGATAATTTTATCTATGTAATGTGTATTGGTTTGCAGAAACTTACGAATGATCAAGTTGTTGGGGACAATTCATTGCAATTTCTGTTTCTTCATGAAACTTGTTACTTTCAATGATTTTGGGATTGTGATGTTGAAGGTATTTTTCAATAACCTTTCTCTGCAAAATATATTAATAATTAATTGGTGTTTGACAAATAAATGCATAAGAAAATTTCATATAGACAAGGGGAATGGATGATATCACAATTAATTGGTGTTTTACCAGTTTGTTTGCCTCATTTAAGTGGTTATCTGTTTTTGTGCTTGGTGTCATTGAATTGTAAAACTTCCATGAGCCATTTTCAGTGTCGAGTACCAACAACGTCCAATGCTTTTCATTGAAAATTGGGAAGAGAAGATATCTTTCCTTGACAGCTTCTAACATCATTTTGTTCAACAATTGATTTGTTTCTGCCTCATCCTTTGTGGTGAACAAATACTGTGTTTTGCAAAATATATTAGTTTTGATTACAATGTAATTCATTAATTATCACTATAAGACTGGATGAATGAGAACGTATGCACTTGATTTAGACAAGGGGAATGGATGATATCGTAATGAAATATATATATATATATATATGTAATTTACTTACATGGCATGATGTAGTAAATATATATGTTGTTCCTGCTTGTGAGCTGAGGCTGAAGTTTGGTTTCAGTTGCTCTTCTGTCATTAAGATTTCCTTGTATGCATTTATTGCCTGTTTTAAAAACAAAAGCAAACAAGGTTAATGAGAGAATTATTGTTTGGTATTACAATTGATATATGCACAAACAGGGTTTTGATTTTACATTTCCAGAAAGTTCTTCGCATTTGACTATTTTGTCAATGTCATCCAAGTACAAATAGCTGCCTACTTCCTTTCCTTGTAAGATTGGATAACTGGAAATGTGAAAACAAAATTTATCACTGTATACGAAAATTTATTGGTCAATTAACAAATCAAAGGTTAGGGGAACAAATTGAGCATGAAATTTTACTTCATGTATCAAATATGAAGCATGAAATGAAGTACAGATTATAAACCCAAATGCCTAAATAATTTGACACCATATATGAGACAACAGGAAGATTAGCTAAATATATCACTATACCAAACAAATTAAGTAAAATTTATCATTATGTAGCAAATTTTATCACTGTATATCAAAATTTATCAATGAGTGAAATAAATGAAAGTTATACGTTGTTAAATGCATGACTATATATTGTATACCTGCTGGTTTTTGTTGCCCAAAGACTAGTGAGTTTCATCCTTGATTTCTTTGGCAATTTGTGAAACACTGGATAGGAAGTGTTAATTTGTTTTGTTGGATGTTGATGTTGTGTGTGCTCTTCTTTTCTGGTCTTTGGATTTTCTTCAAGCATTGGTTCTACTTGATCAACTGTCTTGTTCTGGTTTGGTTGTCTTTTCATTATGTAGCAAAAATCTGGATCTTTGTGCTCTTTTCTTGTTTCTCTATTTTTGACCCTTTTTATCATTGAGCTGACAAGAGGCGATGTTTTGGGAGTGGTGGCTTCAACTTCAACTTGGATTTGTTCTTCTTCAGTGTCCAGGTAGAGATTTGATTCAACCAACATTGCGATTCTCTCATTAAGTAGCACTATTTCCACATCTTTGACTTCCATTTGTGTCTTTGCTTTCTTGCTTTGTTCTTCCATTTGTTTACTGAGCTTCATGAGTTGGTCCTTAAGCTTGTCATTTTCTGCTTGGATTATTGCGTTCTCCAGTTCTAGCCTTTGGATTATCAGGACATTCTCTTCTAGTTTCTGAAAAGTATGTTCATTGATTTTGACATGGTAGATATTTCTTTCATAGGCAAGTTTCCTTTTTGCTTTCCTCTTTTCAGCTGGTGTTTCATACTTCAATCCCGGGGAAGTTGCTGGACCAGCTTTCTGTTTGATCATTGTTTGTTCTTCATCATTTTCTAGGTTGTCAAAAGACAGGTCATTTGTTTGCACATGAAGTGGACCTTCTTGAGTTTCATGCTGAAAGTTGACTTTCCTTCGTGCATTCTTTTTTGATTGCAGTGTTGTTGATTTCCTCTTTTTTGGAGCACCTGTTTGATTCTTGGGATTCTGTGATTTTCTTCCAGGACTGAGACTGAATATATTTCTGATAATTGGTTCTTCTTTCTTTTCTGATAATTCGGTCTCCTGTTGTTCCTCAAAGTTACATTTTTCATCATCATGCTCATCATCTGTTTGTGGTTGCAATTGTTTGTATATGTTCTGTTCTTCAATTGTGTCTTCCAAATTACTCTCCTACATGAATGAAAATTATTTAAAAAAATGTTATGAGGCAGAGTTAAGTAATAATTTATCATTCGGTGATTCAAATTTATAATAAGAATGGTAATTTGGTTCATGATAACAAGCTTTATTAGTGAATTAGCAATACTAAGCAAAATTTATAAGTCAATGAAGCTAAGTAAGAGAATTTATAACTGTGAGCAAAAAGTTATCACTGCATATGAATATTTATTACTGCATAGCAAAATTCATCACTCAATTAAAGAAATAGAGGTTAAACATTGATAAAAATTGTTTATTGAATAATTTCCTAGCACAGATGAAATGCCTAAATAATTTTTCTACCACTAATGCGACAGCATTAAGATTAAGAAAATTTATTAGTCTTGCTAAAATTTATCACTGCATAACAAAGTTTAATATTTGTTTAAACAAAACAAAGGATATGAATGCATACCTCAATATGTTTCAGATCATGCAAGGATGACTTTGCCAATTGTTCTCCGAGATGAGTAATGTTCCATTTTGCAAATCTTGGTATTGGATTCTTCACATTTGGTTTGATGATCTTTGCATGCTCACATATCCAATACTGTTGAGGACCAAAAAAATGTTGTAGATTAGTATTTAGTAAATGTAGAAATTGTAGGTTATTAGTTGTAAGTGAGGTATTTACTTACCAAGAAGATGATCACACATCCGCACACTTTATCAATTTGGTTGATGTTGCGTGCTATTGATGTTGTAAGATGATGTTTTGCTGCACCACACCAATCATAAGATTTCATTTCATCAATATTCTCCAGGTATTTCATGAACCCCCAACCAATTGTTGTCCCAGTACCCGGAAACAACAAAAGCAAACAAAGCAGAAGGCACACAAGCCTAACGACATCTTCTATATCTTCATTGTTGGTGCTTCTCAAAAGTTTCGTTATCAAGTTTTGGATTGAAGCACTTGTCATTCTGCTCTCGGTGATTTTTCTTCTTTGCACCATAGTTACCTCATTTTTTCTTCCATATGCAAGATTCATCTTCTTGTGTCCACATGCAATCCCAAAAATTAACTTGAAGTCATTTCTTTTCAATTTCAGCTTCTTCCCAGCAATTTCAAATGTGGTTCCATCCATTTGGTAAGTTTGTAAAATTTTTGCAACCACATCATCATATTTAATTGAATCTCTTCTTTTAACCTTGTTTTGACTCAATGTATCAACCAAAAGTGAAAAAGGTGTCTTTCTCAATAACATCAAATGCTCCTCTGTGAGTTTTGTTGTCTTGAAAAATTTGATAAGAGATTGAATGTTAGAACGGTAGACATACTTTGCTTCATTATCATGTATCTGTTCAGTCCTAGTTTTTCTTCCATCAATTTTTTTCTTCCCTCTTGCTTTGTGGAGCTTTGTAGCTGGTTTGAGTTGTTCCTGTTTGGGGTTCTCATTGTCAATGTTAGATTCAGGTTTAACTTGTACTTGATTTTCACTGTCATGTGTTGTTGGCTCTATAACAAAGTCGACTTTTTCAATCTTTTTCTTCTTTGAGAAACTTGTTTGTCGACAACGTAATCTTTTAGAATGACTGGCAACATCTGTACAAAAACATTGAACATAAACATTAAAAATTAAGAAGAATTTTATCATTGAACTGGGGAAACTAAGAAGAATTTATCTCTCTGTTATGTATATTAAGCAAATATATAACTGTATAGCAAAGTTTAGATTCCAAATTGCAAAAGAACATGAAGTATGATGTTGAAGATGAAGATGAAAACAATTGTATAGCAAACTTTATCACTGAATTAGCAAGAGTAAGCAAATGCATCATTGTATAGCAAATGAACATAAAGGTATGATTATTATGACGTTGAGCATGATCATAAATTAATACTGTATGGTACAGATTGAAAATAGCTTCAAGCCAAATTGTATCACTCATAACTGAATTCTGTAAGATACACATTCAAAGTAGTTTGAAGTTGAATTTTATTATTCAATTATAGTTATGAAAGAAGAAGGGAAGCAAATCCATAGTTATAAAATAAGAAGAGAAACAAATCCATCATTATAACAAATTTCATCACTCAATTAGGAAAATTAAGCAAACCTATCGTTGAATTGGGTAAAGTAAGCAAATCTGTTATTGTATATCAAATTTTATCACTGAATTAGCAAAATTAAGCAAATCCATCATTGTTTAACAAATGGACATGAAGTTGTGATTATTATGAACTTGAATATCAATGATAAATTAATACTATATGATACACATTCAAAATAGCTTGAAGTCGAATTTTATAACTCAATTACAGTTATGAAAGAAGAAAGGAAGCAAATCTATCATTAGAACAAATTTTATGACTCAATTAAGAAAATTAAGCAAATGTATCATGGTTATAGCAAATTTTCTCACTGAATTGGCAAAATATAGTTATAAAAGAAGAACGGAAGATGAATATCACTCACGTTTGATTCGCATGTTTGTTGAAGATGAATGAAGCAGGGAATATAGATCGAAACGGTGGAGGATTTGCTGTGTATCTGTTCGGAATTAGAATACAGATCGAAACAGAGTTATTTTCTCTGGAAACGATGGGAGATTCAGGGAAAACTCTTTGTTTGTTCCGATTTCGAAATCGCAAATCGCCAGTGGTTTGCAAATCGCCTCAGAATGGTTTCCAAATCAGAACAATTGAGAAGGAGCGTGTGTTTCACGCGCACAGGGTAGACCTCGTGATATGCTCTTTGATTCACGCGTGTGGTGTGACATTCAGGGGTAAAATTGGAAACTGAAATAGGGCAGGACTTGGTGGGTATTAAGTTGTTTGCAAGGGACCGGCTGGTAAGTGCCCCTTTTTTAAAAAATAGTTCTTAGATTTTGGCTCATTCAAACAAGCTTGCGAGTTGGACCGTTGACCCGCTACACAAACCCATTAGGCAAAGCTTCGGCCTAAGCTAATGGCTTAAGCCCATCAAAAAAAATTGCGCTTAGCTCATAGGTGGAGCTAAGTTATTTTTGGTTTTTTGACTTTTAATCAAACTTTTCGCTTTTTTAGACAAATGATTTGGGAAGTTGGTAAAAAGTTACTTTTGACTTTTCTGATTAATATTTGTTTATGATATCAAATCACAATAAAATGATCAAACTATCCTCATTTAATTTAAAATATTTATAAGTTCACCAATATAGCACATTTTGACCAATGAAGGATAGAATTATAATTTTACCATTGGCTAAAAACCAACTTCCTAAATGAAAAAAAAGCCAAAAAAGCCAACTTTTAGCTTTTGCTACAAACCAAAAAAAGTGACTAAAAACTATGTTCCCAAAAGAGGCCAAGTATATTGAATTCACTAGACAATGTCTCCGGTTTATTTTATTTTATTTTATTTTTTCTTCTTCTTATGCTCTAGTGACATTTTGTAAGTTCTGTGAATAGCTTAAGCTTAAGCTTTCAAACAATGTTTTTATTTTTTTATTTTCTCAATAAGAGATAATTTAATAAATATCATGACACATAATCCCATGCACAGCCACCATCAACCAACTCCCAGTTACGACTGGGCTACCATGCTAATTGTTACCTTACCCAACTATATCAACAAACACTTATTCTAAATTCTGTTTCTGTAAATTTACTCGTCAAACTAATTCACACAAAGATGTTTCTTGACATAGGAGGGAAGAAAGAGAAGACAAAAGAAAAGAAAAAAAGAAGAAGCAAATATTGGAAGAAAGAAACTCACATATTTCAATTTAGATTTCCTTCCTGTTTTCCTGTTTCCACAAGCTGCAAATCAAAGTTACATTTTCTTTCCTTTTTTTTCCCCCTTGTTTTGGGAAAAGATGGAACAATTTCATCCTATTTGTTCCTCACTTTTACCACTCTCATTTCTTTCCCTTTTTTCTTCTTCTCTGCAAGTGGTGTACTTGTATGTACAATGGAACATTTTCCTCACTATACAGATCATCATTACATATGCATTTCATGGATGCCACAACAACATTACTTGTGCACTATCCAGACCGCTAAGCGTGTGTCTCTATTCTTCTGCGTAAAACTGAACACGAACATATCAAAATATTTCATTCAAGCGAAGTGCTTGCACAAATTACTGAACATGAATGAAACGTGGCAGAGTCTGTAGTTGTGGCAGTTCGTTTTCTTCGTCTGATGCAGCAAGAGATAAGTTACGAGCCTCCTAGCACAGCAAACGAAAGTCAATGAATTCATGATAAAAATTACTTTTTGTATGATACCATAAGCAGCTAGAAGATGTGAAGAGAAACGATCTTTACTAAATGGTCTATGGAGTTAGATTAGCAATATATTGTGGATCATGAGACGAGCTTATCACAAGTTCACTTGAATATCTTCGTTGAAATTATCCAAGAGGGCCACTTCTGGTCCAATAGGGTGTATTTATAAGTAAATTAGTTCATTCCCGCAACAAATGAATTTTAGATCCTTGGGGTAAAAATATTTGCTATCTTCTTCAATCTAAAACTATTTGTTGACCCATTATATTTTATTTTATTTTGTTTTGATAGATAATTTGATGACCCATTTTATGACTAGTAAAAACCTAGCACAACTTAATCATCCACTTAAAGTTTTCAATTTTAGGTGACCTAGGATGCAAATCCATGATTCTAAATTGTTGTCAATTCTAATAAATAAAAACGTCTTTCACTTTGATTTTTCCTTTCTTTTCTTTGCTTCCTAACAAGTAGAAAGGTCTTCAGTTGGAATGATTTGACCATTTTTTTTATTTTATGATATTCATTCCAATTGAGGATTATTCTACTTACTTTTTTTTATGCCATTGATGGGGTTGAACTGAAGATCATTCACCTCGTGCCGGTCAAGCAAGTATTCAAAAAGACTTCCAGAACAAGTAAGTACTATCTAGATGGAAGTTAAGAGTTGAACCAGCAATGGTACCAATGACAGTAAAAGTTCAAGGAGAAAAAGGAAGGGAGGAAACATGGGGGAAATGTTTAAAAATGTAGGTGACTCCAGAGGTAACCAACATAACTGAATTGCCAGAACAAATAAGTACTATCTAGATGGAACTTAAGAGTTCAACCAGCAATGGTACCAATAATAGTTAAAGTTGAAGGAGAAAAAGGAAAACAAACGGGCGAAATGTCTGCAAATGTAGGTGATTCCAGAGGTAACCAACATAACTGAATTGCCAAAACGAACATAAGTTGACATGATACTGACCTGTTGGTGTCGCCGACGTTGGATAGCAGTAAATGCTTTAATCATTATGTAGATTGGCAAAAGAATCCCAATGGTTCTCAACATCAGTAGCTGCAAAACAAACCAGGCATGCATTTCTTAGATATCAATATGATGAGAAAAGCATCATAATTTATTTATTTATTTACTTTTTTTTTTTTTTGGAAAAAGAAAAGAAGCCATCCTCACCATGAACAGCGTAATTTTGTAATCTCCAGCTCCACTAATTATGGCCAGTAGGGTATGGCGTAAAACTAGAAGAACCATGAACTGCAAATATACAAATAAGAGATGATTTAGTTGTAAGAATGTCAGTGATCTAAAATAACTTCAATGTTTTTTCTTTGATCAGCTAAATAACTTTAATGTTTATGCTTCTAGAATGCTAGATAGTGATGACCTGGTTCTAAAAGTAATCTCTAAGACCCAAAAGAAGGATCTTTAGAAAATTGGAAAAAAAATTATTGCCATGATTATTTTGTAGAGAGAAGGTATCAATGGCTTAGAAAGAAATGATCATGTAACAGTCACATGGTAGTTAAACAGAAACTTCTAGTACTATAAATGGATACTTGAGTAGAGAATATTGATTTAGCCACCTAGATCTTGCCTGTTAAATGTCTCAGAGAGAGAGAGAGAGAGAGAGATTACCATTATAGCAACCACACGACAACAAATCTGGCTTCTTGAAGTCGGAGATGAATAGTCATCAAAATTGGAATCCAGAAAGATGCGATCAGTAGCAACCGTAGTTATAAATTGAGGATTATGCAAATCCCTTCTTGAAACCTCCCAATTTCCCCTGAAAGAAACCCCATATGGATGCTCAGTTTATATTGTCAGTGAGAAGAGGGGAAAAAAATTCAAAATCAATGCAGTACAAAATCTGGAAATCTCAGTTCAAAAATAGAAAAACAAAGTAAAGAAGAAACCTGAAGTTCATTGGAATAGCACCATAATGAAACAGAGGAGGTGGCGCTGTGTAACCTGGCTTGAATTGCTGCAATTTGACATTCACACAAATGAATAGCTAGTAACCATCTCAGGAATTTGATAAGATGGAACAAAATAGATAGAGAGTAAAACACTTTCTTTCTTTTTTTTTCCCCTTTCTGCCATGCTAAAATGGAACGTGTATTAGTTATCAAATATCATTGGTTACCAAATAAACAAAAGCATTCCAGAGTCAGAAGCACGTTTAAGAATTAATAGCAGACCTGGCGGCAAATCTCACAGATAATGTCACCCTTCTCGTTGCACCATCTTTGGACACATTTGCGATGGGCATACTGTGAAAATAAACGGAATGTTAAGGAGCAGGTGATAATGATGGAACCATCTGAAACCACTTTACCAAACCTTAGCATTTCAAATATAAGTAACAAACAAAAAACAAAAAACAAAAAACAAGAAAGTAAAACAGAGTAATCACACAAGAACACAAAGATATACGTAGTTCGGCTTAGCCTAAGTACATAGGTGAAGAATGACAGAATAATTCACTATCAAAAGAGGGGGACATACAAGAAGCGGCTGTCAAGAATTCTCTCTACTCACATAAGCCTAATTCCCAAAATAACACAAAATATATACTAGGATTCGTGAGGATCACTTATGAGTCATATGCTCAAACCAGGTAGAATACAAGACACCCACAACAATAACAAAGAAGAAAATATCAAAAGAGAATATAGTACTTCCATAATTAAGATTGACATGATCAGTAGAACAAGTGAGCCTACACTTGGAAGTTGAAACTACATATAATTTGAATAGACTATCAACAATTTAGTACTTAAATCAAATGATCAGAGGTCAAAAAAAAAACAACTGACCTTCAAACTTCCACAGCACGAACAAGGTATCTCCATTTTTGAGTCCTCATCCTCATCGTGGCAAATTCTACACTGTACCATTTTCCTTGGTGAAGATCCAATATCTACATCCATCCTACGAGAAGAAAAATCATTCACCATATTTTCACTTGCCGAGGGTGTGGCATGCTGCAACTGGTTTTTGCTCTCAATCGCTGCTTCAAGGCTTGATTCAGTGAGCAACCGATCAACCAGCAACACAAAATGATCCCCCATCCTTCAAATAATTCAATAAAAAGAAAGAAAAGCCTAATTATAATCAACCAAACCCTTTGTTGATTCCTTCTCCTTGGTAAAATGTCTGGAAAATCAAATCCCAAGAAAATCAACCTGCATTTACATACAATAGTAATTTATTTAGATAATAACAAGAAGAAAACAAAAGAATTGGAAAAGAAAAGAGGGATCATCCCTTATAGCTAATACCAAATGGATGAAAACCCAATACATTTGAGGTGGCATGAAGTAGAAAAGGAGCAAGATATATTAGACCATGATAAAAGATTAAAAACCAAGATTTCAAAAGGCAAATAACATTTTTAGAAAATAAAAAAAGTGTAAAGAAACCCAATAATGGAGGTGGAGGTATGGATAACAGTCATAAAGCAACTAAGCTACGTCAAATCCAATGCCTAACGTGAAAGGAAAACAACATTGGGAATATAAAGTTGAACAATGAGAAAATGAAGAGCGAAATAAATGCTAAATGAAGGTACCTTTACAAAAGAACAAAAAGTGCAAAACCCGGGAACCAAACAAGCGCAGGAAAACAAGAACACAATAAGACGAAAAATGAAGCAAAACCCAGATCAATCTAGAGGAAAACAAATAAACCCAGATTCCAGATTGCGAAACAAAAGTTAAAATGAAAAAAAAAAAACCCAATTACAGATACGATTCACATAAGAAAGTACGAAACAGAGAGAGGCTGAGAGGAGATAATAAAATTAGAAGAAAAAAAAACCCAGATTGTAAAAAGGATATATATATAATCAACATATAGAGAGCGGGAAACAAAGCTTACAAGAATAGGATTGGGATATCTGCAACAAAAGGAAGCAATTTTGTCTTTAGCTTTGTTTTTAGTTTTTGCTCTCATTCATTCATGGTGTGCTGTTGCTTTCTCAATTTCTGGGGGTTTTCTTCACAGTGTCTGTTTTGGTATGGAGCAAGCAAGACATGGAAAAGTGGTGTTGTTGTCATCATCGCATCGGTGGTGCTATTTACTTCCTAAATCCAATCATCGATCATTATTAATATATTCTTTTTTTTATCTTTCCCTGGTATTTTCTCTTCCATGATTGTTGTGGGAGTGAAAAGTGGAAGAGGGAAAGGTGAGGCCTCAGAGGTTCTAACGGCAAAGCTGCCCATGACATGAGTCCATCACTACCACGATTCCTCCAACGGTTTTCCTGATATTAATACTGTAAGGCTGGTTTATCGATTTGAGGAGTAATTTGAAGAGTACAAAACAAAAAGGTGGATAAAATATTTTATTTATTTATTTATTTATATATATATATATTAGCGTAAATAATTTTGAGATTAAGGTATAATTATAAATTAAACGTATCGTGTCAATTAATTAATTAATTTAATGCATCCTCAACATTTAATTAGTCATGGAGAACATGAATATATTAGAAATATTGGAGGGTGCCACACATAAGTCAAATCTTATTTGAATAATTTTAGGTATCACTAAAATTTAGGAAAAATTACCCCCAACAAAAAAAGAAAAAAAAAAACTTAGAATTTAATACTTGTAATAAAATAAACAATTTTTTAATTTTATCAATTTAAATATTAAATTTTTTATTTATTTTCAATCTAAACTATTTGCATGTTTTCAATCTAAACAATATGAGATCTTTCACATTTTACTAAATAATAAATAATACATAAATACCATTAGTAGTCCAACCGATTTGTCGGTGGAAAGAAGTAGCCATCAGTCCTTTGCGGGGTCTGACTTTCACATATTTTTTTGCATTCTTATTGAAAAAAATAATAATATACCAACACAATTTGCATAACACATAAAATAAATAAAGATGTGATAGTGGCCACCACTATCTCTTTCCTTACCTTGTTTCTTTTCAATTTCTTCACCATGTCTTCAAAAGGGATGAAGAAATAGTCTATGAATTATGGGTGAAAATATAAATTGGGTTATAGAAATAAAAAAGCAAAAAAAAAAAAAATAATGTCAAGACCCATGAGAGACATGCGGGTTGAAGAAAAAAATAATAATAAAAAAGAAAATGTTGAAATATTTAAAAAATGTTGTGTAGTCCACTCCTAAAAGCAACCAAGCTCTTCTTTTTCAACAGCCCCACAAACTAATGTCAAGACCCTCACTTGACACCCAAAAAAAAAAAAAAAAAAAAAACAATTGTAAGGTTCAAAAACACCAACCCAAATACATAATAGATCTTAACACCAACCCATATAAATTGAAAGCTGCATAAATGAAAGATAAAAAAGAAACAGAATACAAAAAAAGAAAGAGAAACCCAAATACATATCAATTTAAGGTTTAAAAGCACAAATCCAACACAAACACATCAGTTTAAGGTTTAGAAAAACAAATACAAATCCAAATCTTAGAAACACAAATCCAAATTGATGTGTCTCTTTTGCTTTGATTGAAAAGAAACATAATGATTTTCAATGCTCTGTTCCAATGCTTTGTGGCTCTTTTGCTTTGTTTCCAACTTTTTTTCTGTGGTTCCATTGAATGCATACCTAATCACACAAACCCAAACAGAAATCTTAGAAACATTAAAGGTTTAGAAAAATAAATATTAGAAACACAAACACAAACCGAAACTGAAATCAACACAACCTAATCAACAAAAATAAATAAATAAATAAATAACACAAATCCAACACAATGAAACATTTCGATAAAATGATGAAACATTGAAAACCATTTGAAAAATCACTTAAGAATATCTTCAAAACCATTTGAAAACCATTTCATGAGGATCCATTATTATTTCAGACCCAAGGATCAGTTTGTATACCTAACTACAGAATGAGTCAAAAAAAAAAACAAAAAAAAAACAAAACAAAACAAAACAAAACAAAACAAAAAACTGTTCTTTCAACCCACCTAAATATTTCAATAAAGTTGTTCTACTAATTTTTGGGCAACTTCACATCTCCTTTCATTCTTACCTTCGTAACACAAACATAAAGTTGCTCACTAGTTTAGAAACACAAACACCAATCTAAATCATACCCAAACACGTACCTAATCAACAAAAATAAAAAAAATCACACAAACCAATATTTCAATGAAATGGGTTTTGAAACCCATTTCAAAACCATCAAACACAAATTTATCCTTAAATCATCAAAATGACAAATAAGGGGCTATAAAGGTTACAACTTGGGAGCCAATATAAAGATAAGCCTGGTCATAAAGTCACATGTCATTGGTGTATATATGAAAAATGTTCTATAGCTCGAAAGTCTTTGGCTCGACTGGCTTGAAAGTACATTTTCTCTCTCCTCTCTATTTCTTTGGCTTTCTTCTCCTCCTTTCTTCTACTATATTCTTGAATGAAAAGAAGGATTGAAACACTCTCACATTTCTCTCTACTCATCCTTCTTATTCCATAGATCTCTCTCATCCCTCTCATCTCTGGTAAACCTTCCCATCGCTCTCTGGTCACGGTAGGAGGACGAAACGAACGACAGACGACGGACAACGAATGACGACGAAGCAAGACGAACAACGACGGAGGTCGAACGACGGCCTGCAAAAATTTGAACCCGTTTGTTTTGAAAATTTGAGCACTTAACTGTTTGATGTTTCCTAACAAAGTTGTTTTCATTTAAAAAAAAAAAAAAAAAAATTGGAATCAGTTCACTGATCTGTGCATAACAAAATGGTCCATATATGTAACTTGTGAAGAAAAAAAGAACAATTCTTGAACCCCTTTAATAGGTACCAGGCACAATTCTTGAACCCTTTTGTTTTGAAAATTCAAACACTTAACTGTTTGATGTTTCCTAACAAAGTTATTTTCAATTAAAAAAAAAAATTGGAATCAGTTCACCATTTCGAATCAGTTCACCATAGCAGAAATGTGTGTTTGGTAATTGTGACGCCCCAAATTTTTGGAACATCAAGGGAAATTAAATAAACAAAATGACTTAATAAACTAAAAAGTTGGCATCTAAATAGGGCATTCCAAGTCTCATACATAACCAAAGGTTCAAATAATATTAAATAAAAACTTAAAATTATCCAAATACAACATCAAATGAAATTATAAGATCCTTAATAGCTAATATATAAGATAATAAAGTTATTCGACTTTAGTCATGATTTCAAGTCAGCCAAGGCTCTATGTTAGCGTCAACTCCATTTCAGCTTCAATTATTTTCTCGCCAAAACCTGGCATAAAACGCAAGGGCAATAAAAATATATGCCATGAGTTTTGCAACACTGTAAGAAAACATAACCAACCTACCATTCTTTTTAAGAGAAAAATAATGAGATTATAAACATGAGATAACAATATAATTGTAAAGATAAATTACAACCATTAATGTAATTTCAATAATTTTAATAAGTTAGGTGACACTCGAAATCTCACCAAAGAGATTTAACTTACCAACCACTAAGCATGGCAACGGTTAATTTGAAACCCTCCCTTGGTCAAATATTTAAGTGTTACCAACCGTAACCACCAGGGATGTCCACGTCTGGAGTTATATACCCAAATAGTGGCATCCGTGGTCTGCCCCAAGGAAACGGTCTGCCAGGGGTACGTAACCTCCCTGTGTGCCACCGGCACATCCACCCTTATTCCAAAATCGAATACCGAAAAGGGTTCAAATAAGTCCTGTGTCATCTTAGAGTTTCGCAACACAATTTACGTGAGAATTCTCAAAACCAGGGCTCACCCTGAACAATCGGTATTGACCGTCAACCCTTAATTTCGTACACCCTTTAAAACCACGGCTCACTGTCATGACCCGAGCCCGCCCCTATAGGTTAAGGACATAACCGGCCAGTAATCCTGTGATTACCTACGGCCTCAGACCAAAACAGACATAACTCGTCAGAGTAAAGGGGCCAAACAGAAGCAAAAATTTGAAACTTTGTCCGTAGAGCCGTACTTATATGCACATCAAACAAACCATACTCATTCATGCGTTAATAACCCACATC
The DNA here is from genome assembly GCA_036172215.1 of Camellia granthamiana. Lineage (NCBI taxonomy): Eukaryota > Viridiplantae > Streptophyta > Magnoliopsida > Ericales > Theaceae > Camellia > Camellia granthamiana. The sequence goes on along the minus strand of CM069903.1, from coordinate 41,608,811 downwards.
AAAAGTACAGTAGCATAAACTTCTTTACAGATAGAATCATCTACACTGAGCCAACCCATAACAGACTATATACAAAGGTACACAAAGTCCTTGCCAACAAGACAAAATGTAAATGCATAACAAAATGGCAAGGATGGGTCTCATGCGTGAGACACAAGGCTGACTCTCCAAAAACTCGTGTTGTTCATGGCAGGCTTCACTGGGGCTGGGTTTGGACTTCTCTTGGCTCACCTACAAACACATGAATAAGCGTGAGCGATAGCCCAGTGAATAATATCAAATACAGAAGTTACATAACAATGTGGAACAACAGGTTCCAAACGGCCTTGGGCCCAATCCATATTTCTATTTAACAGATATATATAACTATACAAATTTCAAATTAAGTGACTTGTAGTTCCAACATTCTGGCCCTTGGCCCATTCGGATTTCCATTTATGTCAAAATGGCCTTCGGCCCACTCATTTATGTCAAAACGGCCTTCAGCCCAATCATTTATGTCAAAACGGCCTTCGGCCTATTCATTTATGTCAAACGGCCTTCGGTCCACTCATTCATGTCAAAACGGCCTTCGGCCCACTCATTCGTGTCAAAACGGCCTTCGGCCCACTCATTTATGTCAAAACGGCCTTCGGCCCACTCATTCATGTCAAAACGACCTTCGGCCCATTCATATATGTCAAAATGACCTTCGGTCCGTTCATTTCTATCAAAACGACCTTCGGTCCATTCAATTCTATCAAAACGAACTTCGGTCCATTCAATTCTATCAAAACGACCTTTGGTTCATTTATGTTTATCAAAATGACCTTTGGTCCAATTATGTTTATCAAAACGACCTTCGGTCCGTTCATTTATTCACGTCGGACTTTTGTCCACAATCCCAATTAGCAACTCATAAAGCTTATAAGGGAATAAACAATTGGACATTCACAAGCATTCGAATATCGATATTACTCACAGTGATCGGCTTGTGGATTTGCCCCGGAGCTTGACCCTACACATTTCATGAACACAAAAGGGTCACCAACAGTTTAATTCGTTCTTTAATTCACATGTTCCTCATTAGGCTTTATTCCCATCTCATTAACTCATTTACGATGCTTAACATATGCCTAAGAGTGCTTACAAGTGAAAGAGAACGGAAAACAGAACACAGAATGCAAAAACAAAATTTCATAAAACAGGGTCCCCGCTCGAGCGTGGACTTCCCCGCTCGAGCGGACCCTTAAGCCTGCAAAAGTACTAGTTGCATGAAAAATGAGCTCGAGCGTGGAATAGAGCGCTCAAGCGGAAGGCCTGTCCACAAAAGCTCCCCGCTCGAGCGTGAGATATCCCGCTCGAGCGGATATCCAACTCTGCAAAAGTGCTAGGAGCACGATTTTCCCGCTCGAGCGTCATGTTCCCCGCCCGAGCGGACCTCAAAATTCTGGAAAACCCAGAATTGTGTTCTTGAGCTTCATTTCGATTTTCCAGCTACACTACTTGCATGCAATGGCTCAAATCTCAAATATAATCATGCTAACAAGGCACAAACACCAAAACACATTATTATGGAGCTCAATTTCAAGGATTACACACTTGCATGTCTCAAATTGACACCAAATTCAATTCTATCATACATATTCATGCATTTCAAGCTCCCATCTTCAATTATTCAAACATGCATGCCCATCTTGACTTCATTTCTATTTCAAAAGATGCAAGTGGTGCCTATTCCCATAAAGCTCAACAAAACCAAGCTTGCATGCATGATCAAACTTCAAATCTTACTTAATTGACATGATACATGCTAGATTATGCAACTTATGGCAATTCAAAAGTAATCTTATGCATGCATGATCATATCTCATCAAAACCAATTTAAATCATGCTCTTGATCACAAAAATACTTTGAGCTCACAAGATTACAAGTTCAATTCATGAATTCAAGAGTCAATGGCTTACCTAGAAGTCCAATTCTTCAATCTATGGTCCAATTAGAGTTGGATTTCAAAATTCCAAGCCCTCAAGATCAAACACAGATTTTTCTCTCTTCTCTCTCTCTAATGGCCGGCCTTCTCCTCTCCTTAGAGTGTATATCAGCCAAGTGAGAATTAAAGAGGGGGTTTGATTAAGTAGTGCTCATATTAAAAGCCCCTCTCTTACAATATTATTATAATATCAAAGAATATAGCACTAATTCACTAATTTAATCAATTTAATCCGACCCGAATCAATTTTCAATTAAATTTCCCCGTAGGCTCTAAAAATTATACCAATCACAATGGCGTAATCAATTTCGGGTTCTGTGGCCGATAATGCCCTCAATTTAATTTCCGAAGCAAATAATCGAACAGATATTCCTACGGTGAACAGATAGAAATTCAAAACCACATATTCTCACGTAATGGTACACAAAATCATATCAAAACACATAATCACATTCATATTAAGGACCAATTAATATATTACGGAACAGGGGTATCACTCACCCTGAACAACTGGTATTAATCCTTTATCAGTAACTTTATATATTGAACACAAATTATTCAAATCTCAATCACCAATAATGTTATACCAACTAAAAAAAAACTCCCAACATAAAACATTATACATGTCACACAATAATAATTCAATGTCCAAAATTTAACAGACAATTAATTTAAACAATGGTATGAACATAATAACTTAGATATTAAAATTATAAATAAATTATTTACACAATCCTAAAATTCGTGCAATTGAATAGAATACTCAATGTGGATGTTTAGGTCACTTTTCAGAAAGAATTTCAGAAACATAAGATGTAAATAATCCTGTAAAATTTCCAGCAATCTTTATGACACAGATTTGTCACATTTCCTTACATTAATTCCATGCTTAATTTTATAGATCAAATCCATAATCTAAAAATTTATCATGGAAATAGACTTCTCAAATTTCATCTTTTAGTTAGAAATTACCAGATTTGGCTTAGTGTAGAATTTTAAATAAATTTTCAAATACATATTAAAATCTGTCTCACAGTTTCAGATTTAGTTAAAAATTTGTATAAATTCGTAGAAAGCTCAAAAATTGTTACCAAAATTCCTGGATGAACTAGACAGCATTATCAACAACTTTGTAGAAGAAATAATCTCGAAATTTTGATTATAAAATTGTCTAAAAATTCGGGCAACATTCTGGCAGATTCAAACAATTTATTTTCAACACAGTTTCAGATTTAGTTAAATTTTTTTATAAATTCGTAGAAAGCTCAAAAATTGTTGCCAAAACTCCTAGATGAACTAGACATCATTATCAACAACTTTGTAGAGAAATTATCTCGAAATTGCGAGTATAAAATTGTCTAAAAATTCGGGCAACATTCTGGCAGATTCAAACAATTTATTTTCAACACAGTTTCAGATTTAGTTAAAATTTTGTATAAATTTGTAGAAAGCTCAAAAATTATTGCCAAAATTCTTGGATGAATTAGACATCATTATCAACAACTTTGTAGAAGAAATCATCTCAAAATTGCGAGTATAAAATTGTCTAAAAATTCGGGCAACATTCTGACAGATTCAAAACTGATTAATTATTTTCAATATTCTCTTTAAATGTATAAACTACACATGCAAGCTTATTTCTTTACAATAATAAGTTTATTTTAAGACTATCAACATCTTTAAACACTTGATATACACATCACAAAATTCCTACACATATATATAAAATTTTTATTTATGAGTAGTCATTTTAATCACAAGAACATAATCTGAAAACTTCACTAATAAAAAAAATGAGAGGGTTGAGAGGGTTTTCTTACTTAGTAATAGGGTGACAAAATGGTTGAGAATTTTGGCTTCCTTAATCTCCTACTCTTCTTCCTCTCCTATCACTAAGCTTGGTTGCTTCAGGGATTTCTCTCTTCTTTTTTTTTGTATTTGTATTTGTATTTGTATTTGTGTGGGTTTCTGAAAATTGATACACTAAGATTTTTAACTAAGGTATTTAGTAAGAATAATTATTATATTGAATCCTAATTAAAATAATTTATAAACAACAAATATTGAACACCCACAAAATTATTATTCTTAATAATGTCTTTGTTAGTGATTGAATTGAGTCAATTTAAAACTAACTTTTACACTAATATACAATTCAGATAGACTGTAAACAAAATTAATTAATTAATTAATTTATTTATTTTCTTTAAGAATAATTAAATGTGGGGTTTTCACAGTAATAGCTACCAGACACATTTATAGCTTTAAATTTGTGAAAGATTGAGCAATTAACAAACAAATTGGTGCTTTTTTTATAATAATAGTACAGAATGAATATGAACAAAGGCTCAAGTAAGAGTATTGACTATCATGGTCATAAACAAATGAGACGGCACATAGAGACGGTACACAAAGCTCCTACTCTTCCACTCCGATCAAACAGCAGCAGCGGCGGCACACAGAGATCGTTCCGCTAGGTTTTACAAAGACACGGTGCTCTTCTCTCTTTCTGTTCTATTCTTTCTTTTTCTTTTTTCCTTTTTGTTTTTCAAATGAAATGTCTAAGTGTATTGCATAGTAGCAGCAAGTTGAGTACAAAACTAAATTCGGGCCTCTCGAGTCATCACATTTTGAGCTACGTAGCACCACTGGTGTACATATATCTTTATTTCTAATCACAAATAAATGAATCCTAACCCATAATGCATTCTTTGCATCCAAAATTATGTCTCAGATCATTGCATGAAAAAACATCAAATTATTTAGCATCAAACCAACACATTTAAACAATTAAACAATACACATTTAAACAAAAAAAAAAAAACAATTATATTTGAAAACACATTTAAACAATACGCACATGATTGCTCCCCAATATTATTCAGCATCAAACCAACACATGAAATTGGGTAAGCGCTAACATATAAAATTATATGTAAACAACAAACCTCATTTACCTATAACTATACGGTTCACGAAAAAAGTAGTAGTTAAAGGTTGTTACGTAGTTATGTAAAGAGATAATTCATCAAACACATTATAAGCATAAACCAAGATTAATCCCATCTGTATCAATGGATTTCCAAAAATGGTGTAATTGTATATATTCAATGCAATCAAAACACAATAATTCACCTAACATTACCAAACAATAAACCATCCGAAAAACACCTCTTCGTAATTTCTGATTTCAAAATCAAAACAATAATTAAAACAACAATCAATCTTACAATCAAAATAACTTGTTCACAGCCCGAATGTTAGGATTACAAACCCCGAATAAACAATGGAAAATAGCTCTAAAAAAAAACCCTAAAATAACGAAAAATAGCCATAAAACAAAACCTTAAAATAACCTGTTCACCTGACAAAGAGATTTATGAAATGAGCAAAATGCGAGTTCGAGGACTAGAGAGGCAGACACAGACATAAAGAGAAGTGGAAGGCAGAAATCTTACCTTGTGCGACTGGAGAACAGAGTCTAAACAATAAATCATCCGAAAAACTCTTCTTCGTAATTTATGATTTCAAAATCAAAACAACAATCAATCTTACAATAAAAAAAAAAAACCTGCTCACAGCCCAAATGTTAGGATTACAAACCCAAAAAAAACAATGGAAAATAGCCCTAAAACAAAACCATAAAATAACCTGTTCACAGCCCGACAGAGAGAATTATGAAGCGAGAAAAATGCAAGTTCGAGGACTGGAGAGGCAAACACAGACAGAGAGAGAATGGGGAGGTAGAAATCTTACCTTGCGAGACTGAAGAGCAGAGTTGGGAGCGAGCGAAGAGGGATGGTAGGAAAGACGAAGAACAGAGAGGAAGATAGAGAGATAAAGCCAAGTTCGAGAGGCAGAATACTGGAGAGCAGTCTCGAGCGAGATAAAGCCGAGTTCGAGAGGCGGAAGACTAGAGAGCAGTGGAAGAGGAAGGGTAGGAAAGAAGAAGAACAGAGAGAAAGAGAGAGATAAAGAGGAAATGTGGAGGAGAGTGGGTGAGAACAGAGAGTGTCACGACCCAAACCCGCCCCTATGGGTTTAGCACCATAACCGGCCAGTAATCCGATGATTACCGAAGGCCTGCTTAACAGTAAAACAGTAATACAGAGTTCAGGGGCTGGCGGAAGCCAAAACAGTAATAAAAGATGTCCAATGAGCTGTGACAGTCTGTATGCAAAAAGACTTTTTGAACATATTCACAGTCAGAAGCAAAACAGTATGTACACACATCATATATAGGTATTCAGGTTAAGGACCAAATCCCTACTACAACAGTACAGTATAAGTCTACACAGTCTATACAAAACAAAAAACAGAAAGGGGGAATCTAAAACACCCCACAGCAGCCTTACCTTGGCAGTACATTGAACCTCACAGTGAGGCACAGTGGTTGGCTTGACAAAAAGGGAGTTTAACTCAACGCTCCTAGCTCCGATCCGGTGCTTGGACACCTACATATATATATATATATATATAAACAGTGAGTTAAAGCCCAATGAATAACATATGCATAAAGAGGTTAAGAATAAATGTCCTTTCAGTATTTAAAACAGTCATTTAAACAGTATGTCAATTATTCGATCATAGCAGTCATAAGTGGTACATCCAATAGCAAACAGTACAGTAGGTCTTAACAGACCGAACAGTCAGTCGATGGCCATCATATCAGTAAACAGTAGTGGTTCCAACATGGGAACCAACAGAGATCTCTGTAACAGTAGCAGTAACAGTTCAGTAACAGTAAATTGCTATGGATGCCACAATACAGTTCGCAAATAGGACAAACATTCATTCAGTAAACAGTGTCATTTCATAAAGTAGTACAGTCATTTGTTCAGAAAATAATCTCGATTGAACATATCTTTACAACATAGTTACTCACAGAGTTCTGGGCTACAGATAAGCTAGTGCGCGTCCTCGGATGCCAACCCTACACAGTTACAGGATGAACACACACTAAGTCACATACTTGGGAATCGAAGACTTAGTCCCTACTTAGACTCGGTGTGGTTCTACATCAATATCCTCATTAAGACACCTTAAACTAGGCCTAAGAATACCTAGGATAGAATGAGGATGCAAAGATGCACTTAAAAACACTTTTCAAAATTTTGCTGAAACAGGGGTCCCGTTCAAGCGTGGATTTCTCCGCTCGAGTGGACATGCAGACAAAAGGGCTCCGCTCGAGGGTGTAATACTCCGCTCGAGCGGACTGTAAACTACAGTAAAAGTACTAGATGCAAGAAATTCACGCTCGACGGGCGCTCGACCCCCGCTCGAGCGTGTGACTCAGGTCCCCGCTCGAACGTGCAGTACCAAGCTCGAGCGGACTGTAAAACAATGCAAAGTACTGGATACACGCATTTCCTGCTCGAGCGTCACTTTCCCCGCTCGAGCGGACTGCATGAACTCAGTGCGTACGCTCGAGTGTGGAGTTCCCCGCTCGAGCGTGAGTCCAAAATCTGGAATTTCCAGATTTGAACCTCAAGCTCAAAACTCAATTTCAAAGCATCAATTTCGATCCTTTTGGGCTAATTTTCTGGAAAACACTTTAAAACCCATAATATTACATGTTTCAAAGATCAATTTGAGAAATCAAAGCCCAGAGGTAGTTCAATTAAATACAATTTCAAAGAAGTTTTCATGAACATGAAGAACAATGCAAATTCAACACATGCATGGGTTCCTTGGAACTCCAATGTGCTAAAACAAGATCAAATACAAGATTTAACTTCAAAACATGGTGAGTTCATGGATCAAGACCCAAAATATGAACATGCATGCAACAATTTTCATGAAACAACTTCAAAACTTCAATATAAAAGCATGCATGCATGATCTAACTCTCAATTCAACATAGTAAACCAATTCTTAACTCAACTCACTAAACTTCCATGAATCATGCAAGATACAACTTGAATTCACAAACAAGAAGGTAAATTCTCTACCTTAGGTCCTCAATTTCAGGTATGGTGGCTCAAAAATGCAATTCTCCCTTCAAATCTTCCAAGTTTTCCAAGCCAATTTGAGATGGAATCAAACTTTCTCCTACTCTCTCTAGTCGGTTTGTCTCTCAAAATGGCTTAGCAAAAGGTATGTCTAGGTGTACTCAAGCCTCAAGGTGTTGGAGAAAGTGGCCCACTAACATGGCAAAAGGGTAAATACTTGGACTATTGTGATTCAAAGCTATTTAATCTAATTTAATCAAACCAAATCACATTTCAATTAAACATGCCATAAAATCACATTAATTCTAATTAACACAAAGCATTAATCGATTTCAGATTCGGGCGCCGGTAAGGCCTTCAATTTGCAGTTTAAAACATAACATATGAACAGATCATCTAACAGTCAAACAAATAGACATGCATTTAAACTAACACACTCAATTAATCAGTTCAGAATTTCAATCAATCAGTCAGTTAACATGCTTAATCATAGATTAGCACTAATTAGTGGTAAGGGTTGTCACAGTCTCCCCTCCTTATAAAGAGTTTGGTTCTCCAAACTCGAGTTATCTTCATTCTGGAAGAAAACAGGATTCAGTGGGAACAATTCAGGATATCTCTTGATCATATCGTCTTCCCTTTCCTAAGTGGCATACACGCTACCATGGTTTTGCCAATCGACTTTCACTAAGGGAATCTCTTTATTCCTTAACTTCTTGATCTGTTTGTTTATAATCTGAATAGGCCGTTCTTCGTAAGTGTAATCATCACTTAGCACTACACGGGTAGACTCAATCACATGGAAAGGATCCCGAAGGTAGTCCATCAACATTGAAATATGGAACATGTTATGCATATGCTCAATTTCAGGAGGAAACGCTACTTGATATGCCACCGGATTAATTTTCTTAATAATCTCATACGGTCCGACATATCTCGGCGCTAGCTTACCCTTGACTCCAAAACGAGCCTGGCTTTTCATCGGTGTCACTTTAACAAAAACATGATCACCTATTTCATACTCTCTGTCTCGCCTTCGGACATCCGCATAACTTTTATGTCGGCTTTGTGCAGTTTTCAGTCTCTATTAGATCAGTTTCACTTTTTCAGTAGTTTCTTGTACAATCTCGGGCCCAAGTAGAGGCCCATCTCCAACTTCTGCCCAGCAAATAGGAGATCGACATTTCCTAGCATATAAAGCCTTGAAAGGCGCCATACCAATGCTTGAATGAAAACTGTTGTTGTAGGCGAATTCAGCTAAAGGCAAATGGCTTTCCCAATTTCCTTGCAAATCAAGAACACACATTCTCAGTAAATCCTCTAAAGTCATGGATGGTTCTTTCTGACTGGCCATCTGTCTGAGGATGGTATGCACTACTCAGTCTCAATTCAATACCCAATGCTGTCTGTAGGCTTTGCCAGAATCTCGATGTAAACTTCGAGTCCCTATTAGAAACAATGGACACAGGCACTCCATGCAATCTAACAATCTCATCAATATAGATTACAGCCAATTTGTCCACATTATAAATTGTTTTGACAGGTAAAAAGTGAGCAGATTTAGTCAGAGTATCAACAATAACCCAAATTGAATCCATACCTTTATTGGAGTGAGGTAAACCAACAATGAAATCCATAGTGATATGTTCTCATTTCCACTCCGGTATTGATAAGGGTTGCAGTAAGCCTGCAGGTCGTTGATGTTCGGCTTTAACTTGTTGGCAATGAAGACATTTCGACACAAAGTCAGTAATTTCTTTCTTCATCCCCGGCCACCAGCAATTCTGTTTCAAGTCTTGGTACATTTTCGTATTCCCTAGATGGATAGACAGTTTTGAATTGTGGCCCTCTTACAGAATTCTTCTTTTCAGTTCAGAATCACTCGGTACACAATCTTCCTTGGAATTTCAACACGTTATTCTCAAATTTGAAATCCGGCCTCGGTTTGGATTCCCATTCTTCAATGATCTTCTTCAAGAAGTCATCATGTTGCTGTTTCTCTTTAATTTCTTCAATCAGTGCCGGTTGAGCAGAAATGGCAGCTAATGTTCCACCTTGTTCACGTAAAACGATTTCAATTTCAAATCTTTCAAGGTCACATAACAATTCTTTCTGCCCGGTGAGTAAACAGGCTAAATTTCTGATTGATTTCCGGCTCAGTGCATCAGCAACGGTGTTAGCTTTTCCTGGATGGTACAGAATTTGCAGATCGTAATCTTTTATCAATTCTAGCCATCTTCGCTGCTTCATGTTCAGTTCTTTCTGTGTGAAGAAGTATTTCAAACTCTTGTGGTCTGTATACACCTCACATGTTGCCCCATAAAGGTAGTGACGCCAAATTTTCAATGCAAACACTACTGCAGCAAGTTCCAGGTCATGAGTCGGGTAGTTCTTTTCATGTGGTCTCAATTGTCGAGAAGCATACGCAATCACTTTATCATTCTGCATTAAAACATATCCCAAACCCTTATAAGAAGCATCACTATATACAGTATAACCATCCGTACCTGAGAGTAAGGTAAGAATCGGTGCAGTCACTAGTCGAGTTTTCAACTCCTGAAAAGCTGTTTCCCCCAGGTCAGTCCAATCAAATTATGTCCCCTTCTGAGTCAGCTGTGTCAGTGGTAGGGCAATTTTGGAGAAATCTTTAACAAACCTTCTATAATACCTGGCTAAGCTTAGAAAACTTCAGACTTCGGTAACATTTGTCGGTCTAGACCAGTTCACTACTGCTTCAATTTTCTGTGGGTCAACTGTAATACCATCCTTACTGATCACATGTCCTAAAAACATCACGCTATCTAGCCAAAATTCACATTTAGTTAATTTTGCATAAAGTTTTTATTCTCTTAGGGTCTATAGGGCAGTATTCAAATGACGTTCATGTTCTTCCGTGCTTTTGGAGTAAATCAAAATGTCATCTATGGAAACAACTATAAATTCATCAAGGTACGGTTTGAAAATTCTGTTCATAAGGTCCATAAATGCAGCAGGTGCATTGGTAACTCCAAAAGGCATAACTAAGAATTCATAATGTCCATACCTCGTTCGAAAGGCAGTCTTTTCAATGTTCCCTGTCTTGACTTTTAACTGGTGGTATCCAGATCTAAGGTCAATTTTGGAGAACACTTGGGCACCCTGTAGTTGGTCAAATAAGTTATCAATGCGAGGCAATGGATATTTATTTTTCACTGTTACCTTGTTCAGTTCACGGTAGTCAATGCAGAGTCTCAACGAGCCGTCTTTCTTTTTCACAAATAAAACTGGTGTGCCCCACGGTGAAGTACTGGGCCTGATGAACTTCTTGTCTAATAGTTCTTGTAGCTGAACTTTCAATTCTTTCAATTCCATCGGAGCCATTCTGTAAGGAGCTTTAGAAACTGGCTGTGTACCCGGAATCACATCAATGGTGAACTCAATGTCCCTATCAATCAAATCCCCTGGCAAATCATCTGGAAAAACATCTGGGAATTCTCTGACTATAGGAATACTGTTCACATCAGTTTTAGTATCAGTAGGTACAGTCAATACAGAACATAGATACCCCTTACACCCCTTTCTAATCAGTTTAAACGCTTTCATGAATGAAATCAGATATGGGGGAGGCACTACTCCAACTCCGTTAAACACAAATTCAGGCAGTCCAGGTGGACGGAAAACAACTTGTTTTGTCACACAGTCTATGGTAGCATGATATTTCGTTAACCAATCCATCCCCAATATCACATCAAAATGATTGATATTCAGAGGCAGTAAATCAATATACAAATGAACATCCCCAACAATAATTTCACATGCAGGGTACAAATAAGCACAAGTCATGGATCCTCCAACAGGTGAAGATACAGCTAACAGATAGTTCATAGGTTCTAGTGGTCTATTCAATTTCGGTGAAAAAGCATGCGATACATGTGAATGTGTAGACCCTGAATCAATCAGAACATATGCATTTTGAGTACAGATTGAAAGTATACCTGACACAACGGTCTCGGTATTCTGCACATCTCCCGGTACGAGTGCAAACACTCGGCCTTGCCTCATAGGCTCTTTTCCAGTGGCTTTAGGGTTGGGTTTTGGTGCAGCAGTTGATGCTGCGGCGCTGGCTGCAGCTTTACTATTGCCCGGAGGAGTGGAAGGGCAATATTTAGCCATGCGGCCCACTTTGCCACACCTGTAACAAGCACCTGAAATTTTATAACAAACCCCTTTATGTTTCTTACCACATTCAGAACAGGGCGGTATGAAACTATTTCCCTGGCTGGAACTGGTTGTTGACCCCGTATTTTGCTTTTTGTTCAAGGGGCTGTTCCGGCCTTTCTTAAATTTAAAACCTCGTCTCTTACCGCGCCATTCAGTCGCTGGTGTTTCAGTCTGTCTCAGTGCCTTTGTGTTCGACTCAGCCATTATTGCTCGGTCAAGAACATCTATATATTTCAGTAACTTCAGAACATTGATTCTGTCAAGGATTTCAACATTAAAGCCACCTTCAAACTTCCTGGCCTTTTTGTAATCGGTATCCACCATGTGTGGTGCATAACGGGCAAGTTCCGTGAATTTCGATTCATACTCAGCTACCGACATGGTACCTTGTCTCAACTGTTCAAACTCAGTCACTTTTCGGTCTTTGACACACTGTGGGAAGTATTTCTCAAAGAAGGCTTCCTTAAACTGAGCCCAATTCATAGCAGTATTGGTGTCGCGGACCAGCATCCACCACCTTCTAGCCTCTTCTTGTAAGATGAAGGTAGCTAGTAGCACTTTGTGTGCCTCAGAACACGGAAAGACTTCAAATAATTTTTCGGTTTCTAGCACCCATGCTTCGGCCTTCAATGGTTCAAGGCCTCCCTGAAATGATGGCGGTTTCATCTTACTAAACTTCTGCGTTAGAGCAATTATGTCATCATTCACATTCTGTTCCAACTGTACCGGAGGAGGTGGGGGCTGTTGGTTCTGTTGTTACTGTTGCCTTAAGGCCTCAGTTAGCAGTTCAACTGTTCTTTCAAGCCTTGCCATTCTGGCATCAGATAATTCAGTTTCATCGGCAGTTCTTGCATTATCCATTTCGCTATATGTAACATAGCAATAATAAACATAGGAAATTGCATACTTTAAACACATTAACACATTAGCACATATATTCATGTCATGTTCACACACACTTTTTATGCTCATGTAATGCCCTATTACTTTTCTAGGACATCCTATAGCTCATTTGGACACGTGTGTGCGGTACAACTCGTGGTTTAATATCGCTCTGATACCACTATGTCACGACCCAAACCCGCCCCTATGGGTTTAGCACCGTAACCGGCCAGTAATTCGATGATTACCGAAGGCCTGCTTAACAGTAAAACAGTAATACAGAGTTCAAGGGCTGGCGGAAGCCAAAATAGTAATAAAAGATGTCCAATGAGCTATGACAATCTGTATGCAAAAAGACTTTTTAAACATATTCACAGTCAAAAGCAAAACAGTATGTATATACATCATATACAGGTATTCAGGTTAGGGACCAAATCCCTACCACAACAGTACAGTACAAGTCTACACAGTCTATACAAAACAAAAAATAGAAAGGGGGAATCTAAAACACCCCACAGCAGCCTTAGCTTGGCAGTACATGGAACCTCGCAGTGAGGCACAGTGGTTGGCTTAACAAAAAGGGAGTTTAACCTAACGCTCCTAGCTCCGATCCGGTGCCTAGACACCTACATATATATATATATATAAACAGTGAGTTAAAGCCCAATGAATAACATATGCATAAAGAGGTTAAGAATGAATGTCCTTTCAGTATTTAAAACAGTCATTTAAACAATATATCAATTATTCGATCATAGCAGTCATAAGTGGTACATCCAATAGCAAACAGTACAGTAGGTCTTAACAGACTGAACAGTCAGTCGATGGCCATCATATCAGTAAACAGTAGTGGTTCCAACATGGGAACCGACAGAGATCTCTGTAACAGTAGCAGTGACAGTTCAGTAACAGTAAATTGCTATGGATGCCACGAATACAGTTCACAAATAGGACAAACATTCATTCAGTAAACAGTGTCATTTCATAAAGCAGTACAACCATTTGTTCAGAAAATAATTTCGATTGAACATATCTTTACAACATAGTTACTCACAGAGTTCTGGGCTACAGATAAGCTAGTGCGTGTCCTCGGATGCCAACCCTACACAGTTACAAGATGAACACACACTAAGTCACATACTTGGGAATCGAAGACTTAGTCCCTACTTAGACTCGGTGTGGTTCTACATCAATATCCTCATTAAGATGCCTTAAACTAGGCTTAAGAATGCCTAGGATGGAATGAGGATGCAAAGATGCACTTAAAAATACTTTTCAAAATTTTACTGAAACAGGGGTCCCGATCGAGCGTGGATTTCTCCGCTTGAGCGGACATGCAGACAAAAGGGCTCCGCTCGAGCGTGTAATACTCCCCTCGAGCAGATTGTAAACTACAGTAAAAGTACTGGATGCACGAAATTCACGCTCGAGGGGCGCTCGACCCCCGCTCGAGCGTGTGACTCGGGTCCCCGCTCGAGCGTGCAGTACCCCGCTCGAACAGACTGTAAAACAATGCAAAGTACTGGATACATGCATTTTCTGCTCGAGCGTCACTTTCCCCGCTCGAGCAGACTGCATGAACTCAGTGCGTACGCTCGAGCGTGGAGGTCCCCGCTCGAGCGTGAGTCCAAAATCTGGAATTTCCATATTTGAACCTCAAGCTCAAAACTCAATTTCAAAGCATCAATTTCGATCCTTTTGGGCTAATTTTCTGGAAAACACTTTAAAACCCATAATATTACATGTTTCAAAGATCAATTTGAGAAATCAAAGCCCAGAGGTAGTTCAATTAAATACAATTTCAAAGAAGTTTTCATGAACATGAAGAACAATGCAAATTCAACACATGCATGGGTTCCTTGGAACTCCAATGTGCTAAAACAAGATCAAATACAAGATTTAACTTCAAAACATGGTGAGTTCATGGATCAAGACCCAAAATATGAACATGCATGCAACAATTTTCATGAAACAACTTCAAAACTTCAATATAAAAGCATGCATGCATGATCTAGCTCTCAATTCAACATAGTAAACCAATTCTTAACTCAACTCACTAAACTTCCATGAATCATGGAAGATACAACTTGAATTCACAAACAAGAAGGTAAATTCTCTACCTTAGGTCCTCAATTTCAAGTATGGTGGCTCAAAAATGCAATCCTCCTTTCAAATCTTCCTAGTTTCCAAGCCAATTTGAGATGGAATCAAACTTTCTCCTACTCTCTCTAGTCGGTTTGTCTCTCAAAATGGCTTAGCAAAAGGTATGTCTAGGTGTACTCAAGCCTCAAGGTGTTGGAGAAAGTGGCCCACTAACATGGCAAAAGGGTAAATACTTGGACTATTGTGATTCAAAGCTATTTAATCTAATTTAATCAAACCAAATCACATTTCAATTAAACATGCCATAAAATCACATTAATTCTAATTAACACAAAGCATTAATCGATTTCAGATTCGGTCGCCGGTAAGGCCTTCAATTTGCAGTTTAAAACATAACATATGAACATATCATCTAACAGTCAAACAGATAGACATGCATTTAAACTAACACACTCAATCAATCGGTTCAGAATTTCAATCAATTAGTCAGTTAACATGCTTAATCATAGATTAGCACTAATCAGTGGTGAGGGTTGTCACAGAGAGGGAGAGAGATAAAGAGCGAATAGGGAGGAGACGTGGGTAGGTGGAAGGCTGAGGGAGAGAAATATTTGGGTAGGAACTACATAGATCTGAGCCATTGATATATACCCAGGATTGATATAGACCATTGAATAAAAATGTATCTCTAAGACAAATTAGACATTTTCAAAAACCATTCTCCCTTATTATATAGATCTATATTTTTTATCTTTTAAATTTTTTTCTCAAAAGTGATTTGACAAGGAAAAAAAAAATAGAAAGAAAAGATAAAAAAAAAAGTTGTAAATTACACTTTGCCCCCCTAAAGTTTTACCCATTTCCTATTTTGGTCCTTTTAAGTTTAATATTTTTCACTTTGGCCCTTCATGTTTATAATCCTTCCCACTTTGGCCCTTCATATTTGCAATTCATCCCACTTTAGCCTTTCATATTTACAATCATTCCCACTTTATTCCTAAACTAAGGCCTCGTTTGGCATGTGAGTATTTTAGCCTAAAATTCAAAAAATTACTAAAAAAAATAAAAAGCTATAACCTATACCAAAAAGTCAAAATTTTCATTTTCTCTCTACTTTTTGCACATTTTTTTCATAAAAAATCAAAAAGTCATTCTAAACATACTAGTTTTTTTTTTTTTTTTTTTAATCTCATATTTTAGCAAAAATGCCAAAAAGTTACTAAAATAGTTTGTTCTCAAACGAGGCATAACTTACATCCAACAAACTAACAAAAATCTGCCATATCACTAACACATCAGCTCTATGTGTGATATAAAAAATCCACTTAAAAGATGCAAAAAATAAAAAATAGAAAATAAAAAAATTGAAATTTTTTTTAGTCTTTAGTGAACTTTTTTTTTAAAATTTATTCATAAACATTATTACATTATAGATGCATCTAGATTAGATGCAGCTAAAAAAATAAAAACAAATTTAACTAAAAAAAGAAAAAAGTTTATTGAAGATGAAAAAAAATGAAAATATACTGACTCAAACACTTGTATTGTCAATTTTGAAATAAAAAATTTACTATCGTTTTTTTTGGTTTTTAGTGAACTTTTTTTTTTTTAGTTAATTTTTTTTTTTTTTTTAGCTACATCTAATCTAGATGCATCTATAATGTAATAATTTTTATGAATAAATTTGAAAAAAAAAGTTCACTAAAGACTAAAAAACAATTCTAATTTTTTTGTTTTTTGTTTTTTTATTTTTTCCATCTTTAGTGAATTTTTTACATCACATATAGAGCTGATTTGTTAGTGATGTGACAAATTCTATTACTTTTTTGGATGAAAGTTAGTTTAAGAGTAAAGTAGGAAGGACTGCAAACATCAAGGGTCAAAGTGGGAAGGATTACAAACATGAAAGGCCAAAGTGGGAAAAATCAAACTTGAATGACCAAAGTAGGAAGAAGGATTGCATACATGAAGGGTCAAAGTGAGAAAAATTAAACTTAAAGAGCCAAAGTGGAAAATGGGTGAAACTTTAGGGGGGCAAATGGTAATTTACCCTAAAAAAGTTGATAGGATTCAAATTTCAAATTATGTTTAGTTGAGTTAAGAAATAGAGAAAAAAAGAACTTAAATGAACTCAAAAGACAAAAAATAGAATTACCTTTCCCTCTCACTTTCTTTTCTCCTATGTTTTCTATCATAACCAAACAAAAATTGAGATTGCATTTTCTTTTTCCTTTTCTATTTTTCTCATCAAATCCTCCAACCAAACACATCCTCACTCAATAGCCCAAAAAAATTAAAAAAATTAATAGGTGAAAAATCCAAACTTATCTAATTTGATCTAAGAAGAGTTCCAATTAGTCTATAACATATTTTTATATTCTTATAAATCTTATTATTTGGACATTTGATCTACAAAATCATAATTCTCATATTTAAATTATTTTATAAACAATTTTACTCTTATAAATATTTTTTGAATACTTAGCTATTTGGTGATATGAACATTCATATTTTATAGTGTGAATGTTCACATTTATTATGTGAATGTTCATATCACAGAACATTCACACTGTGAATGTGAATACTCCCTTGGTCCCAAAATAATAGTCCCTTTTGATAAATTTAACTTTTTTTGGTAGTACAATTATTACACTTTAAAGATATTAATTTTCCAAAATTACCGTACATTTTTTTTGGAAATATCAATTGTCATAATTGTACTTTTTGTGTCATTAATTAATTTAAAAGAATGGCAAAATAAGAAATTCATATCATTTTAGTACTTGATTTTTGAGAAGGGACTAATATTTTTGGCCAATGAAAAATGGAATAAGAGACTAATATTTTGGAATGGAGAGAGTACTATTATTAAGGGTATTTTGGTAACTATGTCATCCATAAGATTTATTAGAATGTAAGAAAATAATTTAGACTAAGAAATTTATAAATAAATGCCCCTTTAATTAATTTATTTATTTATGACAAGAATACGCGCTGAAAATAGCTAGAAAAGTCATTAGAAAGTTGCTGATAGCCGGTATCAATGAGGTGGACAGACATGTAAATGGATAGGTGACACACATACAGATAAGTGACATTTAAACAGATAGTTGAACAGATAAACAACATGTATAGAGATAGTTGACATTTGAATAGATAAATAGATATGTAAACTTTTGGACACATATTTAGATAGATAATGTCCTTTTGATCCAAAAATATTTAAATTTGGCGTATTTGTCTACTAAAACCTTGTTTGGGTTAAACTATATAAGTGCATTTTTTTTTTATAAGTGCACTTATTTGGGTCACATCAATCAACATTTCTTCTCTATTTTTCTACATATCTTTTTATAAAAAGTCAAAAAATACACTTATTTTTTAGAAATGTACTTGACATTTCCAAAAAATAAAATTCAAAATAATAATGTCAGACAATAATATTAAATTTAAAAAATTAATATAAGACACATTTCATTGATATGATAATTGTTATGTCAATAAATATATAAAAAAATTTATATGATTTGTTAGCAACTTATACTATAAGTTTGTCTTGTTTGGATAACAACAATCAGATTTATTAAATGAATTATTGGTCCAATTTTCACTTTATTTAGAGAAAATTGAAAAGTCTAAAGTAAAGAGAGTATAAGGTATTAGGTTCAGTAGATATTTTTTATTGGTTAGAGGTCCACCATTTATAAAATATTTTGGTGAGAAGTTCTTTCATTTGTTTTGAATGACATTTTTATTTTTAATTTTGCCCCTTAATTTATCTGTTGAATTTTTTTTATCTATTGACTTTTCGTTGACTATCTGTTTAAATTTATATATATTTGTTCAAATTATTTTCTATCTATTCAAATTTTTATATCTTTTTGTTCAATTTTTTTGCCTTATCTGTTGAAATATTTGTCTAAATTTTATTATATGTTCAATTTTTTCATTTATCTATTTAAATCTATCTATCCCAATTTTATTATATGTTCATTTTTTGCTTCTGAATTCCATCTTTCAAAATTCTATCTGTTGAAATTTTGATTATATCTATTCAAAATCTATTTATGTGAAATGCTAGCTGTTTAAAATTCAAATCTAAACCATTTTTTTAACAAATTTGAACAGATTTGAGCCACTTTGAACAGATATGAACCATTTTTTAACAGATCTGAACAACAACAAAGATTCATCATCATCACACCACATATTCATCATCATCAATAACAATAACTATCATGGCCTCAACCCGTCATCAACAACAACAACTGTCATGGCCCCAACCCACTCCTAGAGGTTAAGGATCATGACCGACTTGCTTAGGCCTCCAAGACAAAATTTCAAAAATATTTAATTAGAATCGGGGCCTAAAATGGAAGCAAAACAAGAATAAAAATGTCCATTAAGCTGTGTGTACATGATAGACTGAAATAATTCAAACATTCATATTACATATACAAAGACATATCTTATACATATCTCACACATAATTAAGACTTGACCAAAATATACAACTCTATTAGAACAAAACTAAATCCTCGACACGGAGGTATTGCTTGGGTGGCTTGACAAAGTGTGGACTTCGAGGCAAACTCTAACGCTGATCCTTCAATTGCTCACCTACATATATATAAGGGAAATGGGTGAGCTAAAACCCAATGACTAATACCAGTATAAAAAGGTTAAATGAATAATGTCTATCATTTTACAAAATCATGTCATTGTACAAAATTATATCATATGTGTTCGAATCATAGCATAAGCGATTTCTTATCATATCAAAATTCACAAATCATTTTCATATGTGGTACATCTAATAGTGCACAATGGGACCATATAGGTCTAACATAGGGACCCCTTGGGTCTACATCAGAGATCTCTGTAACAGTGGGCCACGGTATTGTTTCTCCCGGGCAAGGGCCATATAGCATAGGCCGCGATATTGTTACCCTCGGACAAGGGTCGTAGGTCACGGTATTGTTTTCCCCAGGTGAGGGCCGTAGGCCACGATATTGTTTCCCCCAGGCGAGGGCCGTAGGTCGCTGTATTGTTTCCCCAAGGCGAGGGCCGTAGGCCGCGGTATTGTTTCCCCCAGGTGAGGGTCGTAGGCCACGGTATTGTTTTCCCCATGCGAGGGCCGTAGGTCGTGGTATTCTTTCCCCTGACGAGGGCCATAGGCCATGGTATTGATATCCCTAGGCGAGGGCTACACTAAGAATGCCATAATTACATTTCAAAAAAGACAATCATTCATTGTAACAAAATATTATTTCAAAATAATAAGCTTACGGTAAACCAGAACACACTTTTATAACATATCTTTATAAAAGTACTACTCACAGTGAGATGGCACATGTGTTAGACTTCGAATGACCACCTCCACAGAACACACAAACGAACACATTGAAACACAATATTATTCGCTTGATCATATATAACTTCTCTTATTCTTTTCTCTCCAAATAAACCAAATTCTTATTTCACGTATTCTTACTTTATTTATTCTTTCTTTTCAAATAAACTAATTCCTTACTTTGCTTCATAATTACTTAACTTATGTTGGTTTTTAACTAATTAATCCTCAATGAGTCATCATATCTCAATTCCTCAAATATGGTTCTTAACTTAATTAACTCTAATTCGGAGCCAATTAATCAAATCTCAATTTTACTAAACTGAATCAAATATTTAATTAAACTCCCATATGATCAAATACTTGATATTAAACTGATTCAACTTATCAATTTTACCTCCTTAAGTCATTTAGGCTTGTAATTTCTAATTCCAAAATAAATCCTTAATAAAAGCATATATGAATCGGGTTCCATAATTCTCATAAATCTCAAATTAAAATAAAATAATGACTAATTAAAATCTAAATCTCTTTAATTAATTAAATGTAAAATATTATACGTGGTGGGTCGTTACAACAGCTAAACCCTAAACAACAACAACAAGAATAATAATAATAATAAGGGAAAATTATAACTTAACCCCCTGTGGTTTACCAAAAAAATACAGAGCCCCGTTATAGTTTCATTTGTTGCACTTAAACCCCCTTCATACCAAAGTGCAATTTTGGACGGACGTAACATAAATTGTAAAAAGTCTAAATTGCCCTTATTTATTTCTCTAATTTTCTTCTTAATGCCATTACAAACCAGAATATTCTCTGATTTTTCTTTAAATTTTTTGTATTCCTCTTCTTCTTCTTCTTCTTCTTATTCTTTCTCATCCTATGACAAACCACACACCTCTCATGCCATCATCAAATACATATCTCTCTCTCTAGAATTTAAATTATACATATATGATATACATATTAACTTATATATATAATACGTAAATGATACATATGAAAGAATTGATGGGTAGTTTCAATTATACATACATATTAACTGACATATATAATACATCTTTCAACAGTTATCTTGTATAAGGAAAAGTGATCTTGTATTACTTGGTATCTCTCTCTATATATATATATGTATGTATATATCTTCTCTCTCACTGTGACCATCATTATCACCACCATTGCCCAACTCCATCAAAACCAAGAACCACCCTTTACAAAATGCTATAGATGAAGCAACAGAAGAGGGTGGATGATGAAAAAGAAAGAAATAGATTTGAAGATGTTTCTTTGAAATGTGTGAAGTTAGTTTTCAGACAACTTTCGGTATGCTGAAACCACCAATTTCGGGAAAAAGTGAGAAAATGAGGTAGTGTAGGATGAAGTATAAAGCAAGGTGAGGAGATTGGTGAAAGAACGGGATAAAATCGTTGAGAATCGAGAAAATTATGGAGTCCAAAAGATGGGCTGAAGATATGTCAAAACAGGAAGAAAAAGTGGGTTTGGTTGGTATGAATCCTATCAATTCTACTTCAAAAATCTAAATATTTACACATATTAATTGCTTGATTTCATGGGTTGGGTTTGCTACTAATTTGAATTATAAGAAGAAAAATGGGTTTGGATAATTTTTAGAGAGAAAAGTTGTGGTGGTGATTTTGAGTGGTGGTTTTGCATGGAATAAGAAGTTGGTTGTGGTTTTGCATGGAATATGTTGGTGGTGATGTTGATTAGTTGTGATTTGCATGGAAGGTGATGGTGGTGAGATGAGAGAAGAAATAAAAGGTGATGGTGGTGATTTTGCATAGAATGTGATGGTGTTACATATTTATATAATGAGGGAGAGAGAATCTATGTGATGATCCAAGAGTGTAACCCATGCTCTGTTGCACTGCACCATTCTGCGTATATATATGGCAATAAGGGTGTTTTAGTCATTTGTTATATGTTTTTAAGCGGGAAAAACTGCTCCACTCACCATTCATAGTCATGTAACACACGTTCTGTTTAAATAAACAGTTTCGTCGAAAATTGCACTTTGTTATGAAGTATAGGAGATTTAAGTGTTACAAATGAAACTATAGTGGGGCTCCGTGTTTTTTAGGCAAACTACATGTCACGACCCAAACCCGCCCCTATGGGTTTAGCACCGTAACCGGCCAGTAATCCGTAATTACCGAAGGCCTGCTTAACAGTAATAACAGTAATACAGAGTACAGGGGCTGGCGGAAACCAAAACAGTAAGAAAAGATGTCCAATGAGCTATGACAGTCTGTATGCAAAAAAAGACTTTTCATACATATTCACATTCAGAACCAAAACAATATATATATACATATACAATCATCCAGGACAGGGACCTAATCCCTATTAGAACAGTACAATACAGGTACAGTCAGTCTATACAAAAACAGAGACAGAAATGATGAATCTAAAACACCCCAAAAAGCCTTAGCTAGAAGGACTTGGAACCTCTCGGTGAGGCACAGTGGTTGGCTTGACAAAAAGGGAGTTAAACCCAACGCTCCTAGCTCCGATCCAGTGCCTGGACACCTACATATATATATAAACAGTGAGCTAAAGCCCAGTGAATGACATATGCGTAAAGAGGTTAAGAATGAATGTCCTTTTAGTATTTAAAACAGTCAGTTATAACAGTATATCAGTCATTCAGTCATTGCAGTCATATGTGGTACATCCCATAGCAAAACAGTACAGTAGGTCTTAACAGACTGAACAGTCAGTTGATGGCCATCATATCAGCAAACAGTAGTGGTTCCAACATGGGAACCGACAGAGATCTTTGTAACAGTAGCAGTAACAGTACAGTAACAGTAAATTGCTATGGATGCCATGAATACAGTTCGCAAATAGGACAAACATTCATTCAGTAAGAAATATCATTTCAGAAAACAGTACAGTTGGTCATTCAGAAAATATTCATGATTGAATATATCTTTACAACATTGTTACTCACAGAGTTCTAGGCTACAGATAGGCTAGTAAGCGTCCTCGGATGCCAACCCTACATAGTTACAGGATGAACACACACTAAGTTGCACGTTTGGGAAATAATAACTTAGTCTCAATCTTGACTCGGTGTGGTTCTATAGCATTATCCTCATTAAGATGCCTTAAACTAGGCTTAGGAATACCTAGGATGGAATGAGGATGCAAAGATGCACTTTAAAACACTTTTCAAATTTTTGCTGAAACAGGGGTCCCGCTCGAGTGGACATGTAGACAAAAGAGCTACGCTCGAGCGTGACTTTCCTCGCTCGAGCGGACTGCAAAAGTACTGGATGCATGCAATTCACGCTCGATGGGCGCTCGACCTCTGCTTGAGTGTGAGACACAAGTCCTCGCTCGAGCGTGCATTCTCTCGCTCGAGCGGACTGTAAACACATGCAAAGTACTGGATACATGCATTTCACGCTCGAGCGTTACTTTTCCCACTCGAATGGACTGCATGAACTCAGAGTGTACGCTCGAGCGTGGATCCAAAATCTGGAATTTCCAGATTTGTCTCCAAGCATGAAACTCAACATTTAAAGCATCAAATTCGATCCTTTTGGGCTAATTTTCTAGAAAAACACTTTAAAACTCATAATATGACATGTTTCAAAGATCAATTTGCAAAATCAAAGCCCAAAGGTAGTTCAATTAAACCCATTTCCAAACAAAACTTCAAGAACATGATGTACATGTAACATGCATGAATTTAATCAACTTCAAAGCTTCTAATACAAGAACAAATGAGTCAATCCTTCCAAAAACATGCTGAATTCATGGACCAAAGCTAGAATATGGACATGCATGTGAGGATTTCTATGAAATCAACCTCAAAACTCAACAATGTATACATGCATGCATGAATTCCTACTCAATTCAACATATTAAGCTAATTCATGCCTTAAATCACTAACCTTACCATGAATCATGCAAGAACAACTCAAACTCACAATTAAAAGGGTGAGTCTCCTACCTCAAGTCTCCAATTCAAGGTATAGAAGCTCAAATTTTGCAAGTTCCTTCAAATCTTCCAATTCTCCAAGTAATCTCCTAGTTGAAACCAATTCTCCCTATTCTCACTCTCTCTCTTGAAATGGCCTCAATATGGCTGAAGAGTGATGTGTGATCAAGTGTAATAAAGCTTCAACATTGTCTTAGGTAGTGGCCCACTAAGTGGCAAAATGGTAGATAAGTCCAACTAATGTAATTTAGCTTATTTAATCCAATTTAATCATACCAAATCAAATTTCAACTAAATTTACCATAAAATCACATTAATTCTAATTAACACAAAACACTAATCAGTTCCGGATTTGGCCGCCGATAAGGCCTTCAATTTGCAGTTTAAAACATAAAACATGAACAGATCATTAGCAGTCAAACAGATAGACATGCATTCAAACTAATACACTCAATCAATCAGTCAAAATTTCAGTCAATCACTCACTTAACATGCTTAATCATAGATTAGTACTAATCAGTGGTGAGGGTTGTCACACTACATGGGGTTAAATTGTAATTTACCCTAATAATAATAATCAACAACTAAAAAAAATAAAAATAAACATTTGATCAGAGATCTCCACAAATCCAAATCTACCATAACAACAAATCCGAGCCCAAAAACAAAAACAAAAAAAAACAAAACAAAACAAAACAAACAAAAAAAAAAAAAATACAACAAGCCCTTATAATTTAAAAATAAAAAATAAAAAATTGATGAAATGCGATATGGATTTGAGCTCTTGCAAAAAAATGCAACAAATCTAAGCTCTAATAGAATGTGATTCAATTCACAAACACTAATTTCAATCTCTCATCATTTTCATAGAGAGATTGCTTTTAGTTTTAATCAAATTAGGGTTTTAGATTCTCGTGTTTATAGATCTGCGATCATTGCTACTACGAAGAGGATGATCGTCGGTGCAGCGAATGACGATGAATGAGCCACTAGCAGAGGAGGAGGAGCAGTAGTAGCAACTACAGTGCACCCATTGGGACGAAGCGCAGATCTTATCTCATATTTGATATCAAAAAAAAATTCAAAGAGAGAGAAGAGATGATAGTGTTACCAGATCTGGAGAGAGGGAGTTCAAAACGAGGGAGACCTATACACAATGAGAGAATCACAATGGAGAAAAAGACGAAGTAACTTCCGCCCTTGATGAGGAGGAATTAGGCGGCATCAGCGGAGTAGTAGATGGCGATCTAGTGCCCGATGGCGTGCCAGATGGAGAAGAGCTTGAAAAAGATGGCAATGGTTGTTATGGAACTTAACAAAGAGGAAGACGAGGGTGTTTAGGAGAGTAAGAGCCGCGATGGCGGAGGAAGAAGAGCGGCGATGGCGAAGGAAGGAGATCGGCAATGGCGGAGGAAAGAGATCGGCAGTGGTGGAGGAGGTTGAATAGTGGCGGCGAAGAATGGGAGATTAAGAAGAGAGATAGAAAGGCAAGCGGTTTGGTTCAGTTAGGGTTTGGTTTAGGAAAGGATATATATATATACATATATATATGGGTAGTTTGGTCATTTTGTAGAAGCTTCTCCTTATGAACAAAGTATTTTAGAATGTGAATCTTTGGACAAAGAAAATTTAAAATTGAATTTTTGACCTGAATGCCCTTTTATTTATTATTTATTATTTTTATTAATTGGATTTCAAGACGATTGTCTAGCATATCAAAACGCACAATGCCTAGATTTTTTATTTATTTATTTATTAAAGAAATCAAATGCAGAGATTTTGTCACAATTCTTACATTTGAATCTTGAGTTGTGTTTTTACAAAAGAGCTGGAAAGTGCAAGAAAAATAAAATAAATTTTGGTTCTATTTTTGTTAGGGAAAATTGGTGAAAATCCCTCTTCAACTTTCACTACAGGAAAAAGCACATTTGGCGACCAAATTTCCCGACTAAAAAAAATTTGGTCGCTGAAAGTATAGCTTTTGGCGACTAAAAAAGCATTAGTAGCCAAAAGTATAGATTTTTGGCGACTAAAAAAATTTAGTAGCCAAAAGTATAGTAATTGGCGACTAAAAATCTGTTTAGTCGCCGATATATGACTTTTACCGACTAAAAAAATTTTAGTAGCCAAAAGTTAGGCCCTTTGGCGACTAAAAAAAATTAGTAGCCAAAAATGAGGCATTCGGCGACTAAATTGATGTTTGGTCTCCAAAAGTGAGGCTTTTACCGACTAAAAAAATTTTGGTAGCCAAAAGTTAGGCCCTTTGGCGACTAAAAAAAAATTTAGTAGCCAAAAGTGAGGCCTTTACCGACCAAAAAAATTTTAGTAGCCAAAAGTGAGGGTTTTTGGCGACTAAAATAATTTAGTAGCCAAAAGTGAGGCATTCGGCGACTAAAAAGAAGTTTAGTCGCCAAAAGTAGTAATTTTAGTGCGGGAATTTTATTTTTAATGACTAAAAAATATTAGTAGCCAAAAGTATAGAATTAGCAACTAAAATTATGTTTAGTCACCAAAAGTGGTCTCTTTTTTTTTCTAATAAATAATTTATTTTTACATAAATTATGTTCAATAAGAAATAATTATCTTTATATATATACTTTTATATTAATACGGGTCTATGTACTATATAAATAATATATGTTGCATATATAATCATAAGGTGTTATGGTGTTGTAGTGGAAAGAGAGTGTTGTATAAAGTTTAGGGTGTGGGAGGTTGATGGTTCGAATCTCTACAAGAGCAAAGTGTAATTTTTTTTTCACAAAATCACTTTTGGCAACTAAAAGGTTTGGTCGCCGATTCCTTGAGTATTGGCGACTAAAACATTGGTCGGTAAATGTATAATTTTAAAAAATATAATTGACTATTGGCGACCAATAATTTAATAGCCAAACGTTGGCCCTTTGCCGACCAACTAAAATTTAGTAGCTAAAAGGTAGGTTTTTGCCGACTAATTAATTTAGTAGCTAAATGTTTCACTTTCAGCGACCAAACACACGTTTAGTTGCTAAAACATTCGCCGACAGGGTTTAGACGACTAAGTTGGCGACAAAAAAATTTAGTCGCTAATTGGTTTTGGTGACTAAAAAAGTGACCTTTGGCGACTAATATTTTAGTCGGCAAAACTGTTATTTCTTGTAGTGTTTGGTAGTAGAAGAGATTTAATATATTTTTTCTTATTAATTAAGATCTCTCAATAATATTATTAGAGATATTTCATCTCGTCATAAATTTTTTTTATCTATGACAAGCTAAAAATTTTCTGTAAATTTTTTTTTTTTATTTGAAGAGCTAAAATTTCTCAAGGAGAGTTGAAAATTTCATTGTAGAGAAATTTCTTTATGAAATGTTGAGACACCTCAACTATTATGAAAATGTTGCATGTCTTGTATCTTTTAAAATCTTAATATCAGAAATCTTAAATTAAAAGCTTCTTTTGTTAAGCATGAGAGTGGTGGAAATTGGGATTTTTTTTTAATTTTATTTTTTGTTCAACCCAGATATATCATCATGTTAAATTGGCTTTAAGTTTGTAAAAATAATAAATACTTTTTTTTTTCACATGAAAATAGTAATCTCACTTTCCAATTTCTCACAACTATTTCAAAATAACCTAATGGATATATTCACCCAAAAAAAACCAAATGGATACAGGAAAAGAAAACAAATTTTATTTCACTTTCGATTTTTATCATATTTATTCTAATCAAATGAAAAAGAAAATCTTGTGAATTAGCTATTTATTTTATTTTTGTTTATCAATTAGTAATTAATTTTGATTTTTAGACTCAATTTTTTTCAATGTAAAATATTTTCACGCATTTTTTATTGTTTGATTGAATCAAAAGTAAGTAAAACATTGTTTAAAAAAAATATATTTCATTATCATCCCTACCTGACTTACCATTAAAAATTTCGTAAGCCAATTTTTAAAAGTTTATTTCCAACTCGTCCTTTTTAACACATTTATCATTTCAAAAATAAAAATATGACCTTTATTGGCTTCTACCCAAAGTATATAATAGAATTTTTTTTGTTCAAGTGTCAACCAAATACTAAAAAAATAAAAAGAAATTTAATTTTTTGTGCACAAATTTAATTAACATGTAAAATATTTTACATTGGAATAAATAGAGCCTTAGAGTATCTCCAATGGTTTGTCATTGGAGTTACCAAAGCCATTTTATAGCAAGTATGGGGCAAAAGTGTTCTCCAATGGTGAGTTTTGGCAACTGCTATCTTTGGCAAATGCTAAAACTTGTGTCAAATTTGGCACACGTTTTGGCAGCTGCCAAGTCACCAAAACCAACCGTTTCCTTCCTCCCTCCCTCCCCCCTCTCTCTCGCTCATCATCATTCCTAGAATAAAAAATTCATCCAAAAATTCCAAAATATAAACAATAAATCAATCCAAAATAAAAACAAAATTCACCAAAAAATAAATAAATTCTAAAACTAAAAAATTTAGAATCAATAAATCAATCTGAAACAAAAAAAAAAAATGAGTTTCAGGAATTTCAAGCAATACGAATCAATCACTTTCAGGAATTTCAAGCAATCTGAAGCAAAAATAAAAATTGAATTTCAGCAACTGTATACTACAAAATACCTGCAATTTGAAGATTCTTTGGCCTCATTTTCTTTATTTTTGTGTTTGGATCATATTCGTTAGGGTTTTAGGTTGATCTTCTTCGTCTTCTTTGGATGGTCTTCATTAGGGTTTCAGGTTTGGATCATGTTTGAGAGAGAGGGATTGTTGAAGAAGAGGTTTAGAACAGAGGGAGAGAGAGATTGAAGAGAGAGAGAGAGGATCATTTTGGTTAGGTTTAAGGTTTGAATCATTGGAGAAGAGGGTTTAGAACAGAGGGAAAGAAAGATTGAAGAGGAAGACGGTGAGAAGAAGGTGAGAGGCATGGGGGTTGTGGTGAAGAAGAGGATTAAAGAAAAAATTTGGGGTTTGAGGGTTGGAGATCGACGGTGGGTGTGGTAGTGGTT
Organism: Camellia granthamiana; assembly: GCA_036172215.1. Lineage (NCBI taxonomy): Eukaryota > Viridiplantae > Streptophyta > Magnoliopsida > Ericales > Theaceae > Camellia > Camellia granthamiana. Next base: position 41,579,382 of record CM069903.1, on the reverse strand, counting down.
TTGCGGGTAAACAATATGAAAAAAAAAAATTTAAAAAGACAAAAAACCAATAAAAAAAAAAACGCTAAAGACCCATTATTACGGTAAAAAATCATGATTGTTAATTGGAAAAACTATCATAAAAGAGCTAAAATTCTGATTAAAAGTTAATAAGAAACTAATGCAAACAAGTAATCATAATTATGTCCTACCAATCATGACCATGCCAGCAACTAATCACAAATTTGGAAAAAAATTATTGGTTGATTTTGAGGCATCACATGGCCATTTCCCAAGCCAATTACAAGTATTCATGTCCTTTCATATTTCTCAATCACCCAATAAAAATCGTAAATTTTATTTTCTTTACCAATCACAATGTATGTGGAGCGTCAAGTGACATTGCCCTGGATCAACCAATAACTACTCTAAATTTGGTGGACAGTTACTCATTGCCACACAACATGGTATAATTTTTCTAATTTGGTTCATATTTATTATTATTATTTTTAAACAAGACATAATTTTTGTCAATAAAAGCCTAAATATGTGAGTTAGTAAAAATTACGATATCAATTTTTTTTTTTATAATCGTGAATGGTATCTATCATCACGTTAAGTAATGAAATCCATATTTAAGTTTATTATATGTTTGTGACTATTGATTAGTGTTCTAGCGTTCAGAAGAAGCTTTTCATTTTCTTGTGTCCAAAAAAAAAAAAAAATGGAGAACACTTGTTTTTATATTGTTCTCATTGTTGTGAAAAATGATTTATAAAAATTGAAATAACAACTTTTTGACTATTGGATTAAAAAGAAAAATAATGTGAAGTGGCCTAAGATCCCCCTAATACCACAATTACCATGGTATTATTTAGTCCCCAATTTTTTACCTTTTTTTATTTATTTATTTAATCCCCCATAACAATATTAAAATTATTCAGAGTTTAATATTTAAAGCCCAAATGTTCTCCACCCCTTATCTCATTGCCTATTTCACAAATAAACAACACAAAACAGTTATGTAGGGCCCAATTATCTATCACTCCTTATCTCACATCTAAAGAAAACTCAACAATCCAGTCTGCATCTCTGTGTCCATCAGGAGTCTCATTTTAATAAATTCATTAATTGGATTTTTAAGTCTTTCTACATAGATTATCCATAAATATCATATAGATTCAATAACTGTAACCATATGATCTTATCATATTTGTTCTTAAAAAAAAATGAATTTATGTGATTGTAATAACCTTTTTTTTTTCTCCCCCTCAGATAATCTACACAAAAAGGTTTAAAATAGGGATTTTTGGTAATAAGTCCCTCAATCTCAATTTTTGTTGCCAAAAAGACAAGCTAAAAACATTTAATTCATTAAGGACAAAGTTCAAAACATTTTAAAAAATATGACAATAATACCCTCAACTTCTATCATTTTCTTACATTACCTAGGAGTGCAACTTGGATGGGCTCAACCCAAGCAACCCGAACCCAGCCCGAATTTTTTTGGGGCTTGGACAAGATATTTTCAAATTCAATACGAGCTTGGGCAAAAATTCAAAAGCCGAATTAAATTTGAACGGGCTTGGGCAAAACATCAAACAACCAGAGTAACCCGAAACCCGAATTATACATATATAGTTATATAAAAATATTAAATATATATACAAATTGTTAGCCATTACATAATATTAAAGTATTTTAGATTATTAAATTATATTGAATATATATTATATATACAAATAACATAAAATCTTACTTTTTATTTTATTTTTATTTTCACTCATAAATTGTAAAGACTACTATAGCGGCATCTCTCTTACATTATATAAATTATTTATTTTGATGGTATTAATGATTTTCTATATATATATAAAAAAATGTAAATAGAGTCAAATTTTAATAATTTAATAATGTAGCTGCAAAAAAAAAAAAAAATACAATTCGGGCAACTCGGGCAATTCTGGTTTAACTCAGGTCGCGCTTGGGCAGGCAATCTAAGGTTACAATTCGGGCTTGGGCAAGCCTAGGCAAATCTCAACACAACTTGGGCTGGGCTGGGCTTGGACAACCTCCGAACCCGCCCGAGTTGCACCTCTAACATTACCACAACCATTGTAACACCCACCTCCTTAATTAACTGCTAATTATGTGAATTGCCTTAATTATGTGGTATATGCTATGTAGTTGCTATGTGTTATGTACTATGTGCTAATTGTATTTTATTATACGCAATAGATAAAATAGATTGAGAAATGAACCTGTCTGAATCATTAATTACGAGGCTAAAATTAAATGTTGGACTAGGTGGTTAGAGTCTAATTCACCTTATTAAGATTAAGTTTGGGTTGAGTTAAATTAGATTATAATGAGGATTTACTTGATTTAAGTGAATTTGATTTAAAGTAATTCAAGCTTAAAATTGATTAAGGAAAAATAGAGAGACATTTTGATATATTTGGAACTCAACAATAGATAAGAGAGAAAGAGAGACCAAATCTGAGAGAGAGAAAAAGAGAGAGTTCTAGATACTTAGGAGAACAAGAGGAAGCAGAAGGAAAAGAGAAGAAAGAAGGGAGAAGAAGGGAAAATTGAACATATTTTCACCAAATCAACCATTGTAGGTAAGAATTCTTCTCTAATTTCTTGAATCTAAGTTATTTTATCCTTGAACTCATAGAATCTAAGTGGAAAATTAGGGATTGGGTGGTGTAGTTCATGTCAAGAACCCTAAAGAGAGAAATTGGAAGAAATAGTTGAAAATTTTGTTATACATAGTATCATTCTTGCTCAATCACTTGTCCTTGCATAAGGTTTGAGTTGTGGAAGAAATTCTCATGGATTTTTGAACATGGAACTCACTATGTATGATTTTGTGATTTTTCTCTTAATTTCAAGCTTTTGACCTTGTGGATGGAAAAAGGAGCTTTGTTTTGAAGTCATAGTTTAATTTGAAGTTAGAATTTGGTTATTCGACATGTTTTTGTGAGTTTTGGGTTTTGATTCGCATGAATTTAAAGTTGGATTTGCAAAAATAGAGCTTCAACTTTGAAGCAGATTTTTGGACTGGAACTTCACCCAGACCGCTCAAGCGGCCTAGGCCACCACACAAGCTGCCAAGTCTTTTTCTGTTTAATTTGCATTCTGTTTGAGGACCGCACGAGTGGCAGTGGCCACTGCACGAGCGGCCGGCCCTCCTTTGCTCAACTTTACATTCTGCTTGCTAGAGCGGCCAAGACCACTGCACGAACGGCCAGGCCACCGCACGAGCGGCCAAAGCCACCGCACGTGCGGTCAGCAAGGCCAGCTTAGTTTTGTTTACTTTCTATTTTCTCTGATTTCCAGGTCTTCGGTTGCATGGTTTTCAACTATTTTCATATGCATATGCATTGCATGAAAACAAGAGAAAATGAAAGAATGAATGGGAACAAGTTAGAGAATAAGTAGCGGATATGTTATGAACTAATTGAACAGAAGAATTGTATTGTGGACCATTGTGCTTGAATGTGTTTGTGTAGGTCAGTCGCCACGTCCTAGCCACGTGTTTCGCGGACCCAACTGTGAGTAACAACCTTGTAAAGATATGTTCTATTACAAGTATTTTCCGACTTAAACTATACTTCGTTTTTGAAATGATATTCTCTGCTTAAGTGAATGATTGTCCTATTTTCTGAACTGTATTCATGGCATCCTTAGCATTTTTTTACTGTTATTGTTACAGAGATCTCTATTAGTTCCAATTCTTGGAACTTCTGTTTACTGCATTGATGGCATGTCCATCAATTCTGACTGTTCGGTCTTCATGATCATCTATACTGTTCTGCTATTGGATGTACCATGTATGACTATCTATGCAAATGATTCTTATTTTCTGTTTACTGCTATAATTAACCGATTTGTATTACAGTAAGGACATCATTCCTAACCTCTTTACATTGTTGTTATTCACTAGGCTCTAACTCATTGTTTTATATATGTATGTATGTAGGTGATCAAGTGCAAGAGGGGACTTAGTGGCGTTGACCTAGCCTCAGTTTTGTCAAACTAACTTTTGTGCCTCACTGTGAGGTTCCTACTGGTCTAGTGTCAAGGCTTATGAGTTGTTCGGGATTCACCCCTTTTGAGATTAATTCTAATGATATGAAAGTTTTCTTAACTTCTGTGCATCTTTTGTTAATGGATTCGGTTTTGTTATGTTTGAAATGCAAGCTTGTCATAGATTGTTGTACATGTGTATATATAAAAGTTTATTTTGTTCCATTTAAGTCTTCACAGCTCGTTGGATATTTTATTTTTTTATTTATTAGCTTCCGCCAGCCCCGTTACTGTATTACTGTTAAGCAAGCCTTGGTAATCACGGATTACTAGTCAGTTACAACACTAAACCTATAGGGGTAGGTTTGGGTCGTGACAACCATTACCAACCATTGTCTGCCATCATCGACCATTGCTAGCCACCGTTGATCACCTCGACCAATGACAGTTTTTCGGCGACCACTGTTGGTTGACGAAAATTTTCCAGCAAGATTCTCCGGTGACGATAAAATTTTACTCTATTAGACAATAAAATTTTACTTTATTAATTTAGACAGTAAAATTTTACTATTTACTTTAAACATATAAATAGTGAATTTTGCCATTATTATCACTAACCATCACACCTACTATAATTATTAACATTGTTCATATAGATATTAAATGAGAAATCAGTCAGAACATTGAATTAATAACCTTAATTAGAGTAAAATTTTACTATTTCACTATTGAATATACTAAAATAATATTTTCATTTGAGATCTCAAAATCAATATTTAAACTAATAATGACAAGAAAAAATGCACTAAAATAAAAATATATACATATAGAGAGAGAGAAAAAGATAGAGAAATAAAGAGATAGAGAGAGTACATATATTGCCTCAAATCTAGTGCAAATCAGAGTAAAATTTTACTGTCTGAAAAACACAGAGCATCATAAGGAGACAAAGAGAAAGAGAGGGAGAGAATATAGATCTAAGATGACAGATCTCAGATTTGAGGTCGTCAACCTCAAATCTAAGGTCTTGGAGGCGAAGGATGACAATGGTGGTTGCTGGTAGTATAGTGGCATCGAATGGCGCTGATAGTTGAGACAGTGGTGGTGGTGGCAGTGACAAATGGTGTCGGTGGTTGAGACGGTGGTGGTGAAGACGATGAAAGTAGTGGTCATGATAGTGGAGATGGTGGTGGTGGTGGAAAGAGCTCTTAGAAAGAGAAAGAGAAAGAGCTGAGAAAGATAAAGAGAGTTAAGACAAACTGAGGATAGAGAGAGTGTATGGGTGTGAAAAGATAAATTTGTCCAACAAAATATAAATATGAAAAATATTGTCCTTCTTACTATATTTTTTTTTAATTTTATTTTGGAGGGGTTTATGAGCTAAAAAATTAAAATTTGTCATTTTGAAGAAAAACGGACTCTAAAAGGAGTTATGGCCAAAAATTCCTTTAAATAAAATATTAACGAATCAAATTATTAAAATAAGATTAATAATTGGCCTATAGACCCAAACTGAAATGTCTAGTTCTTATGGAGTGAAGACAAGCTACTTTATTCTAAGAACTTGACCACAAAACCCAACAGCAAGTTCAGATTCATGAAGATTTTAAACTCAAAACCAAAGTAAATTCCAATACTAATATATAAAGTGATGGCTTTCATGGGTGGTTCGTTGGTAGGCCATAATTTCAGCTCAAATCAAAAACCATCTGTACACAAGAAAGCTGTAGCCTCGTTATCTTTAATGTGCACATGGGGGAGTCTCCCCTCCAACAATGATATAGCAACAACCCCTTGTGAAACTGTCTTCGAGTGACGTGGCACTTCCTCCATGGGACTCAATGAACATATTATAGGTCCCCCTCAGAGTGACAGTGAGCCGGTTTGGATAGGTTCGTGTCAAACCTCCACTATATAATAAAAAGACGAAAAAATTAAAAATTACTTTTCCCAATCTCAAATGTAAATCAGGAAAAAGCCTCTTTACGCTGTGTGTTTGGTTGGAGGATTTGAGGAGGGATTTGGAAAGGAAAAAAGAAAAGTTAGGTGTAATGTGAATAAAATATACTTACATTTCACCTAGTTTCACACACCTTTTCCGTTTCCTTTTCCAAATTTCTTCCCAAATCCCCCAACCAAATACAGCATTAGTGCACAAACAGTATGAACCATTGAATATAAACAAATTAATCATGAGCCTCCTACAAATAATATTATTGATTCCACAAAATGAACCAATACTATACATTTTAATCCTCTCCCATAGCATAAGAATAACAATCTTTCCATTTAGGAGAAATCACAAGAAAGAATATTCAGAAGAGTATACTATACAATGACAATTGGAACCACAATCTCCAAGCAACCCTTGCACTTGAGGAAATAAAAATAAAAATAAATAAAATAAAATAAAATCTCAGTATGACAGATGTTATGAGCATAACGTTCGTATATTGTAAGTCTTGGTTCGCATCAGCGGTCATATCAAACAACCGTCCCACCTGAAATGCTTTCCTGGCATTAGAGTTAGCCTACTGGCGCTGTCTTCTTCCATGGTGTACCTGAAACAAGCATTTTGGTTAAATGATGAAGAGCAAGAACAATGAAAGTCATGTACGAATAGGTTGGAATAGCTCGGTTTCATTCTTCCATCGATCACTTCATTGTCCCTTATTTAGGAAGCAAGTAATATCAACATGAACAATCTCAGTGTCATTTTATTATGTCCTATGAGGAACTATTAAAAATAAAAAAAAAGTCCTTTCAGTAATATATTTCTTCCCTGAATAAGTTGTAGGCCTGTTTTGGTTAACTTGCTAAAGTGAAAATATTTTTCCAAGATAAAATAATAAAGATCAAATCCTTTCAGAATGCAAATGAAAAAAGCATTTAGAAACCGTTTTTGAGTGCATAAAACCACAAAGAAAACAAAATGAAAAGGCTCGGTTTGGTTTAGTTTTCAAAATCTATTTTTTGGTTTTTTTTTTTTTTTTAGATCTAAAACTAGCTTGGCAAAAGAAACACCAAACTAATTTGAAAATGACATGAAGATGATTTTTTTTTTTTTTTTTGAAATTTTCATTTTATTTCGCCAAACTAGTTTTTAATTTTTCTGATTTTTTTTTTTTTTTTTTTTTTTTTTTTTTCACAAAAGAGATTTGAAACTAAACAAAAAAACTGCAGGACCGAACTCCAAAATGAAGTGAAATGCAGATACAAATCAAAGCTGGCAAAGCAAAAACAGGGAGAAAAAAATAAAAGAAAGAAAGATCAGTTACAGAGTTATTTTAGCAAGGAATATTTCCATCAGATTGCAACAGCGGAAAGCATCAGGAAATGAAAAAAAAAAAAACATCAAGAGTGATACAGAACAATAAGCAAACAAGCAAATATTTTGTGATCCTTAAAAGCATATGAATTAAATTACCCACAAATGCACCATCTAAATACTCTTCATGAAAGTACTGTCAAGAACAGCATAAAAAAAGGCAACTGTCTAATTACTCTTTACAAAATTATTGTAAAAAAGAAACAAATACTTTCATTTTTTATAGCAAATTTTATCACACACACACGTTTGGGTATTGAAATAATGTCTTCACCCTGTGTATGATGCTAAAGTGAAAAGCAAGTCCACCATCACTGTTGGTGTCGGCGGCGGCGGCGGCGTAAGAGTCATGACAAGTTTAGTGAGGTTTGCCTTAAAGCTAGGCTACAGCTACTATGGGCATGGTGCAAAGTCGCTGCTGTGACTGCGATGACTTGGATACCCAGTTTAGTACACTTAAATTTATGCAATAGTTTAATAAGACACAATTGAACACACAATTACATATAACACACCTAATACGGAAAATTTGTAATTAATTAAGATCATTATCCTTAGAATTCCCAGCAATTCTTTTTAATATCTCATAGTGACATTTTTGATACCGCAACATCGTCAAACATTCCATGACAAACTGTGATATCAGATAAGATGGACAGATCAGGAGATTATGGGTGCCCGCGACACACATACAAAATAAATTGTATTGCATTGCAAAATCGTATTGATCATTGTGAAGACTGATACTTTAAGCAACATGAACAACATTGATGTTTTGTTTTATTTACCTTATGAGTTCATTAAGTGCCGTTTTGGGAACTTTTTGATCTAAGGTCCAAAAACACAACAAAATTGGTTTGGGAAGTTAAAAAAACGCAAGTGTGAAATTACAAATTGGGGCCTATGACAAAAAATAAAAAAATGAATTTCTTATGTTGGGTAAGGGTATTTTGGTCATTTTAATTTGATTTGACACCATGAACAAATATTAAACTAAAAAGCCAAAAGTCAGTTTTTTATCAACTTCCCAAATTACTTTCCAAAAAGCTAAAAAGCTTGGTAAAAAGCCAAAAGCCAGCTTTTTACCAACTTCCCAAAACATCCCTAAAAGTTGTTCACATTTTTAGAATTTTTTAATATTTTTTTTATAATTCTTTAGCATTTTGTATAACATAGCTTTGCGTATTGCCAATACTGCAATGTGACACAACGAACGAATCAAATTTGAGGTTCCCTCGTTAGCAACCAATCCCATGACTTTGAACCACAATTGTGGGATTTGAGGTAGAGAATTTCCACCAATAGGAGAGGCCATCATACAATGGTCCATGAGTCTAGGGTCCTGAGTCAGTTGCTATGGTTTCCCTTATGCTGTGTTTGGTTGGAGGATTTGAGGAGGGATTTGGAAAGGGAAAGGGAAAAGGTGTGTGAAACTAGGTGAAATTTAGGCATGTTTATTCACATTTCACCTATCTTTTCCATTTTCCTTTTCAAATCCCTCCTCAAATCCCCCAACCAAACACAGTATTAGTGATCTTGATAGATAGAGCATTGTAAAGTCAGATAGAAATATGGACATGCCCATATGTGTCCTACAGATTTCGGTGTTGTGAATGTTTATACTCATAGAAGGTAGGGACCCGTAATTTTTTGTTCTTCATATTTCGGGTAAGTACTAGAAACATTTTAAAATAGCGTGGCCAAAAATTGAAGATTTATCGGAAGGCTCAAGACCATTAGCAAGAAAAGAATTATAAAAGCATTAAGAAGAATATATAACCTGAGATTTGTTGTTGTTGTTGCTGTTGTTGTTGTTGTTTTTATGTATATATATATGTTTATGCATCATGCATGGATCCAAATTCCAAGGCAGCTCACACAATCGATTTCACAATGACCCACAATACAGATGTCCTTTTATGCTTTAAAAATGCTCATCATCGAAATTTCGCCCCTTCAGGCTTTTTGAATACCCACAACTTTTTCAATTCCTTCTAAAAGGGATATGATGTCTTGGGTTAAATTAACTACGCAGAGAAGTTCAGAGCTATATGTCCGATTGGAAGAAATGGAAGAAACCTTTTGCAACTATGATTCAATTAGTCAGCCACGCAGCAGACCATATATATCAATCTTAATTAATCAACACACCAAAATGAGCAAAAAAACCCCCCATATAAATCATTATTGAAGTGGATAAAATGCAATGGAGCCAAATAAATACAAAAGGTTACATGCTAATCACACATTAGTAAAACAAGAAACAGAAAAAGAAGGTCTAAAACAAACCTCAGACATAAGAAAGCAGCAATTTGAAGTAGATAATCATATACATTGAAAGAGAGAACAGTGCGAATACGTGCTGCCAAAAGAGGAGCGCTGAAGCTTCGCTCACAGCATAACCTCTCAAGCTAGCAATTGCTCCAATCAAGATGGCGCTTGGTGTAGTGTACTGCAACAAAAGCACAAACCTGTACATATGGTCTCCCGGGATCAAAATATTCATTCTATCCGCAAACCAAACAACCCCAATTCCAGCCAACGGAAGTACCAAAAGCCTTGCAACACTGATGCCAATCGTAGTCCTAATTCCAAGTTTAGAATCATTTGGACCCTCGGCAAGCATTCCTCCAAGGATTAGCATTACTGCAGGGACCATTGCACCGGCCAAGATTTCTAAACTATCCAAAACAAATGAAAGTGGAGCATCATCGCCATAAACAAAAGCTTTGAGTGGAGGAACCATCCCAATGATAAAGGCCAAGAGAGTAGCAATTGTTGGAGGTTGAAGGATGTGTCGAATTGGTGTTCGCTCAGCAACGATTCTAATTCTTCTAACCATCCGTGGCTCCGCCAAACACCTAATGGATCTGGGACTCCTCGTACCTCCTCCGTCTTCTAGTACATCGGGATCTGGAATAGAAGTTTGTGAAATGCTAGTAAAGATCCTTGCTATAAAGGGTGTCTTGCAATGTTCGGTTTCTTTTTCTTCCATCCCGGGCCACTCGGCTTCCACAAGAAGTGACCTACTGAGATCATTATTAACTGGTAATTGTTCTTCAATCTCATGATTCTCAACCCCTTCTTCAACCACCTCGTAATACTGTAACGGAGGTTCCATCATATGGTACACAAGGGTATAAACAAGGAGTGCAGCAACCCATTGGGCAAAAGATACATAAGCCACACCGGTCCTATAGCACTCTGGACCAAACGGGTTATCTGCACTATGACACACTGACCCAACAACAGCAAGGGGCAGATTTCCCGTGTTTCCAAAAGCCGTCACAATTACAGTGAACCTAACAAATTCAGGAGGGGGCTGGCATATTCTTGCCACCAAGTAACCCAACACACAACCAATGGCAGTACTGATAAGTACGTTTACGGGGATGAACCACCAGAGAGCAAAATTCTTGAGAGTAATGGATTCCCCAAGGTGAACAAAGATTGTGCAAGGCAAGAATAGGGCAAAAACAAGCTTGCTAAGAAGCTTGAAAGTAGCTCTGGGGATGATTTGGGTTTTTGGGTGGGCAAGCACTAGGCCTATCATAGTGAGACAGAGGAGTTTCAACAATGGAAGAACAGCACTTAGAATGTTTGCCCCTCCAGATTTTAAGTCTGCTTCACGAGTTTGATCAAAGAGGAATCCCATTATCTAATTGTTTTGCAAGATTCAAAAAAAGACACAAGGAAGCTTCCAAGCAATTTCACAGACCTCCTATGCAACAAAAATCAGATTACAAAATGGGTTTCATAGATTTTCAACTTTCCAACATGGGTTTCATGGATTATCACAATATCATAAACAAAAACAACATAATCAATCAAACACAAGGAAAATTCTCCAAAATTTCACAAACCCAAATAGAATCCAAGAAATCCCCAGAATTGGGATTCAAATACCCAATATAGAAATCACCATTACAATGGGTTTTTTTCACAAAATTTCACGTATATGAATTGAAAGCAAAAATCAATTATTAGGTGACTCAGATTCTTAGAATTTACAATTCCCACATATACTTCCTGGAACAAGAACGACTGTGTTTCTAGAGAGAGAGAGAGACTTACAAAACCAGAGAAATCTGGGGAGGCTACGAAACTTGAGAGAAGGAAGAGGGTGGTGAGTTGTTTTTTGCAGATGATTAGTCACATCTCTTTTCTTTTACTATAAATAAATAAAAGATATTATAATTACCCAATCATATCAAATTTCCTAATATTCTTTTGGTTTCGAAGATGATTCCGTCACGATCAAATGCAATTGGGAGAATTATTTTTAGAAAAAATATTTATCAATATATTTTAAAAAAATTATAATTATAATTATAATTATTTATAAAATTTATTATTTATGTGTAATTTTTTTAAAACTTTATACTAAATTGTCATTTTTTCAATTCAGTTTGGACAATAATTGACAATAGGGGTGGGCGTGGGTCAGTTGCGGTCACGAAACCTTCAATCTGCCATCCGTCTGCCAGATTGGCGGATTGGAGAAAATTAATTCGCATCCGTCCGCTAATTCGGTGGATATGGATTGAGTGGATTGGCGGTTTAAAATTTTATAAATTTTCAACAAAATTCAACTTGTGCACTTCCTCAAAAAAGAAAAGAAGAAAGTATTACAGTTAATGACTTAAAAAAATATTACAATCACTACATATTTCATCCAAACCAAGAAAGTTTAAAACTTTAGAATATCACAATCACTGGATGCATCATCCACATACTACAATCAGAATATGCTTCATCCACATAAAGTATTACAATCTGTGGTTTTTAAAATATAAAAACAATTTAAACCACCAAAACCATGAACATAGCAGTAGTAAAGATTGTATGTCTCTGTACTGTTACATCTATATCTGTTTTTGAAAATAAAAACCAACCAGCATGTATCATATTTTCTATTTATTATTTTTAGAGATAAATTTAAAAACCAAAAAATATAGATAAATAATACGTTTATTTTTTTCAATTCAAAAAAGATATTCAAGTTGAAACTTTTTTTTCAACAGAATATTTAAACTATTTTTTAATTAAAAACACAAACAGAATATTTAAACAAATTGAAAACAAAAAAGTCTTATAAATTACTAGAGGTGTTCGCAGTTTGGCGGTTTGATTTCGGCCAAAAGAATCTCAAATCCGCCATCCGTCCGCCAGATTGGCAAATTGGAGAAAATCAATTCACAACTGTCCACTCGTCATCACGCATCCGTCCAAAATGTGACGGATCGGTTCGGTTCGATCGGTTTTGACAAATCGATATATCCGCTGCTTACTCCTAATTGACAACACAACCAGAGAGGTCGGGCTGCTTGAGAAATTAGAAATAACCCATCCTTTTTTTGTTTTTTTAATTTTTATTGACTTTTTTCAAAAAATTATGTTAATTTTTTTTTTTTTTTTTTTAGGCTCGGTTTTATTTTGTGTCAACAAATCTATATAAAAATAAAAAAATTATAAAGAATTTTTAAAAATTAAAAAACTTAAAATAAATAAATAAATAAATTCATTATTTTTGTTTTTGTATCTTTTGAATTTTTTTAGTTCGTTTCATCAAATAGAATCTAAAGTCTAAATTTAAAAAAAAAAATTTAAAAAAGTTCACTAAAAATGAAAATAAATATTAAAAAGAGAATTAAGTGGGTTTTTGATTTTTTTTAACAGATGCATGAAAAGTTTAGAAATTTAATTATTAACCTTTATAAAGTTTACCACTGATGAGTGATTTAGGGATTGTTTGGGATGATCTAAATAAATATATCTTTTTAACTTTTTATGAAAAGATATGAAATGTGGTAGAGAAATAATATGACCCAAATAAAATATAATGTGACTTAAATAAAATAAAAAAATAAAAAGATGTGTTATTCTAACCCATCGCAAACATGGCCTTACTTTCTAAATTGGCCTTACTTTCTAAATCCATATGGAATTGTATTTTCTCCTTTTAAAAAACCACTAAGGCTACATTTGATTTAAGAATTTGGGAAAGTATTTAGAAAGGAAAAATGTAAGTAAAATGTGAATAAAATATACTTATTTTTTTACCTAATTTCACACTCATTTTATTACCTAATTTCACACTCATTTTACTAGGGGGTGCAATTTGGACGGGCTCAACCTGAGCAACTAGAGTCCAGCCCCATTTTTTAGGATTTGGAGAAAATATTTTTGAATTTGGTACATGTTTGGATAAAAATTCATAAATCCGAATTAAATTTAGACGGGCCTAGGTAAAGACGTCAAATAACTTGAGCAACTCAAAACCCGAATTATATATACAAATATATAAAATATCAAATATGCATATACATTATTAGCCATTGGATGATATGAAAGTAATTTAGATAGTTAGATCATATTAAATATATATTATATATACAAGTAACACAATACAAAATCTTTTTTTTCTCACTCATAAATTGTAAAGATTATCATAGCGTATCTCTCTTACATTATATAAATTTTTTTGTTTTGATATTATTATGATTTTATAAAAAAAAAAGAAAAAGAAAATAGAATCTAATTTAACAAATTAATTAACTTAATTGAACTAAAAAAAGGAAGGAAAAATATTGAAATTTATCTGTAATTCGAGTAACTGTGGTTGGCCTTAGGCAGACAATCTCGAATTACAATTGAGGCTTGAACGGACTTAGATAGCTCTTACCACAACCTGAATTAGGTTTGGATAACCCATCAATCCGTTTGAATGTGTCCGAGTTATACACCTATCTTTTCTTTTTTGTTTTTTAAATCCCTTTCCAAATTAATCTAAAGCAAACCTTAGATTAATTTGACAATTTATAATAATTTTTTTTTTTTTTACTAAAACATGTTATTCCCAAACGAGGCCTTAATAATTGTGTTTTTTGCACACGTAAAACATCATGGTTGACTGCCAGTCACTATAATCGTTTTGTCTTTGCTCATTCTGAGTTGACTTGGGATGTAAGTTGATTTTTTGATATTTTTATTCTGAGACTAAAAAGTTTTATTTAGGATAATTTTTTGATTTTTTTAATTTTGTGAAAGAAAAAATAAAATAATTATGAATTAGATGTGATATTTTATTTTATTAAAATAACCTATTTTATTCTATAGGAATATTTTAACCCAAACGGAGCCTCTGGAAGTCGTCAACGGTACCACAAGTACAATTGCCCATGACCCACGTGACTATTGAGGTGCACTTAGGCCTATTTTGGGAAGGTGGTAAAAATCAGTTTTTTTACTTTTAACCAAGATTTTTTAGAGTGATTTGGAAAGTTGGTAAAAAATTGTTTTTTTATCTAGATTAATATTTGTTTATGGTGTCACATCACACTAAAATGACTAAAATACCCTCACTCAATTTAAAAAATTATATTTTAACCATTTATCCAAAATATAAAATTTGAGGGTAATTAGGTAATTTTTCAACCTAATTTTGCACTCCCCAAATCAAGACAAAAACGCAGCCTTGCGTTTTCATCCAAAACGCTAGCCTTGCGTTTTGCTCTCTTCCCAAAATAGCACTTAGGCTCGGTTTGGGAATAATTGTTGTAGTTTGATTTTTTTTGGTTAATTTAGCCTAATTAAATTAATTTTATTTGAGAAGAATTTTTTGATTTTTTTATGAAAAAAAAAATAATAATTATAATTTGGATGTGATATTTTATTTTAGGGAAAATTATTGATAAATCCTATTTAAAAGTGTTTTAGCCCAAGAAGTCCATGAATGAATTTTTTAACCCATTTAGTCCCATGTATGTATAGTTTTATTCCATGAAGTCTTTTTTCTTGATTTGCACTATTTTCTTGGACACTTATGCCCTTATATTTAATTTTGATACCCTTATAAGTATTTTTTGAACGGTTACCAATTTATGATGTGAACATTCATATTTTAAAATTGACATTGGTAGGAATGTAAAATTGGCTCGTGGACGGCCCGAAACCTGTCAGCGAGCTGGGGCGGGCTCGGCCCATTGACAATGTGAATATTCACATTGACATGTTAACATTCACATTAATAGGAGTGTAAAATTGGCTCGCGTCCCGTGGCGGCGCGAAACCCGCCCGCAGTCCATGGGCGGCCCGGGGCGGGCCCGGTCCGGGCCGTTGACAATGTGAATATTCATGTTGACATGTTAACATTCACATTGATAAGAGTATAAAATTGGTCCGCGGCCCATGGGCGGCCAAAAGCCCGCCCGCGGCCCGGGGCGGGCCCGGCCCGGCCCGTTGACAATGTGAATAGTCACATTAACATGTTAACATTCACATTGATAAGAGTATAAAATTGGCCAGCGTCCCGTAGGCGGCCAAAAGCCTGCCGGCGGCCCGGGGAGGGCCCGGCCCGGCCCGTTGACAATGTGAATATTCACATTGATAGGAGTGTAAAATTAGCCCACGCCCCGTGGCTGCCCGAAACCCGCCCACGACCCGTGGGCGGGCCCGGCCCGTTGACAATGTGAATATTCACATTGACATGTTAATATTCACATTGATAAGAGTATAAAATTGGCCCGCGCCCCGTGGCTATCCAAAACCCGGCCACGGCCCGTGGGCAACCCGGGGCGGCCCGGCCCGGCCTGTTGACAATGTGAATATTCACATTGACATGTTAACATTCACATTGATAAGAGTATAAAATTAGCCCGCGCCCCGTGGCTACCCGAAACCCTCCCACGGCCCGTGGGCGGCCCGGGGCGAGCCCGGCCCGGCCTGTTGACAATGTGAATATTCACATTGACATGTTAACATTCACATTGATAAGAGTATAAAATTGGCTCACGGCCCATGGGCGGCCAAAAGTCCGCCCGTGGCCTGGGGCGAGCCCGGCCCGGCCTGTTGACAATGTGAATATTCACATTAACAATGTGAATATTTACATTAACATGTTAACATTCACATTGATAAGAGTATAAAATTGGCCCGCAGCCCGTGGGCGGCCCGAAGCCCGACCGCAGCCCGAGGCGGGCTTGGCCCGTCCCGTGACAATGTGAATATTCACATTGACATGTTAACATTAACATTGATAGGAGTGTAAAATTTGTCCGCTGCCCGAAGCTCGCCCTCGGCCCTGGGTAGGCTCGGCCCGGCCCGTTGACAATGTGAATATTCACATTGACATGTTAATATGCACATTGATAGGAAGGTAGAATTGGCCCGCGGCCCGTGGGCTGCTCGAAGCCCGCCCATGGCCCGGGGCAGGCTCGTTTGGGTCCGGGCCCGAGCATGTCCGAGACCCTAGGCTAGGGCCTAGGCCATCACTTTGAAGCCCGGCCCCGCCCATCGGCCTGCTTAAGGCCCATTCAAGGCTCGGTCCGAGGCCCAGCCCACCTGAGGCACAATGTCTTTTTTTGTGGAAAATATTAAAATTTTGATAGAAAAAATTAAAAAGAATTAAAAAAAAATGGCCAGGCCCGCCCAAGCCCAGCCTAAGCTCGAGCCTAGGCCCAGGCCCACCGGCCCGACCCGAGGCTGTCGTCTTTGGGCCGCGGGCCAATTTTACACTCCTATCAATGTGAATGTTAATATGTCAATGTGAATATTCACATTGTTACAGGCCGGACCGGGCCTGCCCCGGGCAGTGGGTAGGCTTCGAGCCTCCCACGGGCCGCGGGCTAATTTTACACTCCTATCAATGTGAATGTTAATATGTCAATGTGAATATTGACATTGTCACAGGCCGAGCCGGGCTGGGCTCGCCCCGGGCCGTCCATGGGATGCGAGTCAATTTTACACTCTTATCAATGTGAATGTTAACATATCAATGTGAATATTCACATTGTCACGGGCAGGGCCGGGCCCGCCCCAGGCAGCAGGCGGGCTTCGGGCCTCCCACGAGCCACGGGCTAATTTTACACTCCTATCAATGTGAATGTTAATATGTCAATGTGAATATTCACATTGTCACGGGCTGGGTCGGGCTCGCCCCGGGCCGCCCACGGGCCGCGGGCCAATTTTACAGTCTTATCAATGTGAATGTTAATATGTCAATGTGAATATTCACATTGTCACAGGCCGGACCGAGCTCGCCCCGGGCCGCGGGCTAATTTTACACTCCTATCAATGTGGAATGTTAACACGTCAATGTGAATATTCACATTATACATGGGCCGGGCCCCTACACATTGACGATATGAACATTCACATTGACGGTGTGAACATTCACATTAGGGGTATTTTGGTAATTATGTCACCCATAGGACTTGTTGAAACATAAGAAAATAATATGAACTAAATAGAACATAAGTAGATACATTAGGGGTATTTTGGTAATTATGTCACCCATAGGACTTATAGAAACATAAGAAAATAATATGAACTAAATAGAACATAAGTAGATGAAAAGGGTATTTTGGTCTTCTTATCTCAAATAGGACCTAATGGAATAGTCAAAAAGAATATGGGTTGAATGGTCTCCCCCTCACACATCGGGCCCTGGGTCGGAGCAGCGACAACCCGTTTCTCCCGTGGACTATTGGGCTGAGACTTGTTGGAAAACCTGGGCTCTGATACCAGTGTTGGGTGGTCTTGGGCCTCTCTCAACCCCAAAAGCTAGCTCAAGAGGTGAGGCTTTCCCTCACACTTATAAACTGACCACCAGCCCCTTCCACAACCGATGTGGGATAACCCCAACAAATGGAACATAAGTAATTAAAGATGGATTTATGGAAAAAGCTCCCTTTATTTTATTGACTTATTTAGGAATTGTTTAAAAAGTGTTAAATTAATATACTTTTTGATAGGGGTGATCATGGATCCATCCAATCCGCCTAATCTGACAAAACTGATCCAACCAGACGGATGCGTGTCTTTCCACAGACGAATGATGATGAAATATTTCAAAATTTACGGATACAATTCGGATAACAGATCAACCATTTTGCACCCACATAAATCTGATCCGCCTAGAGATGGAGTTAAAAGAAAAAAATAAAATTGTTAACAAATAACAACATAGAATAGAAATAATAAAATATATATTTTTGTGAAAATAGAAAACAATACTTTAAATATGCATGCGTGGTGTCATGGTCTATTATAAACAAATAATACATATTTTTTAGATTACTAATTATTGGAGATTGTAAAAGTTAAGAATTATTATTCAAAAAAAATCCAAAATTTATAAAGTTCAAACCGCCAAACCGATCTCATCCATTCGCCAACTTGCACGGCCCGCTCAATCTATATATGTCAAACTAGTGGACGGATGCAGATTGACGTTTTTCAATCTGCCTAATTTTGAATGGATAGCAGATGGGATGTCACCCGACTCAACTTGATCCACGATCACCCTTACTTTTTGACTTTTTATGAAACAACATAAAATATGAGTTAAGTTTGAAATGATGTGATAAAGAAAGTATGTGACTCTAATAAAATAATATATTAAAATAACATGTGCTATTTTAAGCACATGTCAAACAAAATTTAGTCTATTTTATTTTTTTTGTATTTTTTTAAATTCCAACTTAAAACCTAATAATCATTTTGATTTTTTTTGATGGCCCAAGCTCTAGTGTAGGTGCTGCTGCGTCCCGTGTTGCAGGCTATTTGGTGTGCTCCAGTGAAGGATACTTGCAAATTTAATTTTGATGGTGCTATCTCAGTGGAGCATGGCACGTCCGGTCTTGGTGGGGTGTCTCGCGATAGGCCCCAAAGGATGATGGCTTCCCTCTCTGACCAGACTTGTTTGATCACGGATTTTGATTTTTTGGAAGCTACTGCTTCTCTACGAGCTGTACGTTTAGTTTTGGTACTTGGTTCGTTGGATATTCACCTGGAGGCTGACTCTCTTACCGTGATTAATGCCATCTTACTGTGATTTTGGGGTTAGCTTCGTTTGGGCATGTGATTGCGGACATCCATGGTCTATTGAATTCTTATCGATTCTCTACGCAGCGTTTGGTTAGGAAATTTAAAAAAAAATTTCAAAAGATGTGAATAAAACATATTAATTTTCATCTAATTTCACACCATTTTTTTCTTTCTCTTCACAAATCTCTCAACTAAAATATAGCATTAAGGTTATCCATGTTCGTTGAGATAGTAATTGAGTCGCTCATTGTTTGGCTTAGCTGGCAATTTGAATTTGGATGGAGGAAATTCCTGTGTCAGTATCGAGTGCGGTTTTATTTAATATTTCTTATATCTCGTTGTTATGCACAGACATTTTGTTTTACCCACTCTAAAAAAATATTACTTTACATTTGTTCACACATTTTCTCTTCCCAACCCTAACCTAATATCAAATAGCACAGCCTCTCATTTTAATGTTTTCAATTAATTGTAAGTTTTTTATGCCGGCATTTGTGCCTTCAAAAATCAATTTATTGACTTTATTAATTAATTATATAAATTGTTTGGCATTTTATTTTGCATTTTGTATGTTATTATGCATATGATGTGAACACAAGGTCCCTTGGGTAACATTGTAAAAAAACATGCTAATGGTTAATGAACCAAAAGCTGGGAGTTATGATTTTTCGGTGCCTTATAGATCCAATTAATGTTCTAGGCTATAGGTGTTGATTAGGCGTCGCACTACTATAGCCTACACCTGTTTTGCTACTACATGATAAATGATTAACTCCATCATTGAGGTAGTGACCTTAGGCAAATAGGTGGGTATTATGCAATAAGTACATGCACTGAACATGATCGGTTTTGAGAACACCTATGGAATAATCACTGTCAGTTTAAAAAGTAGTTCTATTACAATATATTTATTTTCCTTTGACTTGAGAGGCTTATATAAATTAATTAACTATTCATTTAATTTTGATATTGTCAATCGGTGACGTCAAACCGAAAGTTATACACGGACATGTTGGGTTATGTGAGTGGTAATTGATTCATATGGGTGCTTAACATGGAATCCATCATTCTCAAAGTGAAAAAGTATATTCAAGCAATTTTTCCTATTAACGTTGGACCAAAAGAAAATCGGCCGGTTACTTTTTCATAAAAATATTTTTATACATATATAATTACAAAAATACTATTTTTGAAAAATGATTTTGGGGTCCAATTAGAAGAAAGAAAAATTTAGAATTCACCTGTATGAGCTACGGTTTTGATAGTGATAAATTTGTCCATATCTAATAGCTCATGTGAAATGTAGTTTGGTGAAAGGAAATTTGTGACCAATTGTAAGAAAGGGCTTCACTTGTAATTCTCTTCTTTTAAGGGTTTAATTGTAATGTGTTGATGGATATTATTGCAATTGGTGGAAGTTCAATATTATCTATTTAAAAGATAATTAATGAAAAAATTGAATAGGTTGTATCCTGTATATTTAAGATAAAAGATAAATATTTTATTTTATGTCCGCAACTAAAAGATAGAGATCCTAAGGATCCTACCTACATGCAAACTCTATCATGTGTTGTGTATATGTATCAGATGTATTTGATACAAAAATTGGCCATCAGAATTTTTAAGATTTGTAGAAAAATATACACAAAATAAATTGAAGAGGGTGCAAGGTGAATCACTTTGGGGGCGAGACACTTAGATCGCTTGGTGAGGTATTATCAAATGCTTGGATTGAGGTATTTTAGATTGTATAATTAGATAGTATTTCTTTGAAAAATTATTTTTCAAAATAAATTATTTTTCCACAAACTTTCATTTTATTGGTGTTCAGAATTTAAAAAAATATTTGAATTTGAAAAAATTAACGTTCTCTGAATTTTTTCTTCATTTTGTATTTTTAACTCACCCATTTCACTCAAACCCTAGCCCGCTGCTTTTGAAGATGAGTGACTTGGCCACAAGTGAAAAAATTTCTAAATCCGAAAAAATGATTTAATTGATATATATATATATATTTTAAATTGACTCAAAACTGATCTTGCACCCTACCCCTAACCCAAGCACTAAACTTGTGATTGTAAGCTTTGCCGTAACTTTTTTTTGAACAAAGCTTTGCCGTAACTAGTTCTGAAATGGATGTTTATGGCCCTGTTTGGTAGAGCTGTGGGAAAGTGCTTATAGCTTATGCCTAAACAGCTTATAGCTTATAACTATGAACATAAGCTGATTTCCAGCTTATTCTTAAAGCATCTCATGCCCCACTCAAAGAATAAGCTGATTTCTGACTTCCAAAAAGCTATAAGCTATAAGCTAAACCAAACACATCAAAATAGCTTAAATTAAGCTGAAAGCTGAAATAAACTGATTATAATTTCTGCCAAACAGGCACTATAAGTTAGATGGGGAGGTGAAGAAATAATCAATTTTCATTGAATCTGAGCCCACCAGATTATTCATAAAAAATTCTAATTTTTGTTTGATTATTCATTAAAAAAAAAATGATATATATATAACAATTTCAGTTATCTTTCAATTTTTTTTTTCCTTAACAAATTTAAGATGTAAATATAAGGTAAAGGTAGACGTTAATGGTAAGTAGATGAGTGATGCACATTTAACCCATGTTTATTACAAGTTAAAAACAATATAAAATGTGGACGTGTTCACTTAAATACTGTAGGCATTATTGGCTGCTTGCTGGCCATCGAATAAAACAGACATGGTATGCTTAGGTGGTACCTTATGAATCGTTATTTTTCTTTTCTTTTTTTAAAGATAATGAATCATGATTGTTTTGTTAGTGGTTGGATGATTGACCTTTTATTTATTGATTTAAGTAATGCAATGATTTGATTTTGCTTATTACGTTTTCTTAATAATAAAATAAAAAAATTATGTATTTAAATATTAAAAAAATTAAAAAGTACTTAAGATTTATAATTTATGAATCATATTCATTTGGTGTGGAGCCCCAACAAGCTTAAATTTATACGATTCATTCTTAAATTCTATGCAAGATGCTTCGGATAATAATAATTTAAATAAAAAAAAGAGGGAGTATAGTCTATAATAATATATATATAAATTTTAAATTCACTTCTATGATGTGAGTTGTCAATTTTGGCCCTCTAAGAAGAGCATCTCCAACCATTGTTGCTATAATGCTATTACTATTGCTATAATTTGACAATAAATAGTTCTATTTTGCCAAATTATAGCAATGGTACTCCAATGGTCATTTGTTATTTTGTCAAATCTTAACCAACTTTTCCTCTAAATTTGTACGTGTTGTTTGGATATAGATTTTTTTGTGATTTCATTTTTGTTTATTTTTTGTCTTTTGTGATATTTTTTTACCTGTTTGTAAAAAAAATTATATATTTATATTATTTCCAACTAGACAAATATAAAAAATTAAAAATTGAAAAAAAAAATAAATATAATTCACCCCACCAAAAAACATATCACTACATATTTAATAAATTTTTTTAACTACACATAAAAAATAAACAATCACCAATTACCCACCAACAATCATCCATCATTCACCCATCATTCATTCATCAACAATCAACAACCAACCATCCATTTTCGTAAATTCTCCCCCAAAAGTGAGCATACGATTGCGAATTGCCAACAATTGGGTCTTTCGAAATGTGACACCAAGATTTACAAATTGCCATATTTTCTTCAATGGTGAATGATTTTCCTCTCTTCGTCTTTGATGGACCTTCCAGAGTGATTGGATGAAAAAACTAAAAAGAAAATAATTTAAGAGGTTTGCCCTGAAATCAAATTCAGAGAAGAGAGGAGAAAAGAAAAATTAAATCCAAATGTTTGTATGAAATAAAATTGGCATGGAGGGTTTCAATTTATAGAAATTTAAAATATTACCGTTTGGGGAAATAGCCGTTTGAAGATAGCTGTTGTAAAAAAAAATTAATGTTTTTTTTTAAAAAAAAAAAACCAAACAAAGCACAATGGCTCTTTTCCGACACAATGAGAGCATCTCCACCGTTCACATATTTTTCATCAATGGTTGATATTTTTTGTCTAGAATAATCTACCGATGTCAACCCTCTTCTTTTCTCTCTTACTCTGTCTTCCTTTCCTCAAACCACTCTCTACTCTCCTTTTCCATGATCAAAACCACTCTCTTACTCTCTCACTCTGTCTCCTTATCACTCTCTCACTCTGTCTTCCCCCTCTCTCTGTTTTCACTCTTCCTCTCCCTCTCTCTGTCTTCCCTTTCCTCAAACCATTCCTTTCTCCTCCTACATCATCCAAACGTGTCTCTCTGTCTGTGTCTGAGTGTCTCCGTCCTTGAGCTCAAGTCTTCACCGATCTGTCTACTCTTTGATCTATCTACTCTCTCTCTCTCGCTCGCTCTTGGCTCTGTCCTTGGTTCCAAGTCTTCACCTCCGATCTGTCTACTCTCTGTCTCTGGTACAATCTCCATATATATATATGCTTTGATTTTTTCTTTATTTTTCTAGTTGTTGATGTGGATCTGAGGTGATCGTCATTTTTGAAACTCAAATCTGGCGATGGATTCAAATCGGATCTTCAAAGAACTCAAACATCTCCAGAAGGTTCTTCAAAGAACACAATCTGGTATTTTTTTTTTCAAATTTTCTTAATTATTTATTTTGATTTTTGGTTTAATTTTTTTTCATCCATCAATTTTTGTTCATCCATTTATTTTATTTTGATCTTCAAAGAACTGAACCCTATTTTGATTTGGTTTATTGTGATAATATCCATCTAATTTGGTTTGGTTTATTGTGAATGCATACCATCTTATTTGGTGATAAATGATTAAAAAAAAAATTAAAAATTTTAGAGAAACCGAATTTGGGTTTGTCAAATTCATTCTGAAATTTGTTAATTTGGCAACAAAATAGAAAATTGGGTTTGATTATGAATTTTTTGGATTCCCTACTGTTTCAATTCTCTTTTTTTTTTTTTTTTTTTGAACTGAATTTGGTGCCAAATTTTTGTTGATATTTGCTGATTTGGCAAAGTTTGGGAGCTGCTATTCCACTTGCCAAATTTGATAACAGATATGGCATCTGCTATCTTTAGCAATTAGGATAACAGGCTATTGGAGACCCTCCTTTTGTCATTCTTGTCAAATTTTAGCTTTGGCAAGTTGAATAGTAGCTCCATTAGAGATGCTCTAAGCATAGCATCAGTGCAAAAATTCTAATTAATTAATAATAGTAAACTAAACACTCAATCAAAACACATTTTTCTTTAAACATAATGGAAGGCCTATTTTTCAAAATAATATAATTTTCTATATAAATGATCTGCTTAAAAAATATTATAAGATAAATTATTCAAATAATCGGGATGTTGTGATGGGCCTACCAATACCCAACAACACAGTCCAATCCAATTGACAGAATCTCGTACCCTTTCGTAAAAATATGCTAATATTTTTTATGGTTTTCATTGATGGTTTTCATTGCTAAGACCACAATTATTAATTTAAATATCATTGAGTGAGTTTTCTGTTTTTAAATGGAATCACTGAATGAGTCTTGCACAAAAAGATTTCATGATTAAACTACTTTCAAAATGTTTCATAAAAATATTTAAAAAATCAAAAGATTAATTTTTTTAGTATTTAATTTACTGGAATAAAATGAAATTTTGAAATTGTCGTCTTTTTCAGCTCTATGAAATAATGATTCCCTTATGATAATAAATAATGATTCTATTTACATATGGTTCTATCGTTTTTTTAATGAATTAAACACGACAGAATAATATGATGAAAATGAAAACATCACTTTCATATTTTGAACCTAACACTACCTAGATTCATAAAAGTGAATCATACATGCATGTATTAATATCGACTTCACCAACCACCATAATTCCAGTGTTTTTGCACTTTTCTTTCATTCAGCTATTATAAAAGCAAGATTAAAGCAACAAAACTATAACAAAGAGTAAGTCGAAGATGCATCTGCATAGTAAGTGAGTTTATTGATAGTTAAGGCCATAAAGCAATGAAGGTCACCAAAGATCTCAAGGAGGCTTTTCTGTTTATATATCCAACGAATTGCAGAACACATACTATCATCCCCAAATCCAAGATCTTGGATTTCTGAAAGAATGTATGGAGGGTTTAAGAAAGAATAATAGATATAGCTTCTACATTATTCCCTTTTTTCTTTCTTATTTACTCTAGGCTGTGTTTGGTTCATGAATTTGGAGAGAGATTTGAAAAGAGAAGTGTGTAAAATGTAGGTGAAATGTTTAGGGTTCTAGGGTTTAGGGTTTCATTAATATTTTACTTACCTTTTTCCTTTCCCTTTCCCTTTCCCTTTCCAATGTTTAGGTTTTAGGGTTTCATTAACATTTTACTTACATTTTTCTTTTCCTTTTCCAAATCTCTCCCTAAATATATGAACCAAACACAACCTACATAAATCTTTCCACAAATCTACACTTTCTTTGTTTCGGCCAAAAACATTTTCTATGAATTTCTTCTCTTTTTTTTTTTTGTTCTTGCAACCTTGAAACTAATGTGCTTTGGTTGTATTAGTGGTGGTGGGGTGGGGTGGGGTGGGGTGGGGGTGGGGGTGGTGCTGGCTGTGGCATTGGTTAGACTTTAGTTCAAAAAATATTTTTGGAAAGTGGAAAACATTTCTACCCTAATAAGTTTGTGTCGTTTATGGAAATTTCCGCTGACTTCTATTTTCCATTGTACCAACACCAAAAAATGTGGAAAACGTTTCACTGAAACAACAGAGCATAAGATCCAAATCACAGCTTAAGATTTCAAATCAATAGTTGATGCTGCAAATGGGAGGTATTGTCCCTCATCCAGGCAAATGAATACAACTAAAGTAAAGAAATCATAAAAAGAAAATCCACCAAATTCAAATAGTTTAAATGATATCATACGAAAAAATATTTTACTAGAGTACAGAGGGGATATTTTACAGACAAACCTCAGTGATAGCCAAATACAATGAAGAATTTCAGGTGACTCGTGCAAATCTATAACTGCCGGGAGATTGGGCAACTGTATCAGTCATCATACGAAGAGTGAGGAGCAGCGGTGCATCCAGGGTCAAAGGGATCTTCAGATCCGCAACAATGCCAATATTGAAGAACTTTACCAGAGTCAGGTGTATTCATGGTGCCTCCAGAGTGCACGCTCTCAAACTTCCTCTTTGTTTCTCCTGAGGTGGCAAATGGGTATCAAAAGATGCAACAATATTGTACAACCATTTGGTCTCACCGAACAAGGCAAAAGAAAGCATGTAAATGCATTGGAATGCTATGGACAGTTAAATGTATTTTGGAGAACCAAAGATTGGTCAATTTAACAAATTAGTGAATAACTGTTCTGCTTTCAAGGTATGCAACATCACAAGATTTGTGGATGTGAGCAATATTGCTAGCATAGTACAGAATGGCAGCTGATATGGAAATGTGTGTGTGTGTGTGTGTGTGTGTGTGTGTGAGAGAGAGAGAGAGAGAGAGAGAGAGAGAGAGAGAGAGAGAGAGATGGGTTGAATGGCTGAATGTGTCTTCTTGCAGAAATAATTTTTGGTTCTTACAATGAATATTTAACAATAGTTCATATACTATTGTAAAGAGAGAATACCATTTTCGCATTCCCCTATTTGAAGCCTTGTCAAGTTTTAGAATTCCCAAAAACCAATTAAATAATTTTAGATGTTTCTTTTGTAAAGGGACTTTCTGGAGATTCTACAATCACCTATAAATTTGAATTGTAACTCTTATTTAATTGCATGTACAAATTAGAAATTAGTTAACTGATAGGTGAGGATGTACAAGAAAGAAAAACTATTACACTTCATATTTTTGAGTGACTTCTTGCAAACCACAACAATTTAAGTTATTGCTCTATCCCACTCTCCCACAAACTTCTACGCATTGACATACTGTTTGTCTGTCTGTCTTGTCATAGAGTTCCAATCATGTGCATGCCCATCACACGTGGCAACCCTCTAGCATGGCATAAGATCTGTTGTTGCTATAACTAAAGTGACATGTTACACCAAGGAATGCATCACTTGATGATTTGGTTGACCTCTATTTTCTTCTGAATAACTGTACTTTTGGTTACCATAGATCTTAGAAATATAGACCAAAAGCTAACGTCCTGAGGGTTTCATATTGTTCCCTCTATTTCAATTTTGCATCCAAAAGCTATTCAAATTGCGTGACATCGGATGGCCATCATAAAGGCAGATATACTTACAGCCCCCTTTTTCGTTTCTCAGAGCCATAACCAATTTACTATGAATGGCAGCATGGAAACCAAAGAAGAGAATTATGTAGACAGTAAAAAGAGAGATGAATCATGAGTTCCCCATACTTTGCAGACAAAGTTACCACAATCCACAGTTATCTGTGAGAATATATGTGTATATTCTATATTTGGCATGATTGTGATTGTACATATTTTAGGCGTGATTGCACATATTATAGGCGTGATTGTGTTTTCCTTTTTTGGTTTCAGAATTAGGACTATATAAGCTAGGGTCTTCTTGTAATCAATTACACAATTTGAATATATAGAATACAAAAAACTTACGTGATATCAGAGCCACATCCAAAACCCTAGGTATGGCCTTGATCATTCGAAGTTCTTTCTCTTCGTTCATGCTTGTTGTTCGAAGTCTTCTCTAGTCTTCTCCGAAGCCACAAAGGTCTTTCTGGGCTTCTCCGAAGTCGCGACAGCCCTCTCTGTCTTCGCCGAAGTTGCGACAGACTTCTGGTGCTTGGTCTGAAGTTGCAACTCTGGTCTGGGTTTGAGAGATCTCTCCCTCTCTCTCTAATGACCTTTGCTTTGGCTTGGCTCGATTTCTAGTTCTCTCTCTCTAGCTGTGTCGATCGAAGCTTCTTTGCTTTGGTTCTCTCTCTGGTCTCTACTCTCTGTTTTTAGATTTTAGTCCACTAGTATTTGACCCCTCTATCTCAACTTTGGGTTATTACAATTTGACCCCTCAGATTTATTAGGTTTTATCACTTTGCCCCATCAGTTCCCTTCTCTATTATTTCTGGTTCATTACAATGACAAAAGATAAAATTCAAACTATTAAATGCAAACTTACAAGTGACAACTATACTTATTGGTCTAGTGTTATGAGAAATTTTCTTCTCAGCCGAAAAAAGGGATATGTTTCTGGTTCTGTTTCTCGTCTATCGAAACCCAAACAAGAAGGATATCTGATTTCCTGTAACACTTGGGATTGTGATAATGCTCAAGTTTTGACCTTGTTTCATAACTCTGTGGATGACCGTATTAGGATGATGTTCTCTAAATATAGCAATGCCAAAGAGGTGTGGGATTACTCACAAAATGTTTATTAGTAGTCCAACTTTGCCAAACGGTATGAGTTGGAAACAGCTATTTAGGGAGCTTGTTAGCGGGATCTGTCTATTCAAGATTTCTATATTGAAATGACAGGTCTCTGGGATCAGTTGGCTCTTATGGAACCTTCTAGCCTCAAGATTCTAGATGCTTATATTGAGTTTCGGGAGCAGGGTCGTTTAGGGAAGTTCTTAACGGCTCTCTCCCCTCAGTATGAGGCTATCCGTGGTGACCTCGATCACCGGTCTCCTCTTCCTTTTGTGGACACTATTGTTCGTGAGCTTCTCTTCGAGGAAACCCGTCTCAAAACGACCAATCAGACTCCGTCTCCATCTGTCTTCCTAGCTCCTGCTTAACCTCCACTATTATCGACCCCACCAGTTCAAGCCACTGCCAAACCCAAAAAAGGGCCCTTAGCATCAAATGAGTATGTTTTTTGCCATCAGAAGGATCATTGGAAGTACAACTGTCCCCAGAAAGGACGTTCATCTTCTTAACAATCTCAGTCCTGAGCTCCTACCCAGAGTTTTTTCCGGCCTCCCGCTGCTTATACTGAAGTCCTGATTTGGCTTCCTTGAGTACTCAGCTGACTCAACTTCAACAGATCTTGTCCATCTCTTAGTCATCTTCATCTGTCTTTGCTCCTACCTCTCTTCATTTAGGTTTGCTTAGGTCCTCTTCAGGTATTCCTTCTTTTGTTTGGCTTTTTTATTCTGATGCCTCTCATCATATGACTCCTCACCTTTCCTTACTCCAAAATTGTATCCCCCCTTCTTTTTCTATTACTATTAATACTGCTAATGGGTCTGGTATGTCTATCTTATCTATTGGGTCTGTTTTACCCTATATCATGTCTGTTGTTGCAATTCCCTCTGTTCTTTATGTTCCTCAATTGTTTATCAACTTGCTTTCTATCAGTCAGCTTGATACTTCTGGTTTTGATGTTATCTTTTCATCTTCTATTTATTGTTTGTAGCATCGGATGTTTAAGAAGCAGATTGGGACTGGCCATAAAGTTGGAAATCTCTATGTGGTGGAAAGCCTGCATCTTCCTCTATCTACCTCTCCTGTTGCACTTTCATCTTTTCGGTTAGATTCTTAGTCGAGTCAGTTTTATTTATGGTATTCTCGCCTCGGTCATTTGTCTGTTGACCGCTTACGGTCTTTAGCTCAGTCAGGATTATTGGGTAAAGTTTCTCCTGGTCAAATTAATGAATGTCAATGGTGTAAACTTGCTAAAATGACAGCTTTACCTTTTAATAAAAATTCCTCTATTTTTGTTTCCCCTTTTTCTCTTGTTCGAACTGATGTCTGGGGACCCTCTCCTGTTCTCACTAAAGGGGGTTTTGCATGCTATGCGTCCTTTGTTGATAATTGTACTCGCTATACCTGGGTTTATCTTATAGCTCATAAATCTAACTTTCACTCGATCTACAGTACCTTTCAGTCTATGATCACTACACAGTTTGGAACTACAATTAAAATGCTATGGTCTGACTTGGATAGGGAATACTTTAAAACCGAATTCTATGAATATTTGACCAATTTAGGTACCCTTCATCAAACTTCCTATACTAATACACCTGCCCAAAATGGTCGTACTGAGCGTAAACACTGTCATCTCCTTGAGACAGCTCGATCTCTCATTCTCTCTACCTCTGTTCCAGCACTATTCTGGGGTGAGGCCATTCTTACTGCTGCTTTTTTACTCAACCGCATGCCGACTCTCCTTCTCTTTGGACAATCTCCTTATAAGGCTCTATATTCCCAACCTTCTAATTATTCCCTCCTGCGTGTTTTTGTGTCTGCTTGTTTTGTCCTTCTTCCCCGTAAAGATAAGACCAAACTCAATGCCCGGTCTGTCCTGTGTTTTTTTGGGTTACGGTCTTACTCAAAAAGGCTACCGCTGTTATGACCCTGTCTCTCGTTGCCTTTATGTCTCTCGCCATGTTGCCTTTCTCGAACATCTGCCTTATTTTCAGCTTTCCCTTTTCACTGCTCCATTTTCAAAAGCGGATTTGGTTCACATTGACCCATATCCTTCTGAGGTCCCGTCTAATGAGTACATCTTCATTGTTCCTCCTGAACTTGTTCCATCTTCTCCACCTTCCACCCCTCCTGTTGAGTACCTCTTAACTAACCCCCCTGAGGCCATTCCTACTTCTCCTCCTGCTTCACGTTTGGCTACTTCTCCTCCTTCAACTTCTTCTCCTCCTTCGTTGGTAGTCTATTCTTGTCGCAAGGCTCCCCCTCCACCAATTGTCTCTGCCCCGACTGCTGCCTTTTCTGCTTCTAAAGACTCTGATCTTGCTACACACCGATATCCTACTTGAGAGCGTTATCCTCCAAACAGGTTAGGTTGGTCTAATACATGTTTTTCTGCTTCCTATCATACTTTTTTGTCTGCTATTCATTCTTTTTTACAACCTCAGTCTTACAAGGAAGCTTGTCAGGATCCCAATTAGGTTTGAGTTATGGAGGATGAGTTGTCTGCTTTGCACAAAACTTGAAAGTTGGTTCCTTTGCCTACTGGTAGGAATCTGGTTAGTTGCAAATGGGTCTACAAAGTCAAGACTCATTTTGATGGTTCTCTTGAGCGCTACAAGGCTCTCCTGGTTGCCAAGGGTTTTTCATAGGAATATGGTATTGATTATGAAAAGACCTTTGCCCCTATAGCCAAGATGACTACTGTCCATACTTTGATATCTGTCGTTATTATTCGCCATTGGCCTCTTTATCAGATGGATGTTAAGAATACTTTTCTTAATGATCATCTCATTGAGGAGGTTTCCATGCGTCCTCCCCCTGGCCTTCACTATTCCTCTGGATATGTTTGTTGTCTTCGGCGTGCTCTTTATGGTCAGAAGCAATCACCTCGTGCTTGGTATGATCGCTTTCAGACTACTGTTACTGAGCTTGGGCTTCATTCTTCTGCTTCCAAATCTGCTTTGTTTCTGAGCCATACCTTGGCTGGTTTTGTTGCTTTCTTACTATACGTGGATGATATGATCATCACTGGCTCTGACTATTTTGCTACCTCTAAGGTCAAGCAACATCTCTTCTGCACTTTTGAAATGAAGGATATGGATCCATTGCGGTATTTTCTTGGTATTGAGGTTGCTTCTTCCCCAAAGAGCTATTTTCTGTCTCAAGCTAAGTATGCTAATGAGGTCATTCACCGTGCTGGTCTTACTAATACTAAGGTTTCTGATACACCTATTGAGCTTAATGTGAAGCTCAACTCTACTGATGGTGTCCCTCTAGATGATCCCACTTTATATCGCGAGCTTCTAGGTTGTTTAGTTTATCTGACTGTCACTCACTTTGATCTTGCTTATGCTGTTCATGTGGTTAGTCAGTTTGTTTCTGTTCCTCATTCTATCCATTGGGCTGCTTTGGTTTGCATTCTTCTCTATCTCAGGGGTACCATCTTCCAGGGGTTACTATTGTCCTCTACTTCCTCTTTGGACTTAGTAGCCTATGTTAATTATGATTAGGCTGGTGATGTTACTAATCACAAGTCTACGTCTGGTTTCAGTATGTTTCTTGGTGATTCCTTGATCTCTTGGAAAGCAAGAAACAATCAGTTGTTGCTCACTCTACTGTCGAAACTGAGTATCATGCTATGGCTCATGCCACTGCTGAGATTGTTTGGCTTCATTGTCTCCTGCCTGACCTGGGTGTCTCTCAATTTTCTCCGACCTCTCTCTATTGTGACAACCGTAGTGCTATTCAAATTATCCACAATAATGTCTTCTATGAATGGATGAAACACATTAAGATTGATTGTCACTTTGTTCGACGATATCTGCAGTCTAGTTCTATCTTACTTCCTTTCGTCTCTGCGGCTTTGCAACTGGCAAACTTCTTCACCAAGACTCACACAACTGCTCGGTTTCAATTTCTTCTTAGCAAATTCTTAGTGTTCTCTGCTAAAACACCTTGAGTTTGAACGAGTGTGTGAGGATATATATGTATATTCTATAGTTGGCATGATTGTGATTGTGCTTATTATAGGCGTGATTGTATTTTCCTTTTTTGGTTTCAGAGTTAGGGTTATATAATCTAGGGTCTTGTTGTAATCGATAACACAATTTGAATATACAGAATACAGAGAACTTACAATCCACATATTTTGCAGACAAAATTAACACAATCCACAGTCAATATAAATTTTCTGCTATCAAATAATAAAATTCATGTGTCAATGCTATTTAATGTTTGGTTTCGTTAGAAATCCTCTGTGAAATAATGACAAACTTAAAAATATTGTGAGTTCAAACTTGAAATTTTGTCACACTTTTTTGTTTCCTAAGAATGCTCATGAAATTGTTACCTGCTAAAACTCCAGTAACTAACTGCAAATGTAAGTCTTAAAAATTAGTATGTGTTTGCTATCAGTAACCCAAAAGTTCCAACTAGCTAGGGAGATACATGCTTATGTTTCAGAATCATCAAGTCCAAATTCACCATTGTACAAATTAAATATGCAAAAAACTAGGTATTGGTTAGATAAAACCAAGAATTAACATCAAAGTTCAAGCTTTTAGCAATTGGATCCACAATAGTATTGAAGACTAAAAAATTAAGCAGTTCAGATGAAAATTAACAACCCCAGAAAGCATCCAAGCTACATAATACGAGAGAGAGGGAGAGAGAGAGAGAGAAGGAATTGAAAAGGTACCTCCGAAATGAGCAGTGTGGTAGAGGCAAGAGCGGGGGTGATTGAGAAAAGGATCGAACTGGGTTTTGCAGTTCTTGCAGGTTCTGAGGGTTTGGATTGGTTCTGCGGAGCATCGAATTTGGAATTGTCTGGTAATTGGTATTTCTACACAAATACTCGCATTTTGTTTAAATACGAGACGAATTTGACGAGCGTCCTGTGAATTTCGATGACTGAGGGACCAAGCATATGGATATAGGATTGGTAAAGATGAATTCGAATACACTATTTGGACTGCCATGGAAGAAGCGTAGGGTTAGCGCCAGGAGTTCTATTTCAGAACACTATACTACGCTTGTTTCATGGATTTTTGTGAAAATTTTGAGGGAGGTGAAAAAAATGTGTGAAAAAATATGAATTAAATATAATTATATATATATTTTAAATTTTTTTTATTTAAATCTATTAATAGAGTTGTAAATGAATAGAGTGGTTCGAATTCAGCTCAATAAGAATTTCATTCGAATTCAGTTCATTAAATTTTTAATAAATAAATATAAACAAATTAAAACTCGATTTGTTAGTTATTCCTTTAATATTCATTTATATAATAAAATAAATATATTATTATATATTACATATTGTAAAAATATGTATAAAAATTAAAATAAATATATTATTTATATATTATAATAATATAAATGATAACTAAATTTGTTTTTATGTAAATAATAACTAAACATAGATAATATATTTAGATAATATTAATGGTAGATATTATTATTTTGGTAAGATATTGACTTTTCTTTTATTATGTTTGTATATATTATATATATAGTTATATAATCAAAATTTTAATTATAATTTTAGTCTGATAAACAAATATAAATTTATAATTTTCTTGACTCATTAAGGCTCGTAATCAGGCTCGAGCTTGAGTCAAGCCTAAGCCAATCCGACTTGAGCTCGATTCGTTAAATTTTCATCGCTCTAGTTAAAATTTTAATAAATAAGTTCAAACATATGAAAATTCGATTCAACTCAACTCATTTGCAGTCTTAATAAAAGGTAACGTCGTGCACATAGCACGTGCCATGTGGATTGTATGCTAGATTACGTGGATATTTGTTATGTTGATGTGGCAAATCATTAGATGATGTGGTATTTTAGGAAGTTAGTAAAAAATTAATTTTCTCATATTTTTTGTGACTTTTTTGACTTATTTGTGTAGAAAAATAAAAGTGTGATGTGATTCAAAAAAATTAAAAAGTTAAAAAATTAACTTTTCACCAGTTTCTCAAAATCCTTCATGTCTCCTATCTCTCAAGCAAGTAAAAAAGTAGGTTACTGAGAGGGAGATTTATGATCATGGATTGGGCCGTGGTGTTAGCCGGACAGATTTGGGCCGAACAAGATTGGGCCGGAGTATTTTGGCTCTAATGTTGGGATTGGGCCGTGGTCTTGCTCGGTAATGGCAAGGCCTTGACTAAACCGAGCTATTTGGCTTCGTGGAAAGGGAGCAAGTCGAATGTTGTCTGACGCCAGGTACCGCGCAGCTTAACCGAGCTACTAGAGTTTGCCCGGCAAGAAGGTCGAAGGAAGACGGGGGCGAGCTGTTCTGAGCTCGGCTTTGTCGGAATGCAGCCAAGCCCGGTCTTCCTTGAGCTTGGTTATTGGGGCACTTGGGCATGAAGTGCGCCGTGGCCGTTGATAGCCGAGATAATGTTGCCCGGCTGCCGTACTCCCAGCAGAGTGGGCTGGCAGTTGGGTTAGATGATATTCAGCAAGATTTATGCTGACAGATGGGATAGCAGAGCTACGTGTCAGGAGGTGACTGGGAGTGGATATGGGGCGCAGAGGGTATAAAGGCATGTCTGCGCCCCCCATACGAGATGGACGAATACTTTGTAAGAAACTCTTACACTCAAACACTCTACTCCCTCTCTCTATCCCAATGTGTGTGCTAACTTGATCGTCGGAGGGGTTTTCCGGCCACACACCGCCGGGTAGCTCACCGCCGTTGTGCTTTCAGGTGATCGGACAGAAACGGAGCTTGGAAGAAAGGAGTACGGGCTTGCCGGAATATTTGCTCCCCATACAATTGGCGCCGTCTGTGGGAAGCTTGCAGATAAAACCTTGTCTTCCGAAGCTCATCTGGTCGCCTTCCATGGTGAACAACGAGGAGATTTCGTTGTCCGCCATCGACGGAATCACTCCGGAGTCGGGCAGACGAAGAGAGGGACCTCGCACCATTCCTCCGATGAGGGACTTGGAGACATTCCCAGGAGGACAGTCAGGAGATGCGCGGGATAAG
The DNA here is from genome assembly GCA_036172215.1 of Camellia granthamiana. Taxonomy (NCBI): domain Eukaryota; kingdom Viridiplantae; phylum Streptophyta; class Magnoliopsida; order Ericales; family Theaceae; genus Camellia; species Camellia granthamiana. The sequence goes on along the minus strand of CM069903.1, from coordinate 41,543,867 downwards.
CGCGGGAGGAGTTATGGTCATTCACGGAGTCCAGACGGTCATCGGCGGCGGAGAGACTCACACGCCAGACGTCTGGAGAGCAAGTTGAAAGACCAAGATGTCGTCATCCGGCGAATGGCGGCAGAGATGGAGGAACTGAAGCGGCATGTCAAAGGGAAGGGTGTAGCTGAAGTGGGAGACCACAGTGAGCGCACCCAACCCTGCCGTTCAGGTAGTCAGAGTCAGCGGCACACTCCATCTATCTCCATTACCAGGAGTTACAAGGTTGGTGATTCTGATGTACGTGCAGAAAAGTCCAGAGCGCAAGATAGCACTTACCAGCCCTTCCGTCCGGCGACGACGTCGAGGTACACCTATTCCGCTCGATCAGAAGATTTGCGGGTAGTCTTGGAGGAACGGGCTCACCGGCGGGAGGCTCAGAGGATACTGGCGTTCCAGCGGTTATCCTACGGGGTTCACGCCAGCGAGGAGGTCGGAATGCCTCCACCCCGCCTAGCAGCGCCACTTGTTGTAGATTCCGACTTGGCAAGGTTGAGCGCCACCCCTTTCTCCCTGGAAATAGAGACAACACAGCTTCCAGCGGGCTTCCACCAGCCAAAGTTCACACTTTATGACGGGAAGACCGATCCTTACATGCATGTAAGCCACTTCCGACAGGTCATGGCCGGACATAGGCGGAATGATGCTCTTATGTGCCTCATCTTTCCATCAAGCTTAGGCGAACTGGGCTTGAAGTGGTTCGAAAGGCTGCCGGAGGGGAGTATAGAGAGGTGGCATCAGTTGGCCGAAGCCTTTGTGACGTGCTTCAAGACCAACACCAAAACGCCAAAGGAAGTTGATCACCTACTGAGTGTCAAGATGGAACCGAGCGACACATTGAAGGCATACAACTCTAGATATTGGGAGACCTTCAACGTGATCGTGGATTGCCCGGTCAACCTTGCCATCACTCAATACAAGCGTGGTCTCCCCGTCGGACATAGACTGCGGGACTCGCTTACCATGCACCAACCGACGTCCATGGGCCAGCTCATGCAGCGCATCAATGAGCACATCCGAGTAGAGGATGATGCGTCAGCATCTACCGTAAAGGTGACTCCGGTAGCAACAGACAAAAGGTCGGCTGGCAAGGTGAACGCAGTCGGACAGGAGTCCAGCCGCTCAAGTGGCCGCGCTGAGGAATCGGACCGTGGCTCAAACCGCAAGAACCGGGGTAGGGGACATCAGAATGACCGGGATGACTACCCCCGCAATGATGTGGCCGATGCAAACAGAAGGTTGAAGGCAAGGACAGGTATAACCACTGTCTTCAAGATTCCAATCTATTGCATACTTAGTGAAATCCGTGACGAGGAGTACATCCGGTTTCCTGCTAAGTTGGGCGATGGACAGAAGGGCTACAATCCGCGGTATCGTTGCACATTTCACCGGGAGCGAGGCCACCGGACAGAGGATTGTTTGCCTTTGAGGCAACACTTGGAAGAGCTAGTCGCAGCCGGACACTTATATCTTTACATTGATGGGGGCGTAAAGGCGAATCAGGCTCCGGTTGATCCCAGAGGACAGGATGACCGAGATGCCCCACCACAGGGAGTTATTAATGTCATCCACAGCATAGTGGAACCGGCGCGCGTTTGCGAACTCCGGGGTATGATCAAGAAGGCGGAACACATGAGGGAAGTCTTGTCGGTTCAGCCTGCGATCAAGAGGGGGAAGACCGAAGAAAAAGATGTGATCAGTTTTTCCTCACGGGATCTAGAGCGCATTCAGACGCCGCACAACGATGCCTTAGTGGTGACACTCCGCGTCAAGGAATTTGACGTCAAACGAATCTTGATCGATCAGGGAAGCTCGGTCGAGATCATGTATTATGATGCATTCAAGCAGCTCAAGCTCTGAGAGACAGACTTGGCTCCGGCAACTTCGCCACTGGTTGGTTTTAACTCGCAACCCGAGTGGCCTTTGGGGAAGATAATCCTGCCGGTCAAAGCGGGATCCGTGGTCAAGCAAGTAGAGTTCTGGGTGTTACATATGCCTTCCACTTACAACCTGATCCTTGAAAGGGGATGGCTTCACGCTATGCAGGCCGTAGCGTCGACCTACCATCAGGTGATGAGATTTCCCTCGACTATGGAGGCCATCGAAGAAATTTGGGGAGATCAAGTTATGTCCAAGCAGTGCTTTGTGGCAGTGAACGGAAGCTGAGCTGCCAAGGGCTTCGTTCAAATGATAGAAGGACCGGAAGACCGGGGAGTTCTTGATGATGTGGGCACCAAGGTAGAGGACAAAGCCGTGGAAGACTTGGTGGAGGTGCGAACTGATACGGAGCAGCCGGACAAGTTCTTCCTGCTCAGCTCCAGCCTTACTGCCCAAGAAAGAACCGAAATGGTTGAGTTTTTGATGAGCAATATCGAAGTCTTCGCGTGGTCGCCTTACGACATGCCCGGCCTCGATCCAAGTTTCATTTGCCATCACCTGAATGTCTTCCCCAGCGCGAAGCCAATCATTCAGCGAACGAGGAGATCGGCGCTGCATCACGCCGAGGTAGTCGCGGAAGAGGTAAAAAATTTGCTGGAGGCACGAGCAATTCAGGAAGTGCACTACCCTCGGTGGATTTCTAACACGGTAGTGGTGCCCAAGAAGAATGGGAAGTGGAGAGTTTGTGTCGATTATAAGACCATCAACCGAGCTTGTCCGAAAGATAGCTTCCCTTTGCCTAGAATTGACCAGCTCGTGGACTTGACTGCTGGTCATAACAGGCTCAGTTTCTTGGATGCTTACCGCGGCTACCATCAGATTGCCATGCATGGGCCCGACCAAGAAATCACCTCCTTCACAACTCCAAGAGGGCTCTTCTGTTACCGGGTCATGCCTTTTGGTTTGAAGAACGCCGGGGCAACCTTTCAGAGAATGGTGACCAAGATGTTTGCTCCTTTACTAGGTCGGACAATGGAGGCTTACATTGATGATATGGTGGTTAAAAGCCGGCATCAAGCAGACCACTTGTCCGACTTGGCCGAGATGTTCACTATTCTCAAGAAGCACAAGTTACGCCTGAATGCGTCTAAGTGTGCCTTCGGCATGGGTTCCAAAATTTTTTTGGGATTCCTAGTCACAAACCGGGGCATCGAAGCAGACCCCGCACAAATCAGAGCCGTACAAGAATTGAAGCAGCCCAGTTCGGCTAAGGACGTGCAGCATCTGGCCGGAATGGCCGCCGCGCTTAATCGATTCATAAGCCGGTCATCAGATCCCTGCCATCCTTTCTTCAAAGCATTGAAATCAAAGTTCTCATGGGATGAAGAGTGCGACCGGGCTTTGGCCGAGCTCAAGGAATACCTGTCTTTAGCGCCATTGTTGGTCACGCCGCAGCCTGGAGAAGAGCTTTACTTATACCTGGTCGTTTCCCAGCACGCAATTAGTGCGGTGCTTGTCCGGGCTGAAGGAATCAAGCACCTCCCTATCTTTTACGTCAGCAAAACCTTGCTACCGGCGGAGTCGAGGTACTTGCCGTTGGAAAAGCTTGCGTTGGCATTGATGATGGCTTCAAGGAAGCTGGCACATTATTTTCACGCGCCATACCATCATCGTTCTGACCGAGTTTCCTCTTAAGGCTTTGTTTGAGCGGGCAGACTTTTCCGGTCGGATTCTCAAGTGGGCGGTCGAATTGGGATAGTTTGATGTCAAGTTCCAACCGCGCACAACCATCAAAGCTCAGACCTTGGCCGATTTCGTTGCCGAATTCTCTCTTAGAACTCATCCGGTGTGCCCGGTCAATATTGCCGCGGCAGATGAGAAGGTTAATGTGAGACCAACCGAGATACGACAACTTGGTGGCATCGGCGACGCGGAATTGGCGCGCCCCACCGAAGTACCTCCAGTCAGTATGATTTTACGGACTGGTGACGCGTTGACGGAGACAAGTGTCACCGACCAACTTGCTCTGTCCGGTACCGCATCACCAAGGGGGGAAGAAATGAAACCACTCAGCGCAGAACCTGCGGCCGGCATAATACCGCAACCTGGTGATTCGCCTACGGACTTGGACATTATAGATCAACTTGCTGAGTCCGCCGCCGAATCACCAAGGGGGGTTGAGGTGGAACCAAACGACATAGAAGTTGAAGCCGAACAGCCGAGTAGCCTTGCTCAGAGCAACTTTCAAGCCTCTCAAGACCCATCAGATTGTTGGAAGCTTTTTGTGGGAGAGATGTGGAAACTTTTTGTCGATGGAGCATCGAACCGTCACGGTGCCGGTCTGGGCATTGTTTTGATTTCGCCGGACGGCTTGACTATTGAACATTCCATCACCCTCGGTTTCCCGGCATCTAACAATAAGGCTGAGTACGAGGCGCTCTTGGCCGGACTCAAGAGTGCGCTCCAGATACAGGCATCCGAGGTAATGGTGTACAACGATTCCCAACTTGTGGTTAACCAAGTCTCTGGGATTTATGAAGCAAAGGATGACAGAATGGCAAAGTACCAAGCTCTGGTCAGGGAACACATCAAGCAATTTCAGGCAATCAGAGTCCAACAGATTGGCCGCGAAGAGAACAGCCGAGCAGATGAGTTGGCCGGCCTTGCTTCAATGGTTGATAGTACATATCCTAACCCCCTGTTGATTGAATTCCTTCCACGGCCCAGCATTGAGAATGCCGGGCAGACGGATGTTCTCTGCACCGCGCTAGGTCCTTCCTGGATGGACCCCATACTCAGAGACCGGACTCTGCCAACCGACAAGAAAGAAGCGCACAAAGTCCAGATGAAGTCAGAGCGGTTTTGGCTCTCCCCATCCGAAGCGTTGTATAAAAAATCTTTCACCGGTCCCTACTTGAAGTGTGTTCACCCGAGTAGTGTGGAAGCCTTCTTGTGCGAAATTCATGAAGGCATTTGCGGCAGTCATATAGGGGGCAAGTCCTTGGCCTACCGAGCTATTTCGCAGGGCTTCTGGTGGCCATGTATGCAGGCCGATGCACAAAAGTATGTCCGCAAGTGTGAAAAATGCTAGAAATTCGCCCATCAGATCCATCAGCCAGCCAGGGAACTTCTTCTCCTCACCAGTCCTTGGCCTTTCGCTATGTGGGGGCTCGATATAGTCGGGCCATTACCAACCGCACCAGGCAACCGGAAGTTCTTCATCGCGGCCACAGATTACTTCACCAAATAGGTTGAAGCTGAGCCCTTGGCAACAATCAAGGAGAAAAACGTGAAAGCGGTTTGTCTGGCAGAATATGGTCACGCGGTTCGACGTCCCCAAGATTTTGATCTCTGATAACGGCACTCAGTTTGACGGTTGCCTATTCAGAGGATTTTGTGAAGATCTAAGGATTGAATTCTACAACTCCACTCCGGCTTACCCGCAGTCCAACGGTCAAGCTGAGACATCGAACAAGACTATCCTGGATGGGTTGAAGAAACGGCTGGAGAAGGCAAAGGGCAAATGGGCTGAGGAACTACCCAGCGTCCTTTCGGCATACCGAACAACCCCGCGGCGATCTACCGGGGAAACTCCATTTGCTTTGGCTTATGGCATGGAGGCTGTCATACCTTTGGAAGTCAGCATGCCCACCTTAAGAAGTGAAAATTTTGAGCCCGAGCTGAACGCCGAGGCTGTTGCCTTGGAACTAGACCTAGTGGAAGAGCGTCGGGAGAAAGCCCTCATCCACGTGGCCGCTTACCAACAAGAGCTCTCAAGGAAGTACAATAAGACCGTGCAGCCCAGACCGTTTAAAGTAGGTGATTGGGTTTTAAGGAAAGTGATGGGAAATACCTTGGTGCCAGGTGAAGGCAAACTAAGGGCAAATTGGGAAGGACCCTACAAGATCACCGGTCTGGCGGGCAAGGAGGCATACCACTTGGAGGATCTGGATGGTAGAACAATACCCCGGCCATGGAATGCGACCAATCTCAAACTGTACTATTTCTAGCTTTTGTTTTCTTTTCGAGCAAAGGAATTTTTTGCCCTACACTTCAGAATATAATTCTTTTTGTCAATATATAGAAGTGTCTGTTTTTGCCTTGGCATTTTTATTGTTGCTTTTAAAGTGGGACTCCCAACCGAGATGATTTACTCCGGTTGGAAGAGTTGATGACTTGTTCAGCTTGGAACTCCCAACCGAGATGATTTACTCCGGTTGGAAGAGTTGATGACTTGTTCAGCTTGGGACTCCCAACCGAGATGATTCACTCCGGTTGGAAGAGTTGATGACTTGTTCAGCTTGGGACTCCCAACCGAGATAATTTACTCTGGTTAAAAGAGTTGATGACTTATTCAGCTAGGGACTCCAGCAGCCGTGATGGTTTACTCCGGTTGGAAGAGTTGGTGACTTGTTCAATTTCAAATGCTCGATCGAGATGATTTACTCTGGTTGAATGAGTTGATGTTTTGTTCGACTTAGGTGTTCTCAGCCGAGATGATTTGTTCCGGTTCAGAGGGTTGATGTTTTGTTCAACTTATGTGTTCCCAGCCGAGGTGATTTGTTCTGATTGAAGAAGTTGGTGATTTATTCAACTTTGCTGATCCAACCGAGATTGGTATTCCGGTTGAAGAAGTTGGTGATTTGTTCAACTTTGCGGTCTCAACCGAGATGGATATTCCGGTTGAAGAAGTTGGTGATTTGTTCAACTTTACTGATTGCACCGAGATGTTAATTCCGGTCAAAGCCAATTGGTGATTTGTTCAATTTTGTGATTTAAACTGAGATGTTTTGCTGAAAGTGGAATTGATGACAACCGTGCAAACACTTGCTGAAATTAGAACTTTTCATTGATAAAAAGTGTGTACAAAAGGTGGGGAACTTAGCTCGGTTACAGTTGTAGACAAAAAGCAAAAACAAACCTAGGCTAAGGGGGAGAGATCAGGGAATTCCTCATCTGCTTCTAGGTTGACAGTTGCCGTCTGGTCCTGGACACCGGTCCCAGTCTGGCCGGGCTGCTCCTGCTCGGTTTGGTCATCTCCCTCAGCGTCTGTCTCGACCTCTTCCTCAAGTCCTTCCTCGGCCTCAGCTTGCAGCCTGCTGAAGACGTCATTGGCATATGGAATGAGGTAGGTCGGTAAGAAGACAGCCGGTGGAGTGGCAAACACGTCAGTGTCAGGACCCTGACCGAGCTATTGACAGGCAGCCTTCCATCCAGCTTTGAAGTATATGTCCTGAATGGCAAAGACTTGTTTCTTGTAGTTTTCCTCAGCTTCGTTGAAGCTGGCGTTGTTGGCGTCTTCGCAGTCTTTCTTCTTGGACTTCTTCAACGCATCAAGCTCGGCTTGGAGCTCATCCTTATTTTTCTCGGCTGCTTCAAGTTGACCGAGCAGCCGGTTGTTGTTGGTGTTGGCGACTTCAAGTGAGGACTTTGCTCGGCCAAGCTCGGTTTGGAGGCTTTGGACTTGGCTAGCAGTGTCAGCTGCCTTTTGCCGAAGTCGGTGGATGCGCTCCATGACTAAGTGTTGTTTTTGGATGGCCTGCAAAAAGGAAACTTGATCAGAGGAGAAACCGTGCTAACAGTTGTGAAAATTTCAGAGGCAGATTGAGACTTACCCTGGCCATTGACTTGACGGATGACTTTACCAACCGAGTGTCAGGAACATGGTCGCTGTCGACCACGTCGCTCGGTAGAAGAAGGGCCTTGGAAAGATCGTAAGCGAGCAAGTGCTCTTTGTCGCCCTTGATCGAAGCCGTCACCAGGATGTCTTGTCCCCGGTGTTTCAGCTGCGGTCGCCAGATCGGTATTGGATCAGTTGTGGCAGTTGGTTGTTCGGTGGTAAGCTCGGCCACCAGGTCGGCAGACGGATCTGCGCGAGCTTTTTTACCAGCCCGGCGCGGAGTAGGTTCCTTGCTAGACTGCCCGGCAGCTGGAGAAGCTAGGGTGACCACGGCACCGCTTGATTGACCGGCGGCTGGTGAGCGGGTGACTACGCTCGGTATCTCGGCTGAAGTGGCGGTGAGCAGGTTTTTGATTCGGCTTCGTTTGGCCATCTCTTGCTCTTCCGTCAACTGGATTAGCGGGACGTCAGGCAAAGTTGGATCAGGAGGAGGCGATGGAGCACGAAGAAAGTCTGTAACTCTACTCCGGCGGGGAGCAGAATATCTGTATGTTGGAGTGTAACCGAGCAGCTGGTTGCAATCTCGGTCGCGGTATCGGAGCGCGGTCCTGATGGCCTCTACATTGGGGAATTGGTAGTTTGCTTGCAAGGCTTGAATCGCTGCAAAAGAAACAAGAAAAATGGTTAAGTACAAAATGATATAGAAAGCCAGTGGACCGAGCAAAGTAGCATGGCTTACTTGTGGAACCGAAGTTCTTACTTATGAACCAGCCCGGTACCTCGACTGTTTCATAATTGCCAGACACCCAGAAGAAATCGTCGTCATGCAAGTCTTTGTCTAGTGTGCCGGTCACAATTTTTTCTTTGCCCGGCCTAATCTTAAGGTAGTAGGCGAGCCCGTCACCGGTGTGCCCTAAGGTGTATTGCCGCAGAATCTCGGCTAAACCCAGGTTTATGCCTAGCTGGTTGTTTAATTCATGCACGCCGTTTATTATTCGGTAGGTGTTGGTGGACACTTGGGTGGGCGCTAACCCGGTCCGGCGCAAGAATTCGGTGATTAGGGGGTTAAGCGGGAAACGAAGGCCTCCTTCGATGATGGACAGCACGGTGAAGGGGCAGTCTTCTGATCTGCCCCAAGGCGTTGTTTTTTCTTCTGCCAGTTCAAGATAGACATCGGCCGGGATGCAGTACTCCTCCCTGAACGCAGCCAGCCCGGCTGGAGTATCCACTAGGAAGCGGAATTTCCCCATTTATGGCTGGCCTCAGTTAGCTCGGCTGAGGGGTTTGGCACTGAGGTAATTGGTGGTTGCTCGGTCTTGGAGAGCCTCAGGAGTGGTCAGTGGTCCCCTTGGACTCTGCAGGAAAAGGATGACAAGTGTAAGTGTGAGCGCGGTCGCGCGAAACGAGCTTGACTTTAGCTCGGTCATTAAGAGTGCCAAACCACCTCGGTTGTAAAGCCTAACCAAGGAGCTCGGTCGCCCAAGCGGACCAGATATTAGCCCGGTTGAGCGGTCAAGTCCTCTTATTATCACGGTTTCAGCTAAGGTTGGGACAAACATGTTATTTGCTCGGTCAGATTGGTTTTTTGGATCAAATGAAGACCAGGAGCCTGGTCCGCCCCAGTTCTTCAGTGTTCTTCAGGAAAAATGAAGAACACCATGAACAGTTGAGGGTTTGGGTTGGTTTTTAGTGCCCAAGTCCTAAAAGCTACGTTTTAATGCCCTAATGTGTGAAATATCAAAGGAAATGACGATAAAAGAGAAGTTTGGGGGCTTACCAATATAGGGCAGTGGCTTCTTCTTCTTCGAGCGCGAGTTCAGGAACGGCAAAGGAGAGGCAAGAGCTCTAGATTGCTTGGAATGGCAGTGAGTCGGTAGGAGTGAAAGGAAGATGAGGGGGGCATGCTTATAGAGGTGGTGAGGCCGCCCAAATTCAAATTCGAGGGGACGGTTGGATTGGCTGCTCGAGGACCAATACAGGAATGACACGTGTCCCCATTAATGGCAGCGCCGGAGTTGAAGAGACAGGAAAGGCAGACGAGGCGACGGCCGAGGAATCAACCGGGATTGTTTTGAAGACATGCGCTTCTACTAGCCCGGCCACTAACTAGTAAATCAACGACCGAGGAAGTATTATCCCGGTCAGGGTAGGTAATCCCGGTCACGCTTGCGCGGACGGAATTAAAGGGCAATTGAGAGGGAGATTTATGATCATGGATTGGGCCGTGGTGTTAGCCAGACAGATTTGGGCCGGACAAGATTGGGCCGGAGTATTTTGGCTCTAATATTGGGATTGGGCCGTGGTCTTGCTCGGTAATGGCAAGGCCTTGACTAAACTGAGCTATTTGGCTTCGTAGAAAGGGAGCAAGTCGAATATTGTTTGACGCCAGGTACCGCGCAGCTTAACCAAGCTACTAGAGTTTGCCCGGCAGGAAGGTCGAAGGAAGACGGGCGCGAGCTGTTCTGAGCTCGGCTTTGTCGGAATGCAGCCAAGCCCGGTCTTTCTTGAGCTTGGTTATTGGGGCACTTGGGCATGAAGTGCGCCGTGGCCGTTGATAGCCGAGATAATGTTGCCCGGCTGCCGTACTCCCAGCAGAGTGGGCTAGCCGTTGGGTTAGGTGATGTTCAGCAAGGTTTATGCTGACAGATGGGATATCAGAGCTACGTGTCAGGAGGTGACTGGGAGTGGATATGGGGCGTAGAGGGTATAAAAGCATGTCTGCGCCCCCCATACGAGACGGACGAATACTTTGTAAGAAACTCTTACACTCAAACACTCTCCTCCCTCTCTATATCCCAAGGTGTGTGCTAACTTAATCGTCGGAGGGGTTTTCTGGCCACACACCGCCGGGTAGCTCACCGTCGTTGTGCTTTCAGGTGATCGGACAGAAACGGAGCTTGGAAGAAAGGAGTACGGACTTGCCGGAATATTTGCTCCCCGTACAGTTACCTTTGACAAATGGTATTATTAATCAATAATAAATCCTACTGTGCTACATATACATGATAGAAAAAATAACGAAGTATTGAATGGTGATACCATACCATTGGCATCACCCTTATAGTAAAAAAAATTTCCTCCTGAGCGGCAATCCAAACATATTCAAAATAAAATATGTTGATTACATTTATTTTAAGCGTTATTAATAGTATATTAATTTTAAATCTATATCATCTTAAAAAACAAGAAAAAAAAAAAAAAAATCCTCCAATGCTATACGTAAAAAATTGCTAAGAATTTGTAATTTATAAATCACATTCATTCATTCTAAGTGTGCCTATATTACATTCAATTTAAATTTTATATATTTTTCTGAACAAATACTATTTATAAAAGTTATCACATGATATTTCTAAACCTTACATGACAATAATAAAGACAAATTTTAAAAAACACTTCACCCATTGTGTAGTGTTAAATTTGATAAATAAAAATAAAGTTCTTATTTTGAAATGTGAATTTTTAAGATATTAAATTCTCACATAAATCTTCAAATAAATCTGGCTTTTCTATAGTTTCTGGGGCCATTTAGAAACCTTTTAAAAAAGTCAAAAATTAACTTTTAACTCATTTTAAATCATATCACTTCTCACAAAAAAAAATTCAAAAAAATTTTAAAAAAAATCAACTTTTAACCATATTTCCAAAACACCGCAGATAATTTGTATTTGAACTGGATGATATAGTTAAAATGTATGGATCATGGCACGTTATTTATGCAAACGATTGTTGTGATTTCACCATAAACGCAAAAGCCGATGAAAATCTCAAGAATCTTATATGTACACGTGTAGTCTTTTTTTGTTTTTTTTGTTTTCCCTCGAAATACACATGTAGTCATGTACACCAAGATGTATCTTAAATTTTAGAGAAAGACTATAGTATGCGCCTTATAATTAAAGAAAAATGATATAATTTTATATTTTATCAGTCATAATTAAAAAAAAATCATAATCAAACAATACATAAGGCATAACTAAAGATTTCAGACCCACCCAAAAAAAAAAACTAAAGATTTCAGGAGTTATAACTAAAGAAAAAAAGAAAAAAAGTAGTCATAACTAAAGAAAAATGTAATATAGCTTAAGAGTGCATATAGTAGAATTTCCCTAAATTTTAATTATTACTATAACAATCAATTGAAACTTAAAATAAATTAAATTTCTTGTTAAGATTTCAAAATTGCACCTCAGAATTTGAGAAATTCCATCCCAAACCTGAAAATAGTGAAATTTGATCTCAAATTTCTCGATTTTTTACAAAAACCGAGAAACTTTTTTGTTTTGAAAACAAAGAAATATCTTATCTAAAATGAGAAAATTCAATCCAAAACTGTGAAAGTTCATTTCAAAAACTAAGGAAATTGATCCCAAAATTGATAGACTTCATCACAAAATTGAGAAACTGGGATGACATGAAACTGCGATATTCCATCCCAAAATTTTAAGTTACACAAAACTGAGCAATTTCTCATTTTTAAATTAATTTTTTGCGTAAATTAGAGTGAACTTCTCGTATAGAACTCATAAATCTCTCACTCAACCGTGACATATACTTTGAGGCAACAGAGATTGGCATACAAATAAGAGAAATGGTGTACCACAAGGCGTAAGCTTAACAAAACACCATCATCGAGAGTTGCATGGAAGCTCGAGCAGCAGGTTGGTCATCCAAACATACTCTATCTTGTTGACATTCTTTTCATATGTACCTCATTTCAAATCACTATTTGGTTATTTTCTCCTCTTTGTAGATCTGATCGCGATAATTTCATGAATCCCTGTGAAGCAAAAGAATATGGGTTGGTAAGCTCGGATTGGTGGCCCCTAGCACCTCCACCCAAAACCAACGCATGGGATATTTGGAAAATTGATGGGAGCAAGAAAGCAAGGAAGAATTTGCCCAGGAGGAAAATGTTTTACATAATGGATACAGAGGTGTGGTTCATGAAGTGCCGAGGAGAGAGGCACAGAAAGAAAATTAAATTCACATCAGAAAATTAGGATTCTGTTCCAATGCTCTGACAAACTATAATAGAATAGCCTAAGCTTTTATATTGTATTAATTAACAGGAAAGGAAAAAATAAAATGCGGAGAAAAATTTGGAGTTGACAATTCAAAAATATTTCATATACCTAAACATTATGTTCTGCGAAAAGGCGCATGTAACAACAGAAATTCAGCATGGTACCTTCCTCAAAGCTTTCATTCAGAATCCACTCCAGAAGCACACAGTTCCAATGCACACAGTTTCCTAGATCTGGCATCTTACTCACCAACCTGTTGTTTTGTTCCATCACAGTCAATGTAGAGGTGCTCAACTGAAGTGACTTGCAGGACTTCCTCAGATAGAGTTGACAGAGTCATCATCACTCTCACTGTCACTGCTGCTGCTCCCACTCCCACTCCCGCTCCCACTTCCGCTTCCACTCCCACTTCCGCTACTCTCACTCCCACTGCCGCCACTAGAGCTTGAAGTTTGCTCTCGTCTTTCCTCTGCATTCACCTGTGCTCTAAGGGCTTCTGCGGCATTACGACCCTTATCCTCATCGTCACTGACATCTACTTCAGCAATCTCATCATCTGTATCATTTTGATGTGGTACATTAATGTCAATACCGGTGTGGAATTCTTTTTCAGCATCGTTCCCGCCATTGCCTGCTTCACCACCATCTTCATCGTCATTGACTATGTCTATCTGTTCCTCCAAGTCATCATTCTTAAGGTTTGGTGATGCAATAAATGGATCTGGTCGGGCAGATGGATAATCGACAACCTTCTCATTTTTAGGTTTTGTATCTGTGGCAGAGAGACAAAAAGAGTTGGTGATTACCAGACTTAAATCAAAAAACAGATCCAGCTACAACCAGCTGTGGTTGTCAAGGCCATTGAGCAACAACAAAGCACTATGTACAACAACATATATCGATTCATTATCAATGATCATCCAAACACACCCTAAGTAAACCTTTTGCAATAAAATTAGACACGGCTGCAAATCCAGCTCAGTAGGAAAATCTTCAAGGCACTTGGTCTGGTGATGGTAACCTCTCTTGCTACAGCACTTGATGGGATATCGAATTTTTAAAATTATCACAAACTAAGGTATGCTTTTGCAATTGGTCTGGGACTCAACAACTGGGCACCTAACCGTCGCCCAATATTAAGCATAGTTATTTTTCTTCCTCTTCTACCTTCTCATTTCTTATTATCAATTGAAAAGTCACCAGAGCTCAATTGGTTATACAAACTTATAATAATAGCACCATGAAAAATGGGACACACATTACAATAAATAGCATAATGCCACAGAGAATAACTTTGAAGAGTCAAGTTCAGACAAACACAAGCCCAGCCGACTTATCAAACTGTCAAGTATGTATTGCTAAGGTAAAAATATTGTTTCTCCTTCAGTCACGTAATGCTTGTCTAGCAATCCACACAGTCCACACTCGATATGTACTTGAGCTCAAACAATTGGAGTTCGTATAATAATTTGGTCAATAATAACTGAGTAGTCAATCGAGTAACTAATTTTAGTGTTAAAAAACATACCTAAACTCTTGAAGTCACCAATTTCAATTCGTTCAATCTCAACCTGTACAGGTACACAATAAAAAGAGTATGCATCATTAGTATAAATGTAACAATAGGGACTTTATTTAGTACAAGTAGAACATTATAATTACAAAATAGGGGCCATTGCTTGGTGCAGTTGTAAAGCTCTGGGCTGCCAATTGTGAGAGAATTTGAGTTTGAGTACGAGGGCAGCCACTTTGTGCACATTATCCCAACAGCTCTATCGATTTTACCAGGGACCAACATAAGGGAATCACCTTTAACAATATATATTACAAATGCAATGCATTCATTATTGTTTTCTTCCTCTTCTCTTTTTCGTTTTTTTGTTTTTCTTTTTTAAAGAATAAAGAGAATCACAAAGTACTACAGATTTTTCAAAGTAACTAAATATTCCAAACACAAAAAAAAAAAAACCAGATCTGATTAAGCATATATAGACATACAGTATTGAACGAATACCCACAGTATACAGACAGTACAAAAACAATTTTCAAATGTAAGAAAAATTAATTCAACCCCATATGGACTATCATTTTGTATGGAAAGAAAAACATAGATTCCAAGATATGCCATCAACGTCCGGTTCAGCAGTTTTTCAGACGGCTATCAACCTTACAGTATGTAGTAAGCAAACAAGAACAGCCTTAACTTGTCAGGAAGATGAATCCAACATAATACGAAGTATTAACTTTTTCAATCGGAATAATATGGATGTTGCACTATCGAAATTACAATCCAGGGCATCATCAGTTGTAGATTTTATAAATAAATAAAAGTTCCCAGTTCAAAATAAATAAATAAACAAATAAAAGTTCAACGATTTGAGTCCCCGTTGGCTGGGGGTTTAGGAGACAGATTTGAGTGCAGACCTAATCTTTGGTCAAATATGACAGTGCCTGTTCTGATAGGTTTGAGCCCATAACCTCAAGTTTAATAAAAAAGTTGCCAAGTTGTCAAGTACTTACACTGTCTTGAAGTAACAAGAATTAAAATTGCTACAGAAGACTGTGGAATGTGTATACTCAAGAACAAGATAAAAATGTTTCTCAAGGTATATTATAAGGTCCTATTTTAACACAACATGAGAGAGAAAGAGAGAGAGAGAGATGTATTTCTAAATTCAGGTTATGGTGAAAGAACGGTCGACCAAAATAAAGCAAAATGGTTGCCACTCACTGTTGTTCAAACCTCATAATACAAATAAAAATGACACTGAATGCCCTGGAAGCATCTTTATTGGAGTTGCACTACTGTAAGGATACCATTCTATAAACAGATATTTGCAGTAAATGTTTACTAGAACTAACTTGATCTTCCAAAGTTGGTTTTCTCTTCATAGATTATGAAACTGTAGAACCAAAATTTAAACAATTTCACCATATTGAAAACTTACGGGCATTGAATGTGGTATGCTCTTGTTCAAAGACTGGAACTTAGCCACTTTACCGAGCGGTGGTGAACCAGATTCTATGGCTGGTCCAAGTGAAGTTGTTGCAGCTGCAGCAGCAGACTCACCAGGTAGCCGAACATGTCTCAACCGCTTTACTGCCCGATGCAACCGTTCCAACCGAAAGGTCTCACCGCCAAAGAATAAAACAGCATCATTTTCCTTGTAATCCTCGCTACTGCCCTCGAAGGTCACTTTTGGTTTTCCAGGTTGGTTGTTGTGGAATTCTACAGTAACCCTGTTTTCCTTGTTCTTATGCAGTGATCCGGGCTGGTTCTTATCAATTGAAGCCGGTTTAAATTCATCTGAAATATATTTAAAAATAAGAAAAACCAATTCAACAACCTTCTAAAATCCCAAGCAAGCTTTTTAACTGAAAAAGAAACGAATAGATGAATAAAAAAATCTCAAACCCCATGTTTTTATTGCTTTGGGTCTGGAAGAATTAGATAGAAACTGAAATGAAAAAATGTAACTTTTGGATTTGCAAGAACATATAGCTAAGCTAAGTCCAATTCCCCATAGCTAAACAGCAAAAACACAAAATGCAAACTTTCCCATATTATTTTTTTGTTTTTGTTTTCGTTACTCAGTTTCCTCAGCAAACAATAAGAGAAAAATATTTCAATTCGCATAAAACTACATTCTCAATCTTAAGAAGAAAAAAAAAATGGTACATTCTTTTCTTTCCTTCAGCTTTCTGGGCAACCAAACAGAATGAAATGGAAAACTAAGTACATACATACATACATACATATAGAGAGAGAGAGAGAGAGAGAAGTATACAACGTAAAGTGCAGAACTTGGAGGAGGGACGGTGGTCTTTGAAAGAGGAACCTAGGGTTAGGTTATACCAACGATCGGGCTGAGGAGCCGTGTTGGGTTCTTCATTTTTGTTGTTAGTAGCCATGGTGGTTTTCAAACTTTCTCAGACAACACTGCTCATGTCGAATTCGAAATCAATGAAAATCCGAAACCCCCTAAAAATTAGAAACCTTTTTAGGGCTTTTTCTTTTGTTGCAGAGAGAGAGAGATAGGTCGAAGAAGCCGCTGATCAATGGATGAGTTGGAGATGAGGGTACTTCCGTCTTTTCACAATAAGCTCGTTTCGCTAACGTGCGCTGGAAGGGCCGGGCCCACCGAGCACGAGGATTGCGTTGGCAGCAAAACCATCACTGCCGAAACCGCCAGCCAACGTCACAAAAGTTAGCATCATTTGAAAACGTAAAAAATTGAAATAAAAGATTGGATTTTAGCATATTTGAAGGAAATAAACATTAAATTTTACTTACCCAAAAAAAAAAAAACATTAAATTTTTAGTAAGCGTTTTTACCAGTAAAAGATAATTCGTCATAAATACCTAAATATTACAATCTGTTACAGATAAGATTTTGTCAATCTCAATTCAACTTTTCCAAGAGAATTGACCAAAGTTTTCTTTCTATTTTTTTTGTTGGTTGAGATTCTTGTCATCTGAGTTTTTGAGAAATGCAGCGGCAAGACGGAGCATGTAAAGACGTCAGAAAAAATGTTATGGTAATAAAATTTGAGAAATTGTGCAAGGTACACACCAAACCAATTTAAACGTGAAATGAAAAAGAATAGAAAGGTAGCGTGATAAGATCTAGGATTGGGGATTGATTGTAGAACTGGAAAAGAGAGGGAAGAGAGGCATTGACAAATCAAAAATGTTAGAAATTTCAAAAATTCTATCAAAAGTTTTACCGAATGTCTCACATGGGTGTGGGACCCACATGGGACCCACATTGTGTGGGTCCCACACCCATGAGACATTTGGTAAAACTTTTGGTAGAATTTTTGGGGTCTGTAGCATTACTGTTGACAAATTGCATTTTATAAAAAAAATGACACAGATCATTATGATAGACGTACGTAAATAGATAATTTTATTAAAGTTCTCTAATTGGATAACGTGACAATATTATATTGAATGTCTATATTTAGAAATTTACAAGAGAGTCGTAAATAAGTTACAACTCCAAGGTTGGCCTACAAGTCCTGATAATAAGTTCCACGTTTATAATTTATAGGCTATTGTGTATATCACTTAAAAAATATTAATTCAATAATTATAATTATATGATTTTGTTATATTAGTTCATGATGTTAGCTTTAAAAATAAAAATAAATAAATAAATTTGAAATCAATTGTTCAATTTTTAAGACAAATAAATTAATTTTTTAAAAGATAAATAGATGAAAACTTTTTTAAAATAAACATATCGAAATATATGATTTTAAAAATATTAATTTATTTTTTAAAAATAAATATAACAAAGTCATGCAATCAATATACTTTTTTTAATAAATAATATACACATAGCTTATAAATTAAATAACTTTAATAATTAAAGTGAGACCGAAAAAAATACATGTTTCTAAATGAATTGAAAAAAAAGTCCGATCTTAATTTGCACAATACAATCTATTGGTACAAATTATAAGATTGTTTATAATTTTATTTATTTATTTAATTGAATAATTGTGTGCCAAAGAGTATTTGGTGTTGTTTATTTTCAATAAAAATAATTTTAAAAAAATTTATTTAAAAGTTATTTTACTTTTATCTTTTATTTTTTTATTACTAGCACATTTTTCTTTTTTCTCTTTTTTTTGTTTGTTGGTACCCGAGTCTCGAGACTTGTTTTGCCTATAAATACCCCAAGTACGTGACTGAGATTTGCGGCACAGGCACTCCTTTAGAGAAGAGAAGAGAGAGAGAGGGATAGAGCGAGCGAGAAAACTTGCAATGGCAAGATTTTCTGTGGATAAAGAAGATGATTCCGCAGGACCTAGCAACAATCCGTGGTCCAAGAAACAGAGAACCACCACCACCTTCACTCGATCACCACCAGCACCAGCACCAGCACCAGCACCAGCACCGGCACAAGAACAGCCACACCACCCACCCAACCTAGAACCACAACTAGTTGAAGACTACGACGACGACGATGAAGAAGTTGAATCCGAGTACGAAGACGAAGAAGAAGACGAACAGGTAGATGGAGAATCCGAAAACGACGAAGAGGAAGACGGAGAATCTGAATACGACAACGAAGAAGATGGAGAGGAAGATGAAGAGGAGGAGGAGGATCAGAACGAGGCGGGACACCCATCGAATGGCGTCGCATGCAACGACGATCGCGAACGCAACTCCGTTTCCGTAATCCTAACCGACCCAGACGTGCTCGATTGCCCCATCTGCTTCGATCATTTGAGCATTCCTGTCTATCAGGTCCGTTCTCTCTCTCTCTCTCTCAACCCCCTTTTACCTCTCTCCATACGATCGCTTTGTGTTTTTTTCTTTTACAAACCCTTGATCTCAATGTGTCTATTATTTCTGTATGTTGTGCAATTGAAGTAGCATCTGTGTTATCATTTTATGAAATCCTTATTATTATATAGTGTGATTCCGGGTGTATCATCTAGTAATAATCTCAGGTTGGATCGATTAATTGCCATACAAATACTCAAAATTTACTCATATCAAATCAAGGAAGGTTACTAATGAATAAATCAGGGAAAAGTGTTGGGCTTGTTCTTATTAGAGTTGTAGTGGGAAAAGGATTATTGTGAAAGGCACGATTTCAAGCTATAAAACTTTAAAAAGCTACTACAAGAAATAAATTGCTGAAAAACTTGTTAAACAAGGACTTGCTGTCTTTGCTATCTTTGAGTTGAGTAGAGAGGTTCACGTGCGGTTTGTTTTGGCCATTGGTTTACATTTTTTTGGCAAAAGGCACCATCACTACTAATTCCAGTGCTGCATGGGTTATGCTCTTATGGCATTTCTGTTTCGTGCACATTTATTGTGGTGATGATCAGTGGGGATTGCTTTCCAAACTTCTCGCCCCCGCCCCCCACGCGCACACCCCCACGTTGAAAGCTTGTTTTTCTTATGCATGCTTGTTTATGGAAAGACACACGTGCTATTTGGTTGGGGGCGTGGGTGTTTCACTATCCATTGCATTTATCTTATACTTTGATCGATGGAATCTTAGTTGAATTTTTTGGAGTCTTTTATGTCGTTTTCGAAGGAAGTTAATAATAACGAACTTTATGGGATATTGTTCTATAAGCAACGAGACAACTGAAAATTGGGGGTTTTGATTCATTAAATGGGCGTGGAACTCCCTTAACGTTGATTTATTCTATTATTTATTTTGGTCTTAATAATCCTGAGTAACTTTTTCTCATTTTTTTGGGGTAGAAGAGAGTTAAATGATTTTAAGAATCAAATCATTGTCATTTATTATACTTGGTCAAGAAATCTCAAAATACGAGTTATATGGTTTTGCACAGGAGTTTAACTTGTACATGGCGCTCTCATAAACCCCCTGCTTTACAGACGACCAATGGAATGTTGCCACCTCAACAAATTTGTGATTCCACCAAAAATTTCCATCCATTTTACGTGCACTTGCCCTTTTGTGATAACCTCCTTCCTATGTTTCCCTAAAATGCTATCGCCCATCTTTGGTCACCTTCGTTTCTCCTCGGCTGCAAACAACAACCACTGCCACCGACCTCCCTTTCTCTCTCTCCCTCTACCTTCCCTCTCTTCATCAGCCCCACCACCCTCCACTCCCGTTGCTACCATCCCTGTCCAACATTGGAGAGAATGGTGTGATAGTCGGGTTGGGAACCTGTGTGCCACACGTGCCGTCACCAAATTGGTCATTGCTGGGGGTTGGGTTGAGGTGGTGGTAATTGGTGCTGGGGTTGGGAAAGAGGGGAAGGGGAGGCAGAGTCGATGGCATTTTAGGAGAAAAGATTGTAGTTATCACATAAGAGTGGGTGAAATTTTTTGGTGGAGTTCACAAACAAAATGATGTGGCAATATTCTATTGGGTGTTTGTAAACCAGGGCGTTACAAGAGCACCGCAAATTAGTTAGATTCTTTTGCACAGATGATCTGTTGTATAGGGGCTGTATCTGCTCTATCTTCAATTCACTGGTGAGCATTTTTGGTAGACTATAGCCGGCTTCAATGGATGGGGTCCCTGAGTTATGTGTTGACAATAGATTTAACAGCCAATCATTCTAGGGATAACATATGAAACAAGACCTCAAATCCTTGTGATACTTGGGTTATTATTTCCTTGGAGGTGTTCTCGCTGCATTTGGATCAGTGTCTTTCACCAGGAATGTGGTCTATATGTCTGCTTGCTTTCGTCAAAATTGATAACTTTTATGCAATTGGTTTTCTATTTCTCCCTATCATCCACTGCAATTGGAATAGTCACTTTGTATACAATTTTTAATCTTTCCATTGACTCATTAAGGTTTGTATACTTTGGACTTTTGGTGGCAAACTCTGTTAGTATGGTAGAAGTTGTGTTCTTAACTCAGATTGTCATGACTTTCTATGAAAACTTTTGGGAGTATGAATTTCTTTTATAATATCGGATATGCACATGTAATTATTTAGTAAACAAAATGGTAAAAATGACACAATAAATATGATTCCATCAGCATTCCCGTACAAGATTTACCATGTTAATGGTATTTGAAGCTGTATGATGAATGTGCTTTTTGAGAAACTTCAGGTTTTTACATTTTTGCATACAATATTAGTTGTTGCGTAAGAAATCTGTATGTATTAATTTCCATGGGTGAAACTTCTGTGACTGCTTAATTGCAAGTTATGCCTGTGAATAATAGCCCTAATGTGGTTTTTTTCTTGCTACATCGAAATTTAGTGTGAGAATGGGCATCTAGTGTGCTCCTCCTGTTGCAGCAAGCTTGGAAGTAAGTGTCCTTCTTGCGCTTGGCCGATTTACTATCACCGTTGCCGGGGCATTGAGAAGGTTATTGAATCAGTCAAAATATCATGCCAAAACATGGAGTATGGGTGCGAAGAAACAGTGAGTTACAGCAAGAAACGTGACCACGAGGGGATGTGTATCTATGCACCATGTTTATGCCCACTTCCTGATTGCCCGTATGTTGGATCCTCCAAGCACTTATCCATACATGTCAGCAACAGCCATCCAAATTCTGTGAGGCAATTCTGGTACAACTGTCTCTTCCATATATATTTAGAAAAGCACCAGAAGTACCTTATTCTTCAAGAACAAAGTGAAGGCATAATTTTTATTCTCAATAATTGGATTGAACCCTTCGGAAATGTGGTCAATGTTAGTTGTATTGTACCAAGCTCATTGAATACAGGGTTTTCTTATGATCTCATAGCAACAAATGAGGACAGTTCTGTGAGACTACAATCTTTGACAGAGTGCATACATGAGCGGGCCAAACATCCTCCTCTGAAGAAGTTTCTTGTGGTTCCAAGTGATTTTGTCAGTGCTGCTGGGCAGCTCAAATTGCGACTCTGCATATGGAGGTATCATGTTTTTCCTCACATCTGAGGAGGTGATTGTGTTGTTTTAAGGTTATGGTAGATGTTGTGAACTGGCAGTACATTTCCCCTGGGAATTGACTAGGGCAATTGGGGTTTTTGTTCTAGCTTAAGTTAAACTTGCTTATTTTATTTATACCAGAAACCTTTTTATGCTGTAATTGTCAATTTTGATCTTTGCTTTTGGATAATCATTGGTCGTGTGTCTCTTGGTGGCTGATAATTTTTATATTTCTTGGTATTTTTTGTCTCTTATTTTTCTAGGTGAAAGCAATTGGTGCACAAATAAATTGCAGGAAATGTAAATGAGCCCTAGGAAAATTGGCACCGGAAATGATATGTGTGTGGGCTCACTGATTCTATTGATATGATTTGGTGTGTAACTTTGTGGTATGGTTTTAGCATTACTGTTTCGGTAGATGAGAATTGAGATAATAAGAACATAAAACTCTTCTTTTTGATTAGATGATCTGCATTTTGTTTTCAAGATATTCAGATACAGGGGAAAGCAGCTTGAGGGCAAAATAATTGTCCTTAAATAGCTCTATATTGTGCATCTTTTAATATTGCATGTAAATTGAGAAATTATTTAAAGCTCTTGGAGTAAGTTTTAGTGATACTTCAAATTGGTAGTTATTGGCCGAGGGAAGGAAAAAAGTTGAGACCTCTAAAGCTTCATCCCTAAATTTACATGTCAATTTTTTATTCTTGTAGTAAGAAACACATGTAACACAACTTTTACAACATCATTATAATTAAACTTATAAATAATATTTTAAGCTTCATCCGTTTTATCTAACCTTCCGATTTATTACCTGTCTTTGTTTAGAATGCCTTGTTGTGTGGTTAGAGAGATTGAAAGGCTTGAAGCTTCTTTCCTTTGGGGTGGGAATGATTTGAAGAGGAAGGTTCATTTGGTGAAATGGATTGAAGTTACTAAAAGTCTGAATCAAGGAGGGTTGGGAATTAGAAGAATTAAGGATGTCAATGCAAGTTTACTCCTTAAATGGTGGTGGAGATTTGGAAGTGAAGTAAATGCGCTATGGAGAAGAATGGTATGCAGCAAGTATATGATTGAGGAGGGTCACTGGCTCCCACCTATAAACTCATCAGCTAGACTTTCTAGAATCTGGGGAGATGTTCTTGCAGTTGCTAGGCTGAATCAACCTCTGGTGGAGTTCTTTGTCGAGAAATTTCAGATAAAGGCGGGCAATGGGGGTAGAATCAAATTCTGGTATGATAAGTGGCTTGGTGGTAGTTGCCTCAAAGATGAATTTCCTAGATTATTTAGTTTGTCAACAGTTAAAGATGGCTCACTGTCCTACTTTGTTGAAAGGAAATCCAGCTCCGGAGAATGGAACTTTTGTTTCCGTAGGCCAGTATATGATTGGGAAAAGGCGGAGGCAAACAGGTTGGCAGAAATGCTTTTGGAGATCCCTCCGATAAGACTGAATGAGGAAGACTGCCCTGTTTGGAATGGATCTATTGGCGACAAGTTTAAGGTCTTAGATATCTATCGGTATAGTGATTCCCTCTTGGGCCCTTCTCTCCAATTTAGTAAGTTTGTGTGGAATAATGATATCCCCCCCAAAGTCCAATTTTTTGGGTGGTTGGTCTGGAGGAATAGAGTGAAAACAGGGGTCTTTTTAAAACATATAGGTGTGCTAAACAGTGAGGCTACTGTGTTATGTGCTTTTTGCAAAGTTGAGAATGAATCTGCTCTGCATGTATTACTCCACTGTCCATTCTCTTGGCAAGTGTGGTCTGATGTAATGATTTGGTGGGGGTGTATATGGGTGGTGCCCAGGAATATTGATGGATTGTTTCATTGGTGGATAGGGTGGAATTATAAGAAATTAGCTAGGAGATTGTGGAGAGCCTTGCCATGTATTATACTTTGGTCCATCTGGAAGTTAAGGAATGAATGTTTGTTCAGTGGAGTGCAACCATGTGCATCTGAGTTAGGTGAGCTGATAAAGATCAGATTTGCCTTATGGGTTAAAGCTGCTGTAAAAAAGATCAGGTACTCTGTCTTGGATTTAACTATCAATTTGGCTCAGATTAAGGAATGCATTTGAGGAAGGCCATGGTTTGTGTTCAATTTAGAGCATGCTGAGTTTTGGATTCTGGATTGGTTTTGGGGCTGCTGTGTGTTTATGCTGCTGTGTGTTTATGCTGCTGTGTGCTAATCTGGATTTGCTGCTGTGAATCTGCTGTGTATATGATGCTGTGTGAATCTGTTTTGTATCCTTGATTATTTTTGGAGTTGTTTGTAGTTTGGATTGAGGATGCAGGACTTGTTTGTTTTGAATCTGCTGTGGAAATATGTGGAGTTGTGGTGTGATTTAATCTGTCTGAATCTGCTGCTGAGGTTGCTGGTCTGGTGTTGGGTGAAATGCTGTGTGTAGGCTGTGTGGTAATCTGCTGCTGTGAATTGGCTGTATGTTGTTATCGGTTGAATTTGCTGTTGTGTGGTAATCTGTTGCTGGGTATCTGTTACTCTGATTGGGTATGGAGGTGCTGCTGTGGGCTAATCTCTGAACTGCATTCTATTGTTTTTTGATTTTGTAATTGTGGCTGCCACTGTTGGTTTCTCACCAACAGGGTTTGGGTTTGGTGTTGCCATGTGATGGCTTGCATCTTCCCTCCCTTTGGTTGGTGTTTCTTTCCTTCTTGTAAGGTTTCCACCATCAATAAAGGGATTTTCGTTGTTGATCAAAAAAAAAAAAAAAAAAAAATATTTTAGAGGTCGTTACGTCTTGGTAATAGGATCCATGACTTATGTGTTGGTATCTCAAAGAAACCATATAAAATATATTAATTAGTAATTGGAATGGAACAAACTTTGTAATTTTTTTTTTTTAAATTTAAATTTTGGATTTGTGCATAAAACTAAAACCCAAAATAACCTAATGACATTGTGCTTGGTCTTCTAATTTTTCTCTCCTAATTAGTAATAGAACTAGTGCCTTTGGTTAAGTGGTTGTGTAGTATTATTGTGACGTGAGGTTACGAATTCAAATCTTATAAGCTGAGTTTGGTTAGAATAAAAGTGGTGGAAAGTGAATGAAATAAAGAGAACAAATAAACTACTTTCAAAGTTTATTTAACATGAAAGTAGTGAAAGTTGTATGAAACATGAATTTCCTGTACAATTCATGTTAACATAGATTTTAGTCCCTTACAAAAAATACATAAAAACCTAAGAAAGTTCAAATTTATTTATAAAAGTGGTTAATATTCGAAATTTATCTTACTTTCCTTCTAAAATTTTCATCTTAGGCAAATACATATGAGAAAATATATATTCTTCTCAATTTTTTTTTTCTTTCACTTCACTATTTGTCATTTACACCTTTTATTATTAAATTCTTTTGAATCGAACGGATCCATAGAGACCCATAGAGAAGAGTTTGACGCATTTTATGTTATCCCCTTTCCTTGCTAACAACTCACAAATTAAATTAATCCCTAATGATGTATACATGTGACAAAGAAGATAAAAGAAAGAACGATGCTGGAGCAAATGAGAGAAGCACAATGGTGGAGCAAATTAAAAAGATTCTATAAAAACGAAGACAGGAAAGCTTAATTTAGCTCAATCAACTTGATTTTATATACTTCAATGAGAGAAGAGTTTGTTTTGAATTTCACTTTAGTTTATTTTTCCAAATTTTAATGGCAGATGACGAAGGAACTACATTACAATCAAATTAAAAATATAAAAATCAAATTGTTCAAATTAAAATTACATATATTATAGTGACAATTTATTTAAATTACAAGGACTAATAATTTAATTTATCCTATTATTTATTATTTTTAAAGTGGTAAAAAAAATTCTCAAACAAGGGAAAAATCGATTAACCCTTTCAATCGGTTTATCTCTCCATGCCCGTATATCATGATTCGTTATCATTTGAATTATTTATATTAAAACTTTTTAAACTATTGAGAAAAATATCACTTTTAATTCTTTAAATTATAAAAATATATAAGTAAACTCTTTAAATTATTAAAAAATATCGCTTTTCTTTTTAAATTATAAAAGCGTATAAATGTTCTTAAGTTATAAAATAATACAAATTGAACCGTTAGCGAAATGGGTTAAATTAAAAAATACTAATAATTTAAGAAATCTATTTATATATTTTTAAATTTAAGATGTCAAAATAATATTTTTTAATAATTTTAAAATTTATTTATACATTTTTAAAATTTAAAAGGTTAAAACAATCCTGGTTAATAACAATTAGGGGTGTACGTGTAAATAATCCTTGTCATTTATCAGGAAACGAACCCAACGAAAAGGTACAACTCAAATCAGCAGAGAGAAACTCCATTGCCAAAAGCTCAACAACGTCTTCTCATCTTCTTCTCCGAATTCAAGTAGCTACCAACGTTCCTTGAATTCGATCGAACCCTAATCTCGACCCCTTGCTTGCGTTCGATCTCGCTGGACTGTCCTCCACTCGATCTCACTAACAGAACAATGGTTTGTCTTCTCAAGCCCTTTCGATTTCATTCAGTTACATATATGCATATCTTATCTCAATTCCATATATTTGTTTCATTAGCATTTTCTGTGAATAATTTTTGGTTTCTGGATTCAATCAAAAGTGGAGCTCTTTGTATTGGTTCTGCGATGCATTAGGGGTTTTTGTGAATTATAAACTTCAATATTGTGGGCCTTTTCTAGTAAAGTTCTTACTTTCTAGGACACAACATATGACATTGGTACAAGATGATGCAGATATGTTGATAGGATTTTTTGAGAAAAAAGTAAGAGATAGATGTAGTGATAGTATGATTTTTTTTTTTTTTTTTACACAAATCCACAAATATCATAGGGGACAAATTCACAGTTGTGATATAATCCGCGTCTAAATACTTAAAAGCTGAAGCTCAACAGAACTAAATTTTTTGTTTACATTGTGTTGGTCTTTGAAAATGAGGTGCTGGGAGGTGTAGATTGGGTGCAAGCTGAGACTCGGGTATTATGTGCGAAAAATGGTTGCCTCAAATGCAAATCCACTTTCTTAAGAGGTGTGCTAGAGTTTTTAAAAGACAAACTACTAATGTAGTGATTGCATTGCAGATTGTTGAATCCAAAATGAGGAACAATGTTGTTGAATTTAAGGATCCAAAATTAGTTTCTTTTATCTTTCCTTACTTTTATCTTTATGAAGAGAAACATAATGCAAAAGAAAAAGAACCAAAATTGGTGCTAGGAAGGTGAGAGTCTTTTTAAGAGAAGATTTAAGCACAGGGACTAGGAACATGAATAGCTTGATTGTATAGGGACCCAATTTTCTATTAAATTCAGAAATAATAAATTTCTAGAAATAACTCGACAACTTGCATTAGTTTCATTAAATTTCTTCTTCTTTTTTCTTTTTTCTTTTTCTTTTTTTAAAAGAAATTCTGCTTACTTTTAAAAATGGCTCAAAACTTCCAAACAGGGATAAACTTTGTTTAGTTCTGTTCTATGCCCTTTTTTAACACTAACTATCATGTATTTTTTGTCATTCTAATAGATGTGCCCTTTTGGACAAAAATTAAATATATGTGGGACGAGATTCTTTTTTTTTTTCTTTTCTTTTTTGATAAATAAATTTAGTGAGTGATCTGCAAAACACCTTTCAAAATTATATGCTTTAAGGTACCGAATGAAGGAGATACTGTGATGGGAAAGAGAAAGGGGGAAGAGCTTACAGTGCCTGAAGGGATTAAGAAAAAGAAGAAACAAGTTGCCACACCTCGTCCCGCATGCTCCTGGGTGCATTTTAGGTAACAGTTGGTTTCTTCAAAGTAAAAATGTGCATCCATAAGCATTCACTTTTTCAAATATTTACATTAAATGGTTAATGTTGTAGCCGAGAGTTTATTAAGGAGTATAGTGCTTCCCATCCCGAATCTTCAGGCCTGAAAGCTGTAAGTTGTTGAATTTCTTTCAAAATTTACATATTTCTATTTGGTGTTGAATAGTTGAAATGGTTAACCGTATGTGATTTCTTTTTGCCTTTTAGGCTACAAAGGCAGCTTCTGATGCATGGAAATCAATGAGTGTTGAGGAGAAAGCTAAATACACCAGGCGTGCCCGTGAAGTGTGGGATAACTACTTGAGCACTGCTCCTGCCCGTGTCCCAAAGCCGAGAAGACAGGTAAGATATTTCTTGAACGACTGTTTGCAATAATAACTCTGCCGGGGTTGCTTAACAGCTCCGCCGGTCCTAAGCCGGGTAAAGTAGGAGGGTTGTGTGTTAGGTAGCCGACAACCAACACGTAAAAAAGCCGCTCGGATCCTTTATGGTTTGGTTTGACTGTTTGCAATAATGTTTTGCACCACAGCACAAAACTCTTACAAATTCTTTGTTGCAGGCCAAACTAATCACAAGGTGCTCTCCTGGACGTTTATTCAATGTGTTACAACGCCTTTCCCCTGATCAAAAAGCTGCTGTGAAAGGCATGGGATTTGGTAGCCTCCTTGGTCTTAGATGTCGAACCCTCCGTTGCAGTTTGTGCCTTTGGCTATTAGAGAGGTTCAATACTGCACGAAGCAGCATGAATATTTGTGGTGAGCGCATTCCTTTATCACCACAGGATGTGGAACTCGTGCTCGGATTAGCAGCAAGTGGGAAGGATGTGGTGAACTCGGGTCCTGATGAACTAATTGCAGAATTGCGTCTTAGTTACACTGATTCAAATCGTGGGATATCGCTTCGGCTTTTGGAGGATAGGTTGGCAGCCCCAGAAGCAGGAGATGATTTTAAGAGGTCGTTTGTCCTCTATGCATTAGGCACTCTTTTGTGCCCTACAGCAAGGCTGGATGTAAGTCCTTCTTTCCTCCACTTCTTGATAAATATGGATATCATCCATCAGTACAACTGGGGAAAGTTCTTACTTGACCGTCTAGTTCGGGAGGTATCACGTTTCCGTCTAGGGAAGCAACGTGCAGTTGGTGGTTGCCTTTTATTTCTCCAGGTAGAGAATGTCACCTCCTCATATTCAATTTCTGAAGAATTATGCCTGTTTGGTTCTTTTTTTGTTTTGTTTTGTTTTCATGTTTTCGAAACGAAACGATAAAAAAGTTCCAAAACACTCGCCATTTTCATATTGCTTTAATTTTTGAGTTTTCAAATAATAAATTTGAGAATTTTTTAGTATTTTCTAAAAAAGGTTTTCTGAAAATTTTCTAATTTTTTTTTTCAGAAACAGTTCGCTAAACAAGTTTTTCCATGATTTTCAAAAATTGAAAACAAAAAACAAAAATGCAACCAAACAATTGGATTAGAATTTTACCTCTGTAGTTGTTCACAGCTTTTCTACTATGAGAGAATCTCTGTTGGAGGGCCTTGTGAATCGGTCCCCATTGTTGCTCCCTGCTTGTCCTCATGGGGTGAGGAAGAAATTACTGAGAGGGAGAAGCGAGAAAAGGAGCTTGGTGGTTATGGACGTGGCGAGGTAAATTAAAGTTATAAATATATGACACTATATATGCGGATCATCAAGTTTTCTGTTCCTCTGCAGGTAATTTACAAGGAGAGGTGCCATGGGATGGAGTTAGTGGTGGACAGAACTCAACCGGATGACTTGCTAGTGAGAGAAGTGGACACCATAGTTGAGCATGGTCTTGACTTTGCTGATGAGGGTAACCCGGTAATTAAGACATTGCATTCTTAGATTGTGTTACTGTGAGCTTTGTTTATAAATTTGAAATCAATAATTTGTGCTTTGTCAGACATTGGGTAATGGTCTCTCTCTCTCTCTCTTTTTGTTTGTGCTTTCTCTTACCCGATGGGACTTAAGGCATGGTTTGGTTTCTCTTACCCATCATTCTTGGCCATTGGCGAAAGGTTGTTAATAGTTGCGTCTTTGATATCTTAGTTGCTTTTTGCACTTTTGATGGACAAGAGTAACACCATTTTAACCCATGCCATCAGCGGGGCTTCAGACATCTGCTTGCCATGTGCCCTCTAGTTGGGGCATCCCTGCCATCCACCATAGTCATAGTTTTAATGCCTTCTGTGCGTCAGATTTTATAGCATATTTTACTTATGCATTTTTAGATCCTTGTTTTTCCTAAACCAGAAAAGGCCAGATGACGTTTAGAGTTGGTCACCTTGCATATGTGTCTTCTTTTTGCATCATGTGACCTTGCTTAGGAATTTCTTTCATGTAAAAAATCAAATTGAATTTCAATTTATTGACATAGATTTTTGGTGCAGTGCATTTTTTCTTCTCTTTGATATTTGTTTATACAAATGAATTGAGTTGATTGTAAGATCAAAATCGATTGTTTGAATGGGATGTTATGTTGTCTTGCTTTCTTTTAGGGGATTGAGGAGCCTGCCTTTAGTGATTAGCTTAATAGGCTAGGTGGTATCCCATTGATGATTGTCTTTTAGTGTTTGTTGGATGTCTACAAATTGATTATTTATTATTTTTTTGTGATGACAACATATTAATTTATGATTCGACTTGCACAACTTTATTTTTGGTGATATATAAAGAAGCTCTTTTCTATTATCCATACCATTGTGTAAATAATGATGACTTCTTTTCTCATGCATTTTTATAATTCTCTTCTATTTTCTTCTTGTTGGGGATTGTTACTTTGTAGACGAAAGAGGATCAAATAAATGGAGAAATTGTTATGGAGGAGGTAACCATCAATAGCTCTCACTTTTTTATTCTCTTTATATTTTCTCTTCCATTATCTTCTTCTTGGGGATATGGTTGTTACTTGTGATTGTTACTTCGTAGGCAAAAGAGGATCAAATAAATGGGGCAATTGTTATAGAGGAGGTAATCATCAATCTCTCGTTTTTTAAAATCTCTTTACAATTCTAATCTTGATTTTCCTTTTGATATGTACCTCTAATGATTTAATTTCAATATTCTAATGTCAAATAAATGGGCAATTGTTATAGAGGAGCTTGTTTTATAATTTCAATCAAGGAAATAGTTTTGGATAAAGCAAACTAGAGAAAACAGATTAATGTAGGTGACCCCAAGTAAGTTCTTAAGGCTTGTTTAGTTCAGTCAATGAATAAGAATTTTAATGCATTTTTATGTATGTTTAACAATCTCATCGCCGTGATTGTATCTTTGGTGTATTCAGAATGTTATAATATTTTGTCTCTTATAGTAAGGAAATATGGCAGTTGTGATTGGATCCAGATCCTCTCCATGACATAGCCAATGGCTATGAATTTGTCACATGAATTTATCATTATTTCAATTTTTTTCTAAAAAAAGAAGTCATTACATCCATTGAGGTGGTATTTTCACAACCATTGGATGGTGTAATGAAGAGGATCTGTATCCGTTGCGATTAACATGTCCCTGTGGGCTATCTCTCACTGTATCTAAATGACTGAAACCTGCAATTAACTAAGGGAAAAGTAAAAGCAAGGGAAAAGCAACAATTTTTTTTAGCGTTTACTTCATGTACAAACTCAACCTAAATATTTGCTTTGGGCTTGCTCTATGTCCAAAAACTTGAAATTAATAATCAAAAGAGAAGATTTTTTAACAAAAGAAATGGTAGACCTTGTATTGAAACATATAGGAGCTATTGATAATCAGGTGCCCAGCTGTATATTATTTTTTGTTAATTTTTACGAGTTCCTAGCTTTGGAACTAGAATTTGTTTCTTCAGTCTTGTACTCAATGTCTTCCATATATTCTCTCTCTCTCTCTCTCTCTCTCTCTCTCTCTCCTCAGTATCTTTTAAGTTTCTCAGAATAAATAACTAGGTTGTTGGATTCTTACAGGAAAATATGTCATTAGTCGGGGATGTAGAGGTGGTTGTTGAACCAGTCAGAATGTTGTGCCGAAACAGAGACTATGGTTGCACGGAAACATTAAATTACACGGAGAAAACTGACCATGAAGAAGCATGTGCCTATACACCATGTCCATGCCCTCTTCAGGACTGCAGCTTTGTTGGCTCAGCGGAACAGTTATCACTTCACTTCAGCAGTAAACATTGGGATTCTGGAAGGCGTTTCCAATACAACTGCCCTTTACCTGTCTACTTGTGTAAGGACGAACAGTTTCTCATTCTTCAAGCCGAGGAAGACGGTCTTCTCTTTCTCCTCAACAAAGGGATTGAAAATATCGGGCTTACGGTCATGATAACTTGTATTGGGCCAAGTTCTTCGAAGGAGCAGTTCTTCTATGACGTTGTTTCAGAGAGAGGAATAAGCTCTCTTCGGTTGAAATCGTGCACGCAAAATTTTCCTGGGCGCGTGGAAGGTCTTCCTCCCGTAGATTTTCTTTTGATTCCATTTGGTTACGTTAGTTCATCAGGGCAGCTGAACTTGGAGGTTTGTATATGGAATTCAACAGAACTTGGTGCTGATTGAACTTTTTTTTAGTTTGGTGAATTTATGATTGTGGGGTTTAACTTCAGCAAATACTATAGCTCTCTCTCTCTCTCTCGGTTCTATTTGTGATGCTATCTTGATGAAGATGGGATTTGATCCCCATGTTTTTGGGACATTTATTTTTTGAAAAACTGGAAATATAGTCACAAAGGTCAAGTTTTACATCATGCTTGTGGAGCTCCCAATCTTCTCCTTTTGGGATTGTGAATTAGTTTCATATTTTTATGGAGTACTATTTTACTCACTATATATGACTGTTAAATTAACTTTTTTAGGTTGGGAGAAAGCACATTGATCCCCAGAT
The DNA here is from genome assembly GCA_036172215.1 of Camellia granthamiana. Classification (NCBI taxonomy): domain Eukaryota; kingdom Viridiplantae; phylum Streptophyta; class Magnoliopsida; order Ericales; family Theaceae; genus Camellia; species Camellia granthamiana. The sequence goes on along the minus strand of CM069903.1, from coordinate 41,511,220 downwards.
TACCTTGAAATTTCTTAAAATTTAATTCACATGATGTTTTGTTTTTTTTATTATTAATAATTCATTAATTGTATGAATAAAAAAAGTAATATAATCTCATCTCTTTTATGTTGAAATATATATTTTATCATGTCACTGTGTGCATGAATCATGTGTAATTAGTTCCGGTCACTTTAACATTATTAAAAAGAAAGTGAGCATGATTATTCCAAACTTATAAAGTTTATTATATTTTTTGAAATTTATCTTAATTATTTATGGTGTGTGAATATTATTCACCTCCCTAATTAATTCTTTTATAAGAATCATTGCTTTTGAAAGAATCATTCAAAAAGATAATCCATTTGGTTTAATTTTAGAAATATGATTTGAGGGTGGAAGTGTATTTTGAGTCGAGTTTTTGAATCATAATTTGAAAAGAGAAAATTTGTTTAGTTATGAGTTTTGAAAATAATTTTGAGATGATTTGTATTTTTTTTTTTTTTTTGATTAATTGATGTATAGAATGTGAAAGAAGATAGAATAAATGAGAGAGAAAAAGTGATTGAATAATAATAATAATAATAATAATAATAATAATAATAAGAGAAGAGAGGAATTTTGAAAGTAATTTTACAATGTATTTTAAAAATATATTTAATTAACATATTTTATTCAAATCATGATTTAAAAATAAAATTAAATTTTAAAAAATAAACCAAACGCTACCAATAACTTTCGCTCCCTATCAATTAATTTATTAGTGAATAAAAATTGTTAATACTTTCTAAACCATGTCACCATTCCGATGTAAAGGAAAGAGGCAATTCAATTCTATGGTATTTATCTCTTTAAAAAGTATATATGATATGTTCTTGTTATGATTCAAAGAATTAAAATAAATTTTTCTTAAGAATTGACACGTGGTCCAATGGTGAAAGGAAAAAGGTTGAGACTCCCTTTTTCTTGACCCCCACCATCCCTAATATATTGGGATTAGCTAACTTTTTACTTTTTATTTTTTGTTTATTTTTTTTTCCCCTCTTATCACTCACTGACATGTGTCTATAGTGGTTGTGGGGATCAAGGAAAAATGAGATCTTTATTATTTCTTGTACGGGACCAAATATCCGACATTATCTGTACTCGTCATGTCCAAGCTGCGCTTCACTCCGATTAACCTGAGAACATAACGACGGTAAGCTACCCGACTGTATGTTGTTGGAAAACTCCTTCGACGATCAAGTTAGCACACTTAGAGAGAGAGAGAGAAGAGAGGAGACAAAGTGATAGGTGAGCTCTGATCAAAGGATGTTCCAGACCTAAGTATGAAGGCGCAACGCCGTTTATATAGTTTCTGTGCGCGCTTGTACGCCCATTTCCCTCTTGACGCGTGGACCTGCTCTCCTCTCACATTTCCCCACATATCAGCTCTAATACAGCTAAACGCCACCTAACGAAACCGCCAAACGGTATCGACATGTACGGACAGCAGAATCTTCTTCCTGCAGTCACGCCGCGTCGCGTAGTACTCCCCACTGAGCTATACTTAGTGCGGCGCCACGCCATCGCCTTACAACCGTGCTACTTGTCTGGTTTCCTTGATAGTTCCTCACCATGGGCTCAATCAAACTTCCTCAATCATGATCGAGCTCTTGCTCGGTCGATCTGATCTTCTGAAGACTAAACTCGTCCAATTCAACAGAACGCACATCTCCACCGGGCCAGCGGTCTAAAGTTATTCCAAATTGACCGAACTGAGCCCTTGTTCTGGTGCGCACCCAATGTCCGACCGAGCAAGGAACTTCGACCCAACTTAATTCGGTCTAATTTAGCTTAGCCCAATGTTAGGTTATGAATCTCCCTCTCAAATTGCCCCTTAATTCTGTTCGCGCTAACATAAATGGGATTGCATTCAAAGGCCGAGCCTATTCACTTACTCGACCATCACTGCCTGGCTGCATGCTTAGCCATCTGTGCTACCAAATTGGCTCACCACCGTCAACTGGGCTAGTTAGTATGCTCGGTTGAATAGCTCGCCCCGTTGACGTTTTGGGTTTCCAACCCGTCTTCTCAAGATTGGCACCGATCCCATCATAGACACATGGCATTCACTGATTGGCTTCGTGTCGCTTATCCTACTATCACACGCCATCTCTTCAGTTTCAAATTTTTGCGCCTCTTCTCCTTTTATACATATATCGCACGCCCCTTCATATTTCTTCCTCCACTGTTCATTTTCTTTTTCAAACGACCCAACAATCTAGAGCACACAGCCTTTGTTTTCTATTCATTGTACTCAGATCAGAGCATTCTCTCAAGTCGATTCTGTTCCGTCTCCGTCGCCGTCACTGGGGCTCCATCTCACGGATTGGATACGATCCGCACCCTAACCTGTAAGTCTTCAACCCCTCCGTTGTTCTTCATGCTTTTTTCGTGTTCTTAAACTATGTCTTCCATAGATGAGTCTAAGGTGTGATAACAGTAGATCTCATGGCTTCAAATGAAGTTAGGCTAGGGTTCTTGTCCCATTGTGATGATATAAAATGTCTTTGCCCCTCGCACTCGACACTGTTCACCATCTTTTGTGATGAGCATGTGAGAATCTGGGATCGACCGGGCTACAAATCTCCATTTGATCCAAAATCATGACTTAACCGAGCAAGTTCCCTATTTATAGAACCTAGGGGAAAAACTGAGCGAAAAAATGCACTGGACCACTCAACCGGGCTAAAATCTGGTCCGCTCGAGCAACCGAGCTGTTTACCCATTAGAGACCGAGGTGCTATTGCACTCAAAGTGTAATAACCCTCACCACTGATTACTGGTTAACCACTGATTACTACTAAACTGAGACTGATTATGATAAGTAATTGAATCGACTGAAATACTGAACTGACTGATTGAATGTATTAGTTTAAATGCATTTCTATCTGTTTGACTGTTAATTATCTGTCCATGTTTTATGCTTTAAACTGCAAATTGAAGGCCTTGTTGGCAGCCAAATCCGAAATTGATCGATGTTTTATGATCATTAGAATTTATGTGATTTTATGGCACATTTAATTAAAATGCGATTTGATATGATTAAATTAGATTAAATGAAGCTAAATTATAAGAGTTGGCCTTATTTACCAATTTGCCACACTAGTGGCCCACTACATAGGACATATTGGGATTTGTTTTCATCTCATTTTGTACATTGCATCAACCACTCCTTGAGCCTTAGCCGACTAGAGAGAGAGAGACTTAGAAGAATTGATTTCATCTTATATTTGCTTGGAGACTTGAAGAATTTGGAAGAGAATTGTCTATTTGAGCTTATATACCTTGAATTCAAGACCTAAGGTAGAGAATTCAACCTCCCATTGATGTATTTGTGTATTGTCTTGCATGATTCTTGTTATATTGAAGATTAGAGCCAAGATATGGCTTATAATGTTGAATTGAAGCTTATTCCATGCATGCATGTCCATAATCTTGCATTTAGAAGTTGAGTTCATGGAAAATCGTTACTTGCATGTCCAAGTTCTAGCTAAGGTTCATGAAATCATCATGTTTTTGTAAGAATTGGCTCTTTGGAGCAAGTATGGAAGCCTTGGAGTTGTTTAAATCCATGCATGTACATGTTTACCATGTTCTTGAAAGTTTGGTTTGAAATTGGATTTAATTGATCTTCCTTTGGGGCTTTGATTTTACAATTGAGCTTTGAATCATGTAATATTATGAGTTTTGAAATGTTTCCCAGAAAATTAGCCCAAAAAGGTTGGATTTGATACATTTGAAGTTGATTTTGAACTCACGCTCAATGCAAAAGCTTGAGGTTCGAATCTGGGAATTCCAGATTTTGAACTCACGCTCGAGCGGGGTTACTAGCGCTCGAGCGTGAAATTCGTGCTCCCAGCACTTTGCATTGTTTTACATTACGCTCGAGCAAAAGATTGGGCGCTCGAGCGGGGTCTTGTGTCACACGCTCGAGCGTGTGTCGAGCGCCCATCGAGCGTAATTTTCACACATCTAGTACTTTTGCCATGTTTTGCAGTCCGCTCGAGCATGGGAAATGACGCTCGAGCGGGGAACCTTTGTCTACATGTCCGCTCGAGCGGGGAAATACACGCTCGAGCGAGACCCTGTTTTTCTGAAAATTCTGAAAATATTTTTAAAGTGCATCTTTGCATCCTTATTCCATCCTAGGCATTCCTAGGCCTAGTTTAAGACATCTTAATGAGGATATTGATGTAGAACCACACCGAAGCAAATTAGGGATTAAGTCTTTGATTCCCGAATGTGAACTTAGTGTGTGTTCATCCTGTAAACTGTGTAGGGTTGGTATCTGAGGACACGCTCTAGCTTATCTGTAGCCCCGAACTCTGTGAGTAACAACTGTGTAAAGATATGTTCAAATATGAATATCTTTCGAATGGTTAAACTGTACTGTTTCTGAATTAATACTGTTAACTGAATGAATGTATTTCCTCTATTCTGAATTGTATTGTGGCATCCATAGCAACTACTGTTACTGTAACTGCTACTGTTACAGAGATCTCTGTTAGTTCCTATCTTGGAACTTCTGTTTACTGTTGTGATGGCCATCATTGACTGCTCGGTCTTTTAAGACCTACTGTTTACTGTACTGTTCTGCTAACGGATGTACCACATATGACTGTTATGACTGAATGACTGATATACTGAATCAATTGACTGTTTTCAATACTGAAAGGACATCCATTCTTAACCTCTTTACGCATTATGTTATTCATTGGGTTTTAGCTCACTGTTTATATATATATGTAGGTGTCCAGGCACCAGACCGGAGCTAGGAGCGTGGGTTAGACTCCCTTTTGTCAAAGCCAACCACTGTGCGTCACTGTGAGGTTCCGAGCCCGTTCAAGCTACGGCTTTGGGGTGTTTTAGTTTCCCTCATCTGTCTCTGTATCTGTTTTGTAATACTGCATCGACTAATAGCACTGTACTGTACTGTCTTAATAGGGATTAAGTCCCTGACCTGGATAATTGTAAATACTGTACATACTGTTTTGGTACTAATAGTATATATGTTATGAAAAGTCTTTTTGTATACAGACTGTCATAGCTCATTGGACATTGTTTAATTACTGTTTTGGCTTCCGCCATGCCCCGATACTCTGTAATACTGTCTTACTGTTAAGCAGGTCTTTGGTAATCACGGATTACTGGCCGGTTACGATGCTACACCCATAGGGGCAAGTTTGGGTCGTGACACAAAGTGATCGAGCTAAAGTCGAGCTCGTTTGCGTGCCCGCACTATTACTTACACTTGGTTTTTAACTGCAGAGTCCTAAGGGACCAGGCACACCAACACAAGGACTCTCAAAGACCGAGCAGCCACCGTGCAAAACTTTGCAAACTTAATACTGCCATGCTAAACAAGTCGGCCTCCCATGGGGCGCTACTGTTTCCTTATTAATATGCTGAGCGCGCTGGCTCCGTTCCGAGAAGAATAAGGCATTCCAGCCGATGTGCATCTGGAGCTCGGCGAGGAGGACATAAACCTATAGGGTAGGCTGGAATCCTGCCCTTTCACCGTGCTAAGCATAGTTGAGTGAGGGTTGTGTTTCCCTGTGCAACCTCTAATGTGCGAGTTTTTAAGGCGCACCGGACTAGCCCCCATACAAGTGTCCACAAATACTTTTAGGATCATAAATGGAGTGGCCGAGCTGAACAACCGGCTAGGTCTACAATTGGGCCTGGCCGAAATATTGCATCAATATACACTCGGTCAAACAAAAGACGGTTACGACTATTATTTGAAAATAAGACCGGGCAGAGAACGATTAGTGACCAGCACGCCGGATAGTGACCAGCACGCCGGATAAGGACATGCACAATGATGATTTCTTCTAGGTCTTCGGTAACTATGAAACAGCTGACGTGCCCGATTGGTACATCAACTGTCACGACCCGAACTAGGGCTGAGCAAGGAATCCGTGAAATCCGTAATCCGATCTAGTCCAGTCCAATCCGATAGGTTTGGATTGGTTTTTTGAATCCGTGGTTCGATTCCGGATTGAAGAATTAAAAATCCGTAATCCACGGATTGGTTTCGGATTGAACCTCACGGTTCCAGATTGGAACCGATCCGGACCGTATGCAAATAGTCTATATTTATATTATACATCCTCCCTCATAGTATCTTCTCTTATTCTATATAAAACCTAAACTCAAACCTAAACCGGTATAATATCTTTTTTTATTACTTTTGTTCGTTAGTTTTTAGTTTTAATTTATAATGGTCTAAATTTTTATGGTAAAACCAGTTTTCTTATGGTTGTTTAAATTTTAGAACAATATGTTGCTATTATAGAAAAACATGTTGCTATTGTGAAACTAATATAGCACTATGTTTATGTTTTTATGAAATTAAAGTGTTATATATATGTATTTTTTGTTATTTAATTATGTGAATCCGTGGTCCTAAACCGATCCAATCCGTGTTTAAATGGATTGGTTCGGATTGGTTCCATGACTTAAACGGATTGGATTAGTTCTAATTTTTCAGTAACCGTAGATAACGGATTGGTTCTGGTTTTACCCCAATCCGGTCCAATCCGGACCATGCTCACCCCTAACCCGAACCCGCCCCTACAGGTTTAGCGTCGTAACCGGCCAGTAATCCTTGGATTACCAAAGGCCTCTTGACTAATTAACATAAAGTTAGGAGCTGCGGAAGCAAATATACAAAATAAATATACAGTCCATTGAGCCGTGAAGACGTACATGATACGCATCATTTAAAACTTTTATAAACATATGAGTGATGTTGAGAGACATAACCTATACATATCACTTCTAGTAGTGTATTAACAGACATCTTATCTAAAACTTAACAAACAAACAAAGTCTAACATGATTATACAAAAACAGCCACAAATCTTGACTTCATCCGAAACCTCCTCGGGAGGCGCAAGGGTTGGCTGACAAAACCAGAACTTAGGCCGTCAACTCTGGGCCTGGTCATATTGCTGCTCACCTACATACATAATATAAATAGTGAGCTAAAACCCAGTGAATAATAACAGAGTAAAGACTTTAATGAATGGTGTCCCATAACTATGGCTGAAACTGAAATTCATATTCATATTCTTATTCTGAGCGTATATAGAATTCAGAGTTCATGCTTAGTCTTACATAATACATCCATCAACTCTGATAGATCACACACAGAATATCTTAAATCATACTTGTCAGTTCTATATAAGAACCTCCGGCCGGGTAAGAATAACTTGTCAGTCCCATGAAGGGACCTCTGGACTGGGAACTTGTAAACTTGTCAGTTCCACTAAGGAACCTCCAGCCGGGCATTGATGGCTTGTCAGTCCCATAAGGGACCTCGGACCGGGAACTTGCATATACCTGAATCATAGCATTATGTCATAGTTGCTTGTTAGACTTAGACATTCATTCATAGCATAAAACATAACATTTCATAAAACAGTTCTTAATCCGTGAGCAAAAAATAATTTACTTGAACATAACTTTACTAAATTATTACTCACAGATAATTGGTAGCTCCAAATTGACAGCAAGGTAAGCAATTCACTTATTTCGAGGCGTGTGACCTACATAACATGATAGATTCATACATTGAACGCACACGCTCAGATTGTACATAACTTACTTTATTTGTTCTTAGTGCGTTACTAGTCTTTCATCTCATTATGTAGTCTTAATCATGGCCTAGGAATGCCTAGGATAGAATGAGGATGCAAAAATGTACTTGAAACACTTAGCCAAAATTTTACTGAAACAGGGGTCTTGCTTGAGCGGACATGCCAAATGTGAGTGGTCGCTCGAGCGTAGACTCCTTCGCTCGAGCGGTCTACAAAATGTGAAAAAGTTCTGGTTGCATGAAATCTCCGCTCAACGCTCGCTCGAGCGTGAGACACAGGTCTTCGCTCGAGCGCAAGTTCTGTCGCTTAAGCGTGTTTCTACACATGCAAAAATTTTGAAAGCTTGCAATTTACGCTCGAGCCAGCCTTTTATTGCTCGAGCGCAAGCATGAAAACAAAGATGGTTGCTTGAGTGTAGGATCCCTCGCTTGAGCGTGAAAGCAAAATTCTGGGTTTTCTAGATTTGCTCCCAAGCTTCAAAACATGAATTCAACTCTTCAAAACACATCTCTTGGGCCCCAAAACTTGAGATAACATAGTAAACTTGTAAAACATGATGAATTGAGGATTATTTCACAAAATTATGGCCCAAGAGTTTGTCAATTGCATAAAATTCTAACATAAACTTTATAAATATTTCATGAATACAACATGCATGGACTCCCTTGAATTCAAACACTTCAAAAGAAGATCAAATTTGGCAAATTGATGGAAAACATGATGAACTCCCAAAATGTAAGTGAGATGAACACATGCATGAAAGAAATCTTTGAAATCATGCTTAATTTGTGAGAAAATGTACACACATGCATGGTATGGCCCAATTCTTTCCAATTCTAGTGCAACTCCTACATAAATTCGCTTAATTCACCAATAATCTTGTAGAATCTACATCAATTACTCAATTAAGAGTTCAATTCCTTACCTAGAGGCTTAAAGCTACAAGGGTTAAGGTTAAGGCCCTCAAATCTTCTTTAATGGACAACAATTCCTAGCACCTCTTTGGTTTGAGTTCAAATTCTCAAGTCTTGGATCAATTCTCCTTTCTCTTACTCTCTTTCACGTTTTGGGCCTTAGAGGACTTAAAGATGTATGTAGATAAAGAAATGAGTAAGTGGAAGTGTTTTTGTGTTCAATGAGGCCACTAAGGCCTTAATTAGGCCGTTAAACAAAAGTGTGCTTAATAAAGGTTAATTAGTGGACATTAGTTGAATCTAATTTAATCGTTCCAAATTAAATTTCAATTGAGCCTACCATAAAATTCTATAAATCCTAACTAGCACATAAATCAAGTCAATTTCTGATTCGGATGCTGATAAGACCTTCAATTCGCAAATCGAAATCAAGACATGAACAGATCTTCTTACGATGAACAGATATAAATACCATAATGCAATGCACACATGTAATTAATTTCAGAATTTTTTCTTAATTACTAATTATGCATAATTAATCATAGCTTAACGTTAATCAAGGATCGGGGTTGTTACATCAACAAGGACTTCAGTTCTTCTTGTAAGCCGATCTTTTTAACTGGTTAATTTTGTCAATGTCAATTGTGTCGAGCTAATTGTCTTCCTTTTGTAGCTATCGAAGAGTTACAAGCCAATTACCAATATCCGAATGAAGAGGCGATCAGGGCCGCACTGAGATATAGGCACCGAGATTGACATGAGCTTCTCGGTTACGTACCGACCTATCGAGCTAGGCAAGGTCACAGATTTTCTGCAAGCGCCTTCTCCGCCTCCCAACCCAACACTTCCAGACGTTCCCCTCATCCACTTGACAGAGGAGCAGGAGATGGCAAATATGAGTCAAATTAAGAACCTCATCACCACCACTTCAACAGAGCTATCGAGCATCCATCCTCCTGCTCTAGCCGTCGACCAGAGTTCAGGGACCGTGATTGCCTTGGCTTTCACGGTCGCTCCACATGCTGAGTCTCGTCATGTTGGTAAGAGAGCCTGTTCAACTGATCCCTCTGCCGAGCTCGTGGCCAAGCTCAACACCGAGCAGCTAGTGCAGGATGCTAAGCCCACAGTTCCGTAGAGGCCGGAGTTCAAGCACCGAGGTAAAGAAATCCCGGCCAACGCATCAGTCAAGGAGAATAAGGAGCATCTTTTGGCTTTTGACTTATCAAAAGTGATACTACTACCGAGCGACGTGATCGAGAGCGATCATGTTCCTGACACCCGGCTCATGAATTCGGCAATCAAGTCTATGACTAGGGTATGATTCAAAATTTCATCAAGTCTCTGCTCGGTTTTTTTCTTTGCTTGGGCTAACTTTTTTCTTCTTGCAGGCCATCCAAAAACAGCATCTCGTCATGGACCGCATTGTTAATTTGCGTCATAAAGTGAGAATAATGCCGACAAGAACGTCTCGGCTGAGCAAAAGAGGGACGCTTTGAAAGCCGAGCTAGAGGAGGAGAAAAAAGCAAGGCAGAAGGCCGTGGACAAGGCCAACAACCTCGGCTTCAAGGAGGCCGAAGAGAACTACACCAAACAAGTTGAAGCCACCAAGGACATCTTCTTCAAGTCCGATTGGAAGGCTGCTTGTGAAAAACTTAGCCAAGGATCTGAAATCGAGGTGTTCACCTCTCCTCCCCTTGTCTTCTTACTGGTCTATATAGTGCCTTATGCCAATGAAGTCTTCAACTCTCTGCAAGAAGAGGCCAAGAAAGAAGTTGAGGAAGAGGCCGAGGAGGAGTGTAGACGTCCTCGAACGTCCCGGGAGGGAAATCCCGTTTTGTTCATTTGGGCTCACTACAGTTCAGGACTCAATGTCCCGGTCCTGTATCTAATCTCGCAGAGTGCAATGCAAGACCGATGAATCATCAAAGAGTCCAAATCCGACAAATCGTTTTTGAAAACAGATTTTTGAAAGAAGTGCCAAACATGGACTGCTTTGCCAGATACAGAGTCGCCACCTAAATATTTTATTTTGGGAAATTTAGGAAACCCTAACTCGTTGCCTAAGGCCACGTGTTCGTCATCACCAAAGTTGCCTCGGCTCGGGAACTTGGGTACGATTGGGGAAGGTCACTTCGTGAGCACCCCTGCTCGCCCGATCAAAGATCGGCCTCTACTAACCATGATATCGAGTTTTGAAAACATTATGTGCTCTTATTCCGGTTATTAGCCTAGATTAACTATGTGATGCGCACAGCATACAAGTATAGACCAGATCGCCTGAATTAGAACAAAACATTTCATGTTTATTTTTGAAAGCGGTTTGCTACTCGCAAGTAGGCTTAAAATGCAGGTTTTGCCATCCTCGGGTGGGCTTAGAAAACATGGTTTTGCCACTATCTAGTGGGCTTAAAACTCACAGTCAATGCATTATTCCAATTCAAATAATCCAACCTTCACCCACAGGCATTCAGGCAGATATATCACATAAGCAGTTAGCCTCATGGTAAGCATGCTATATGGCAGTCACTCACACGCATGCAAGGATGCTAAAGCATAAATACTTACCGAGTACTCCAAGCCAAAACAGAAGCTATGTTAGAAATCCATGCATGATCCTAACTATGCTGAAATGCCTAATGCAACACATGCAGAAATGCAACTAAGATAGGCTCGGCTATTCTAAACATGGCATATGAAATGCAACGGATAACATGTATTCAACTTGGAATTAAAGTACAATGCAGTTAGTATGATGTGCCGAGCCCGGTGCATGCAAGACAGATGAATGAATGCAAACATGCTATCATACTGTATGCTAATTGAAACATGCCCTAATCTAACCATCATAAGCTAGTAAATAAAAGGGAGAAAGACGTGGGGTTGAAAGACATACATCACACACACGCACACTTATTACAGTTGTGCCCTCGCTCGGAGGGTCCAAATAATACAGTCCAAATAAATAGTTACAGTCCGAATAAATAATTAAATATTACAAAACCCTAATTAATTAACAAATTAACTAGAAAATGAATAAACTAGCACGCAAGCTATGGACCGCCTCAGCTCTGCTCCGAATGATGAATGATGCATGTTCGAGTTGCCTTGCGTGGAAATCCATTGCGATGCCCCGATTCGCCTTTGTTTACACTTAATCCCGGAATGCTGTGCGAAGCTCCAGAAGGCTGTTGATTTATGATTTGCTGCAACAGAGAGCAACAAAGGGGCATGGCAAAGTATTTTCACATATGTATGCATGACTACTCTTCAGAGAGTGTAGTCCTCGATCCTCGTGCCACCAATCACGCATCTCGATGCATGATGGCCGAGGAGTCGAATTGCATGACTCAATGTGAAATGAATGCACATATGAACACAAGAAGACCTAAACTCCATCATGGGTAATCTGGAGTGTCGGCGACCGGGAATTGAGACACGTTCTGTCACTCGGAGTACGAAACGTCCCTCGTTTCCCGTGTTTGGGCTAACTCCTATCCCAAACACAATGCAAATGAGATGACATACACAATGCAACTAACATGCAATCCTAGCATCCGCAATGCTATAGACTAAAATGGCATACACAATGCAAGATGGACGTACACCAATATGAGTGGACCTCAGCCACACTCACATCAGTGGCCATTAGATGAAAATGAGACAACCGAAATGCGTGCACACATGCACGAATACCAAGGACCGAACCTAAGGCATCAAATGCCACTCTACCAAAGCATGGAAAAGGATGCAATATGGCATACAAGCATGTAATTTCCAGCACTGAAATATGATGCTAAATGGTCCCGAAACATGGAAATATGGCAACCGATGCATGAAATAAGCCCCAAAACTCAAAACTAGGCACATGAATTGAATTATAACTATGCAAAGCAAGCATTATTTGACCATGAAGCACAAAGACAGAGCCAAGGCAGTCCCAAAACATGCACATTTCTAGTTTAAAGCATGACCAAAAAATGTTAACATGATGGACTAAAATAGCATGCAAATTTGGCTAGCAAGCATGGTTTACATGGCATGTATATGAAGCGTATGAGAACTCATCAAACCAGCCAAAAACAGTGAATAAAATATGTCAAAATATACCCAAATAACCACTGAAATGCAGCCAACATGTACAAAAATGATGAGCTCCTTTGAAAGGGCATGCAAGGGGTTACTCAACACATATATGACGGACACTTAGCATAGAAAAACCAACTCTGGAAATCAAATATGACAGTCCTAAAACTAACCAAAAAGGGCCTGAAATTGATCAATAAAGCATACAATGGAAGGTCCTCTTGAAAGGCCTTGAGGAGGGTTGTTCCACACATGCATGAGGGACATAAAATATGGCCAAAAGGGCCTTGGACAGAGCTAAGGAAGACCTCAAAATCCTCAGAATGAGGTCTGAAACATGACTTCAAAGCATGCAAAAAGGGGTCCCTTTGGAAGGCCAACAAGACCACCAAACAAGACAAGAAGAGAGGGGGTCACCCCCCTCTGATTTTGGCTCTCAAAAATACATCTAAGCCATTGAAAATCCACTGGATTTCAGTGGCTAAGATGCCAAACCATGGCCAATGCAAGTGCTCTAATGCATAGCCCTAATCATGAAGAGATGAAGCATGCACAGGGGGAAGATGACCCCAAACAGAAAAGAGACCTTAACGAAACTTGAAGAAGAAATTAAAACAAAATCTTTTTCAGTTTATGACAAATCTCGAAAATGTTCACAAGTAAGGCTAAAATGTGAAGCAAAAATAGCCCTAAAAGAGAGATAGAGGGTAAGGAGAAGTAGATGACCTCAAACAGCAAAGTGCCCTTAAACAAAGTTGAAGAGGAGCTCAAAATAAGACACTTTACAGTTTAGGTTGAGGCCCAAAAATGCTTGCAAATGGGGCTAAGTAATGAAGCAAAATAAGGCTAGAAAAGGGAAAATTAAGACTTACCCTTGTAGAGCCGACCTCCAGCAGCTTCTGGACCAAGTTGGTGAGCTTTCAACCTCTGCAAATGACCTCCAAGGTGCTGGAATGGATGAGGGAGGTGGTAGGCTAAGAGGTGCAGGGTAAAATGGCCAAGAATATGAGTGTTTGGAGGCTTGAAGTATAGAGATAGAGGGTTGTATGTATATTTCCAGCCAAAAGCTTCTAACCCTTTAAAATGAAGGTGAAGGGCTGATTATATAGAGAAAAGAGGCCATGGCTTCTTGGAGAAGCCAAGAGAGAGGCTCAAAGCTTCTAAAGGAAGCTTGACCAAAGGGGCCAATTCCTCTTTTAAGCCAAGCAAATGGGTGAAAACCACCTTAAAAGGGGCCAAAACAAGGACAAAACCCTCGGACAGTGGGTCAAGTGTAAAACAGCTGGCACAGCTGGAACACACTCAGAGAGACAAAACTGGCTGACCAGCTCAAAAGGGTCAGGGTGGTCGGCCGACCACCTCCCCTGGTCGGCCGACCAGGGGTCAAAAGGTTCAAGCAAAATTGCTGGTCGACCTACCCAGAAAGGTGGCCTCCCAGATGAGTAGAACACAGCCTTGTGGTGAAAAATCAGAAAAAGTGACTCAAGAGAGAGAAAAACCAGTTTTTTAGTAAGGTTCAAAAGGGTCAAAATGAATTACTGGTCGGCCTACCCATATTGGTGGCCTTCCAGATGAGCACAACACAATGGTGGTATGAAAAGCCAGAAATTGTGGCTCAAAAGTGAGAAAAACTAGCTTTCTGTCAAAAAAATCGGCTTTAGGAGAGAGAAAATGAGAAAACTGGTTTTTTAGGGAAAAAGGTGGCCTCCCACCATCCTTCCACTTCCCTAGCAATGAAAATAGGGTCCCTACCAAAAATGAACCCTAACCGATGCAAAACGACGGTTCGGGGGCCAAAACGCGCGGTCTGGGGCCCCGAAAACAGGCTATTAGGCACCGGAAGTGGCGTATGACCACGAAGGTGGTCTCTCGGCCCATAGTGTCCCTCAAAAGGGAGAAAACAAGGTGTGTGCCAAAAACCGGAGCAAACGGAGGTGGTTAAGCAGTCCCGAACCGAGGCACACGGCCGACAGCTCCGAAAAACCGGAAACCGGGCTCCAAACAGGAAAAATGGCCTACGACCACGAAAACGTAGCCTAGGGCCACTGAGAGATGGTCTACGAGACCTCTCCCTCCCTTCAGGAAGAGAAAACGGAGAAAATGGGACCTGGTTCGCAAACAGAGGCAAAGTACAAAAGAGTCCGGAAGTCTAGAGGCAAGGCTCGCAGCCAAGACTCTGAAATCTCAGAACGAGCACAATATGCAATATTACCAAGCGCTCGAACGGTGACGTCTGAGTCTTAAGATCGGTCAAAAATGGGGTGTCTACAGTTGCCCCTCTTTGACAGAACTCGGAAGTCACAAAGTGACGGGAGTGCATGTCAAAGCCCAGAGACGACCCATTTTTGACAAGGCCGAAGACTTAGACAAACAGGCAAGATGATCAAAGAGATGATGTGCCCGCAGGCAGGGGGCAAAATGCAAAACGATATGCACAAATCCGAATGTAATTCATGACCATGCAAAGCAGCAAGCTGTAATGAAGCCAATATTCACAATAGATGCAACAGTTCTAAGCGAGAATGCAAGGCGAAACTACATTTCATGCAGTAAGGATCATGTAAATAAAGCTGTAACGAAGCAAATATTCACAATAAATGTGACAATTTTAAGCAAGAAGGCAAATCAAACTACATTTCATGCAGTTATGATGTAAGAAGATTATGCAATCTTAGCGAGCATGTGCGATAGATACACAAAAGTGAAGAGAGTGTGATGGATACACTATATGAATAAAGTGTGATTGATACACTAAGTGAAGCAAAGTGTGATAGATACACAAAGTGAAACAAGTGTGATGGATACACTAAGCAAATACGTGATAGATACATTAAGCGAACGTGTGTGATGGATACACAAAGTGAACGCGTGATAGATACATAAAGTGAGCATAGTGTGATAGATACACAAAGTGAGCATAGTGTGATAGATACACAAAGCGAAGCGAGTGTGATGGATACACTATATGAAGCAAAGTGTGATGGACACTAAAAGTGAACACAATGTGTGATAGATGCACTATGTGAAGCAAAGTATGATGGATACACAAAAAGTGAACACAAAGTATGATAGATGCACTAAGTGAACAGAGTGTGATTGATACACTAAAAACGAACACAAAGTGTGATAGATGCACTAAGTGAACATAGTGTGATTGATATACTAAAAACGAACACAAAGTGTGATAGATGCACTAAGTGAACAGAATGTGATTGATACACTAAAAGTGAACACAAAGTGTGATAGATGCACTATGTGAACAGAGTGTGATTGATACACTAAAAGCGAACACAAAGTGTGATAGATGCACTATGTGAACAGAGTATGATAGATATACAAAAAATGAACACAAAGTGTGATAGATGCACTATGTGAATAGAGTATGATAGATATACTAAAAATGAACACAAAGTGTGATAGATGCACTAAGTGAAAGAGTGTGATTGATACGCTAAAAGTGAACACAAAGTGTGATAGATGCACTATGTGAACAGAGTATGATAGATATACTAAAAATGAACACAAAGTGTGATAGATGCACTCAGTGAACAAAGTGTGATTGATACACTAAAGGTGAACACAAAGTGTGATAGATGCACTATGTGAACAGAGTATGATAGATATACTAAAGATGAACACAAAGTGTGATAGATGCACTATGTGAACACAGTATGATTGATATACTAAAGATGAACACAAAGTGTGATAGATGCACTAAGTGAACAGAGTGTGATTGATACACTAAAAGTGAACACAAAGTGTGATAGATACACTAAGTGAACAGAGTGTGATTGATACACTAAAAGTGAACACAAAGTGTGATAGATGCACTAAGTGAACAGAGTGTGATTGATACACTAAAAGTGAATACAAAGTGTGATAGATGCACTAAGTAAACAGAGTGTGATTGATACACTAAAAGCGAACACAAAGTATGATAGATGCACTATGTGAACAGAGTATGATGGATATACTAAATATGAACACAAAGTGTGATAGATGCACTGTGTGAACAGAGTATGAGAGATATACAAAAGGTGAACACAAAGTGTGATATATGCACTAAGTGAACAGGTGTGATGGATACACAAAAGATAATGAAGTGTGATGGATACACTAAAGTAAATGAAGTGAATATGTGCATGATAGATACACAAAATGAGAATGTATGTGATAGATACAGAAAATGAAAGAAGTGTGATTGATACACTAAGTGAAGAGAGTGTGGTTGATACACTAAATAAATGAAGTGTGATTGATACACTAAGCGAATGAAGAAAGTGTGATAGATACACTAAGGGTGAATGAGGTGTGATTGATATACTAAATAAATGAAGTGTGATAGATACAGAAAATGAAAGAAGTGTGAGTGAATAGAGTGTGATTGATACACTAATATATGAAGTGTGATTGATACACTAAGCGAATGAAATGTGATTGATACACTAAATAAATGATCTCAAACAGAACTTCTTTGAATGAACCGTACATACAATATCGTGCATGAATGAGAAAGAAACTTGAGAGGTACAATGCAATACAATGCATGATGCAATAAACAAGCATAGCGGCGCTTTAGAAAGCACCTCATGGGATGAGTGGCGATGAACCGCTCTACTCTGACGGGGATCTCCCCTCGTGCTCTTCGAACACTTACCTTCAACTGACAGTACAAAAGGCTCTGGAATACTGACAAGGGTTCTTCACGTAGAACACTTTGGATGCTGCCTTTCTTCCTGATCATATTCACAACTTTCCCTATTCTCCAACGGGGTGACAGACTAGGTTGGTTCTGTAATGACCCTCACCACTGTTTACCGAATAACCACTGATTACCGTTAAACTAGACTGATTATGATTGATAATGGAACTGAATAAAATACTGAACTGACTGACTGAAATTGAACCTGAATTGATTGAGTTTATCTATTGTGTTGCATATTCTATCTATTTGACTGAATGATTATCTGTTCATGTTTATGTGTTTAAATTATAAATTAAAGGCCTTATCGGCGGCCGAACTAGAAATTGATTGGTGTTTTAGGACCGTCATAACTTATGTGACTTTATGGTATATTTATCTGAATTGTGATTTGGTGTGAGTAAATTAGATTTAAATGAGCCAATTATAAGAGTTGCCTTATTTACATGATTGCCATTATTAGTAGGCCATGTAGACAACACATTTGAGCCTTACATACACTTAGGCAAACATTTGATCAGCTCTCATTCTTGAGTTCCCACCGAAATTAGAGAGAGAGAGTAGGAGGCTAGAGTGAGTTCATGTTGCATGCTTGAAATTTGAGAGGATTGGAAGAGTTCTTGATCAATTGAGCTTACTTACCCTTAATCCAAGACTTAGGTAAGGATTTTACCTTCTTAATGTTGTGTTTGAGCTAATTCTTGCATGATTCATGCTTCATTGTAGGGTTAAGGCATGTTTTAAGTTCAAGTTCAAACATGTTGAATTGGAACTCAATTGTTGCATGCATGTACTTATCTTACATTATTGAGGTTATTCTTCAAAGATTTTCACATGCATGTCCATGTTAATGTTAAGAACCATGATTTAACCTTGTTTTGAAAAGAATGAGCCCAATAGAGCATGTTTTGAAGCCTTAAATTGTTTAAAGTGCATGCATGTCATGTTTGAACATTGTTCTTGAGAGTTGGGTTTGAAAATGGGTTTAATTGAAACACCCTTGGGCTTTGATTTCTTAAATTGAGTTTTGAAACATGTTACTTTATGTGTTTAAAAGAGTTTTCCAGAAAATGGGCCCAAGAGGATCGAATTGGGAGCATCAAATTTGAGTTTTGGACTTAGAACACAAACCTGGGTTTTCCAGATTTTTGCCTCCCGCTCGAGCAGGGAAAGTAGCGCTCGAGCGGGGAAATCGAGCTCCCAGTACTTTGACCTATTTTACAGTCCGCTCGAGCGAAGAAATCGAGCATCCAGTACTTTGCACAGTCCATCAGTCCGCTCGAGCGGAGAAATGTATGCTCGAGCGGAGTATTGAGTGACACGCTCGAGCGGGGAAGTTGGCACTCGAGCGGGTACCTTTGTTTGCTTGTCCGCTCGAGCTGGGAAACCTGCGCTCGAGCGGGACTCTGTTTCACTGAAAATTCTGCAAATGTTTTCTGAATACATCTTTGCATCCTCATTCCATCCTAGGCATCCCTAGGCCTAGTTTTAGACATCTTAATGAGGATATAGATGTAGAACACACCGAGGTATAATAGGGAGTTAATGTTTATCTTTCCCAACTGTGAAACTTAGAGTGTGTTCAATCTGTTAACTGTATAGGGTTGGCATTCCGGGAAGACGCTCTAGTTCACTGTAGCCCAGAACTCTGTGAGTAACAATTGTGTAAAGATATGTTCAAATGATTATCTTCTGAAATATTGAACTGAACTGTTTACTGAATTGATATTGTTGACTGTATGAATGTATGTCCTATATTCTGAACTGTACTGTGGCATCCTTAGCAACTATTGTTTACTGTTACTGCTACTATTTGAGAAATCTCTGCCATCGACGGTCTGTGAACGGATGGCCCCACCGACGGTCTTTGAACGGGTGGATTTGTCTAATCGACTCGGTTCCCATGTTGGAACCACTACTGTTTACTGATTGATGGCCATCAATTATTGTGTGGTCTTTTAAGACCTATCGTTTACTGTACTGCTATGCTAATGGATGTACCACATATCACTGAATGACAGATATACTGAATCAATGAACTGTTTTCATTACTGTAAGGACACTCATACCTAACTCTTTTACGCATTATGTTATTCACTGGGCTTTAGCTCACTGCTCATATATATATGTAGGTGTACAGGCACCGGATCAAAGCTAGAAGCGTCGGAGTAAACTCCAGTTTTGTCAAGCCAACCAATGTGCCTCACTGCGAGGTTCCAAGCCTATCATGCTAAGACTTAGGGGTGTGTAGACACCCCATTTTTGACCGCCCTTAAGACTTGGGCGCTACTGATGGTTTACTTGGTGTTGGAAGATGTGCAGGGCAAAGGTTCAATTCCTTCGGCAAGGAAAGGGTCAAATCTCAACTTCACACCCCGTTTTGGACCAAAGCTATTTTGAATGGTTTGTTAGACCTTAAAACCCTCTCTTTCAAAACATTTTTAAAATAAAGTTTCTACAATGTTCCGAGGCTCACATTTTGTCAAATAATGCGCTTTTCGGTAAACCGAGCAAGGACAAAGTGGAAATGAATGAAAGAGAGATGAAATCTTTGAAAAATCTTTCAAAACACCTTGCTTAGGGGTTTGAAGTTGAAGAAAAGGGGAAAGGAGAGAAGAAACCAAGTTGGAGAAGAAGTTCGGTATGAATCCGGGTAGAAGAGGGTCAAGCAGCCCTCGCTGAATCGGGCTTATTCATCGTCATACTTGGAGTTTAGTTATGAGGCCACCACCGTTGGAAAGAAGACTTCCGAGGCTTCAATCTGGACACCCACCGGCACTTTTTGACCTCATCGGCCACCCATCGGCACTCTATTTATCCGACCGGCCAGTATAAATTGCAGGTCGGCAATATATTGTGCCGACCGGCAATTTATTTGGCCGATGACCCTTTTTCTTGGCCGGTTTGACCCTTTTGACTCTTGCAGGCATGGTGCATGCCAGCTGGGACGCACAGACCCAGCTCTCCATGCATATATGTGCCTATTTTGAGCCTTTGACCCCATTTTCGGACCCTTTGCTCAAGGCTTCTTGAGGAAGCCTTGACCCCTTGTCTTGGCTTCCTCAAGAAGCTTGCACCCTTGCCTTAGCTTCCTTGATAAGCCTTGCCCCTCTTGATCCCCTTGACCCTTCTACAATAGCTTCTCTAAGAAGCTTGGAGTCTTCCTCTTGTCTATATAAGAAAGGTCCCTTTTCCTTTGATTGGGTTGGATTTTTTGAGCAAGAAACCAGAAGATATACACATATATTTGATATATACACATATATCCCACCTCCCTCTCCATATCTCTCTCATTCAACCATCAAATACCCTTGTTCTTGGGCCATTTCTTCACCAATCCATAGCACCGCACCTCTACACTTCATTCCAACACATTGGAGGTCATTTGCAGAGGCTAGGAGCTCATTTCCTTGGATAAAAACCTGCTGGTTTACTCCTCTACAAGGATGAGTCATTTTCTTCCATTTTCTAGTCTTTTCTTGCTTCATATCTAAGCCATAGTTGCTTGTATATTTGAGCTCCGACCAAAACTGGAAGTAGTGTTTTTTTGAGCTCTATTTCATCTTTCATTAAGGGCCTCTCACTGTTTGGGGCCCCCATCTTGTACTTGCTTCATTATCCTCTTGAATGCCATATTTTTGCATGATATTTTGAGCATGTTTGTATACTGTTTTGGGCTCAATCATCTACTGTAAAAAGTCATATTTTTGGCCCCTCTTCAATATTATAGAAGGCCCCTTCTCTGTTCGGGGCCAGCATTTGTGAGTTGCTTCATTGCCTCCCTTGCGGAGCCATTTTTGCATGCTAATTTAGCCCCACTTGTACTCACTGTTTGGCCATGCTTTAAACTGTAAACATGCTTGTTTCGGGGCTGCCTAGCTTCTGTCTTCACACTTCATGTACAAATCATGCATGCATTACATAGCTATAGGCCATTTCATGTGCTTAATTTCATGTTTCGGGATTCGTTCCATGCATCGGGTTTCATCTCGCCATGTTTCGGGACTGTTTTCCCCCACATTTCAGTGCTGAAATTCACATGTTTGCATGTCATATTCCATGTCTTTCCATGTCTCATTAGAGTGGCATTCCGTGCCGTAGGTTCGGTCCTCGGTTTGCGTGCACGCGTGCACGTATTTCGAGTTGTCTCATTTTCATCTAATGGCCTCCTATGTGAGTGTGGCTGAGGTCCACTTGTATTGGTGTAAGCCCATCTTGCATTGTGTATGCCATGTTTCAATGCGTTGTGCATGTTATGTTATGTGCATTGTGTGTGCCATGTAGTTGCATTGCATATTTGTGTGTTAGCTTGCATGCTTAGGTTGCATGTGCATTGTTGTGCATTGCCTCACCTCTTGATCAACCATGATTG
Organism: Camellia granthamiana; assembly: GCA_036172215.1. Lineage (NCBI taxonomy): Eukaryota > Viridiplantae > Streptophyta > Magnoliopsida > Ericales > Theaceae > Camellia > Camellia granthamiana. The sequence goes on along the minus strand of CM069903.1, from coordinate 41,489,521 downwards.
AGGTTGGGTCCCTTGTATGTTTGTGTGCATTGCATTTGACATTGAAATGCAAACTTGGCCTCTTAGGCCATCATGCGTCGAAATGCGCCATTGATGGCCCGAGGGTCAAGGGCCGTGCTCCCTTGAGTCTATTACATGATAGGGAGTGTGGCCATGCATACATTTGCCTAGAAATTCTGTGCCATATACTGCCTGTCCTCTGTTGCTGTCAAAACTGTTTTCTGCAGGAAGTTTCTGCCGACCGGCAACACACAGTGCCGACCGGCCATTGGTGAATGGCCGATATCTTCATCAGCAGCCGATGGCATTTTCCCGTGGCCGATGGCCATTTCCTCTAGTCGATGGTATTCTACAGTGTGCAGGAAACTTGTTCCAGGACTTTGGCAGTCTTTGGGGAGGCAGGGCAGTGTAAACAGAGGCAGCAGTGGCATGGTGCGGGTTTCCGGGCAAGTCGGATCGGACATGCATTATTCACGCATCCCGAGGCGGGGGCTGCGGCCATCTTCTCTTTGCATTTATTTTGAGTAGTTAGAAATTCTGTAATAATTTATTTATTATTCGGACTGTAATATTTATTTGGTCCCTCTGAGTGAGGGCGTATTTGTAATAAGTGTGGGTGAGTGGTGTGCATGTCTTCCAACCCCCACTTCTTTCTTCCCTTTTATTTACCTGCTTATGATGATAGATTAGGGCATATTTAAAATTAGCATACCTTATGCAATGCATGCGTGCATCCATACATTTGTCTTACATGCACCGGGCTCGGTACATCACGCTAACTGCATTGTATTTCAATTTCCAAATTGAATACTTGTTACTTGTAGCATTTCACATGCCATGCTTAGGATAGCCGAGCCTGTCTAGATTACACCCTTGCTTGCGTTGCATTAGCCACTTAACATGAACTAGGATCATGCATATGATTACTAACTAGTTTCTGTTTTGGCTTTGAGGACTAGGTGAGTTTTTACGCTTTAGCATATCGCATGCGTGTGAATGTTGATTACCATGAGGCTAGCTGCTTATGTGATATAACTGCTTGAATGCCTGTGGGTGAAGGTTGGATTGTTTGAGTTGGAAAAACTCATTGAAATCCGTGTTTTAGCCTACTTGCGAGTAGCAAATTTCAAAGCGCTTTTCAAAAAACAAACGGATATGCAATGCTTGTTTCCAAATTAGGCATTCTAGTCTATACTTGTTTGCTGTGCGCATAACATAGTAATTCTAGGCTAATAATCGGAATAAGAACGCATAACGTTTTCAAAATCGGATATCATGGTTAGTAGAGGCCGGTTTTCGGACCGGGCGAAAGGGGGTGCTCATAGCTGACCTTCCCCAATCGTACCCAAGCTCCCGAGCCAAGACAACTTTGGTGATGACGGACACGTGGCCTTTGGCACCGAGTCAGGGTTTCCTAAATTTCCCATTTTAAAAAAAAAATATTTAGGTGGTGACTCTGTATCTGGCAAAGCAGTCCATGTTTGGCACTTCTTTTCAAAAATCTGTTTTCTCAAACAATTTGCCAGAGTTGGACTCTTTGGTTCAGATTAAGAACCGTAAAACAAAAAAGGGGAGTCCGAACTGTAGCCGAGGTCCCCCGCAGCCGTGTTACAGGGTGTTTTAGTATTTTCCTTTTTTGCACTGTCTCACTGCTTTGTAATAACCGAATGGATTGTATAGACTGAATGTTTACTGTACTGTTGAGTGGGGATTAAGTCCCTGTTTCACTGAATGACATGTATGTATAGGTACTATTCTGTATATATGTATGAAAAATCTTTTTGGCATACAGACTGTCACAGCTCATTGGACATTATTTTATTACTGTGTTGGCTTCCGCCAGGCTCTGTACTCTGTCTTACTGTATTACTGATAAGCAGGCCTTCGGTAATCTCGGATTACTGGCCGGTTACGGTGCTAAACCCATAGGGCCGGGTTTGGGTCGTGACAGGTTCAGTATCCAAAATTGAGGTGCATACACGCTATCTCAACCTATGGGGCTTCCATACAGATTTCAAGCCGAGGACACGCCTCTGGGTATTTAAACCAGACTTTAGTCTCGGAAATCCCGAACCTTTGCGTTCTAGGCGACAGCCATTCGAACTCTAGTTTTCACCGTCACAGTTGATCTCCTAGGAACTCATTGCGAACACAGCTGAGATGCCTCTGGCAGGGAATGATACTCAGGGAGAGCACTTCTGATCGCCATTCTAGCTTGAAGCAGGCTTGATCTTGAGCTTGAGGTAGAGGCACACTCATACTTCAGAGCATTGGCAAGACCTGAAGAGGTACACACAGAATGCAATCTCGGAACTTACTAAAGTTGAAACAAACTCAGATGCCCGACATTTTCCCTCTTTTCTTTTGCTTTGCAGTCTGGAACCTATATAGCTTCAGATAGGTCCTGGTTTTACTATTCTCATGTGACCTGGGTTGAACCCTGCAGTTTTATGAAAGAACAGATCATGTTTTGCACAAATGTAGAGAATGGCACAGCACTCGGAGTGCAAAACGATTTTATTTTTGAAATTGAGAAATGAGTTCTACGACTGAACACAGCGCACTACGACTCAACAACGGAAAACACAAGGTAAACAACTTAAACACATCGAGTAACACTCGAAACGACTCGAAACAAGAATCGAGATAAAACAAAAAGACACGACACTCAGACGTGCACAGGGAGCCTGTTTCTCTGGGTATTATTTCCCACCCTTTCTCATTTGTGATTCTCACATCACTCGGCCCTCAAGCTCTATTTTTCTGAAAAGGCCCTTTTTCCTCACTTTTTCCCTCAGCGCACATCTCTCTATTCTTCAATCTCTCATTTTTTATCCCTCCTCTGGGTGGTTGATGGATAACTAAGAAGTTGCGGGCTCTTGCCCCTAGCATTCTGCTAGATTCTCTTTCTTCTGTTCACAGCTAGTGAATTTCCCCACAGAGGGGTTGTGCTGCGGCTGGATGTGCAGCAGATCTGCAATTGACATTGGTTGACGATGCTCTACTGGGGAGTTTGGACGTGATTAGATCTGTCCAGATGAGGGAATGGAATATCCTGCCCCATTCCAGTTCGTGCTTTGCACTTGGCTTGATACCTCGTTGCTGGGAGGATGTGAGAGCTTTCAGCCCTTTTCTGTTAGCTTCCGCTGTGCCCTTCTTGGCGAATAGGGTGCCCTTTCCGGCAAGTATGGTGCCCTTTGTGGCAAATGCATTGACAACGAGGGAAAGACAGGAAGCCTGACTCAACTGTGCCCCTAGTTCATTACTTCGACCATTTTTTGTTTTGGTTTTCTACTAAAACAATTTTGACCAACATGAGAGTTAGATTAACATGCTTATTCGATTTTCTGATTTGAAATCATGCAAGTCAGGTTATGAGCACTGAAAATTTTCTTTTTTTGGGGTCCAAGAAATGGTCCAGTTTTAGAAAAATGGAATAATTTTCGAGAGAATTAGTCAACCTCAGTAAAAATTCTCAAAAACTATTTTTGCAAACGGCCACTGCTCAACGAGCACGGAATCTACTCTTGAGATGCACGACCTCGGACCCATAAACAATGGAAAATTGCCCCTTGTTTGAACAGCACTGCATGGTAACTGAAAGTTGCCCCTAGTCTGAATAGCACCGCAATACATTGTATGGCAACGGAAAGTTGCCCCTTGTTTGAATGGCACCGCAGCGCATTGTATGGCAACGGAAAGTTGCCCCTTGTTTGAATGGCACCGCAGCACATTGTAATCAGTCTTCAGAGTGACGATCACAACTGAACTCTCGGATACAGAGAAGTCAAAGATGACCAAAACCATCACATGGACACAATCGAATTTGAAGTGTTTTACGGCTGGACTTCAGAATGAAGTTGCCTACGTATCCCAAAGATGGGAATCAAGCCTTACGTAGTTTGGGGTGAAGGTACACTCGGGTATTTAACCTCTCCTTTTATGCTCTAACTTTTGCCAAGGCCGCCCTTTCTGGGTTTTCGACCTTGCGAGCTATGTTCTTATTTTCTTTTCAATTCTTTTCATTTCTTTTCTTCTTTTTTATCTTTTCCTTTTATTTTCTTCATTTTTTTCTTCTTTTCTTTTTTCAATGTTTGCATTTCTTCTCTTTCTTTTGTTCTTTTTCTTCTTTTTCTTGCTCTAACTTTTGCCTGGGTCGCCCTTCCGGGTTTTCGGCCCAGCGAGCCTCTCAAGGGTAAAAGTGTAGCTTTGTCCATGTCAAATGGTTTTGAGATCCTGAAGTCATCTGAATCCAAGAGAATGGCTGCTGTTCGCTAACGATACAGGAGTCCATCCAATGGAGGGTGAATTTGCCCCCAGTGTTGTGGATAGGAACTTGGTTGTCCTTTAGTAATGTCTTCTTCTTTCCTCCGTTCTGGGGTTTGGCATTCTTGCCGATCTTCATTGATTTGTGGAATGATCCATCTTCGGCTCTTCGAGCACAATCTGGCATCTTTTGCCCCTAGTTCGAGGGGTGCTTCTGATCTAGCTTTACAAGCTTCTTGATCTGACTTTTCTTGCCGCTAGTTTGTGGGCTGCTTCAAATCTAGCCACACAGGCCTTACATCATGATTGGCTTTGGAACATTCTGAATCCAAGTTCGAGGTTTGAAATCAAGAGGGGTCGAGTCTCGAGGCCGAGAGCGATCCTAAGCTGCACAATCTCAAGAGCGATTCCGCACAAGTCTTCGCAGGACAGCGCAAAACATTTTTTTGAAATTTTTTAAGAAAGCGACTAGTTGCTCGCGCTGAAGACAGTGTAGAACCAATCTGGATCAAGCCAGGATCCTTCCCAGTACTCATACTAACAAGCATGATCTCATTCATTAAGGGATTAGCACGCCTCTCTTTCTCTCAGATTGATCAAATTTTCACAAATCCCGAGGAATTCCTTCCTCTTCGTTTTCACCGCAGTGTTCCAAAAAAGTTTTGAAAAAAACTCAGGTCAATGCAATGACTTAAAGGCACAAAAGAGCAGGTGAAATGTACTGCCGTTTCATTCAAGTTTGCTGGCACAACAGGCTCAAAGTAATAAGCACAAAACATGACAGCCACAGCTGTTTCATTTAGATCTTCTGATGTAACTGGCTCCCTGGCAGAAACAGACTCAAAAGAAAGCGAAAAGACAAACACAAAACAAAATAGTGATATCCGAGGTAACGCCCCCGGGATCACCCGGCTCTAACAAAACAGGACTGACTTGATACAACAAGACAGACCCAACTGACTTAGTATGAAAAGACTGACTCTATACAACAGGACAGACTCTAAATGACATAACAAAACTGACTCAATACCCAAGTCAGAAAATACAAAAATCAGCATTCACAAATGCTCAAAACAGTGCGTGCCATACGCCACATCTGGAGTAAGCTGAGTGCCGCCCGCAGGTGGTTCATCCCCTGATCACATAGTCACATTATCCCCCATAAGTTCACTGATCAAGTGCCGATAGACTTTGCAAGACTGGTGTGGCGATGACCCTGTTGTCAAACAAATCCTGTACATCATGGCGCAGACGAAAGCAACTATCAGTGTCATGACCGGTTTGTTGATGGTAGGCACAGTACTTAGTCTAGTTATGCTTTGGAGGGAGAGGATCGGGTAGAGGCCGTTGTTCCAACGGTTTCAGATATCCCTTCCGGAGTAAGGCCTTTAGAGCCTTTGACAAAGGCATATAAAGTGGGGTAAAAACCCTCTTAATTCGAGGTGGATATCTGGTTTTTTGCGAGCTACTTCCAGACGCACCGGTGAATGAGGTAGCTGTTTTTGATATGGTGGTGGTGACCATGCCCACTTCAGAAGATCTTGCAGCTGCATCACCACTGGTGGTCGCATTCGAACTACGAAAAAACGCCCTCCTGGGCTGCTCCTTCTCCTGGTCAATGAGGCCCTGCTTCATGGCATCTTCGATCTGTACTCCCATCTCATGCAAATCTGAAAAGGTAGGGAAGGGGAGCACGATCATTTTCTGCATTAGTTTCGGCTGGAGGTTGCGCACAACCATCCGTATTTGATCCTTATCCGTTGGCCTGATGGTCATCATTGAGGCCTTGGCCCTCCAGCGGACCACGAATTCTGAGAAGCTCTCCTTAGGCTCCTGCCTCATTATCTCAAGATCACGGGTCGTAATCTCGATTTGCGTGTTATACGAGTATTGTGCAACGAAGGCCTCGGCCATCTCATCCCAATTCCTCTTGACATCATCTTCCAATTTTGCGTACCAGATGGCCGCCACCCCTGACAAGGTCCGGCTAAATAATGAAAGCTTCTGTAGTCTGGTGAGGCCCATCGGCCTTAATATATCTGAGAGCAACCGAAGATGCACCGTGGGATCCCCGGATCCGTCAAAGCGGTTAATTTGTGGCATCTTGAAACGGTCCGACAGCGTCACAGCCGCGTCGGTGTACCCGTCCTCGATATCTGGGATGGACTTCACTCCCTGAGATTTTTTGAACATCTTCTCCAACTTGCTGACCTTCAGCGCTGTAGGGTCTATTTCGAACTCAAAAGGTGAATCCGGCGGGTTGATCGGCGCTTTAGATAGCTAGGGTAGGATCGAGGATGGAGCCGGTCCTACTGGAATGTCCGTATCTTCCTGGGCATTAGTTGTCTCCCCGAGTGTTGGAACTCTGGGTGGGGGAGGAGCCTGATGTGAAGCGGAGGCTCCAGTTTGCTGCTGCAGCCGGGTGATTGTCTCTGCCTGCTGGGCCATGATCTCGGCCTGCTGTTTGGAAAATTCCGTTTAGCAGGCAGCGTCCTGCTGCATAGCTTTCATGCTTTCTTGGAGTTGACGCATCATTTCCTCCATTCCTGCCATGTTCTGCTGATCTGGCTGAATGACTAGTATATCTACCCCTACAATAGAGACTGAAACCTCAGCCTGACTGTTCACTGGTGGGGTGGATAAGGGCCACTGATCTGGTAACTGCCGAACTGGTGATCTGTGCCTGACCGGCCCTTCTACCCTGCCTCTGGCAAAGGAACACTGATTGCCCTTGAACTGAATCTCTGACCTAACAAAGTCTATCAGCACAAGTCCGATGAACCTCGGGGGATATTGGAGCCCTCTGAAGCTATGGTTCCCAGACTACCTTGCAAAAGAGAAAATAGACAACACCTCAGCCTGATTTCACCAAAACCAAAATGAGCAAAGCTGAATGACTGCGCCCCCTCCTACAGAATTCTGCCATAAGTTCTGCCTGTAAACTGATATTCTCAAGTAAACTGAATCCCAAAATACTGAACTGGTGCCCGCAGGCCTGATGCCCAAACTTGCAAACTGATACATACATTCCTGTAGAAATGCACTCTAAAAGCACATAACAAGCAAGTGAGAGCCAAAACACCCCTATGTTGGGGTAGGGTTTCCCTGTCCTATTTTGTCAGGAGCTAGGGTTTCACTACGCACGCAGCGGTTTCAAACAACCTATAAACGGGTAAGCAACCTGTCCTAGCTTGGAATGGTCACTATGGATTCCGAATATGCACTAGGTCGAATGGTCAAAAAGGGTGCCCCGGTAAAAACCGGAGTTTGTGTTCCCGTCGTGGCAGAGCCCACAACCGGTCAGCCTTATGGCACGCTTCGCAAAGCGAGCCTCCGGCAAACCGTTCAGGAATAGCATACGGCAAACACGGTGTCCTAGGCGCACCAATGCACATGCAATGCAAAGAAACACATAAGTGTAATCAAAACCAGATATCGTGAGTTTGAGTCAAGTTCTCTAAATCCCCAGCGGAGTCGCCAGAAACTGTAGACGTCCTTGAACGTCCCGGGAGGGAAATCCCGTTTTGTTCATTTGGGCTCACTACAATTCAGGACTCAATGTCACAGTCCTGTATCTAATCTCGTAGAGTGCAATGCAAGACCGATGAATCATCAAAGAGTCCAAATCCGACAAATCGTTTTTGAAAATAGATTTTTGAAAGAAGTACCAAACATGGACTGCTTTGCCAGATACAAAGTCGCCACCTAAATATTTTATTTTGGAAAATTTAGGAAACCCTGACTCGTTGCCTAAGGCCACGTGTCCGTCATCACCAAAGTTGCCTCGGCTCGGGAACTTGGGTACGATTGAGGAAGGTCACTTCGTGAGCACCCCCGCTCGCCCGATCAAAGATCGGCCTCTACTAACCATGATATCGAGTTTTGAAAACATTATGTGCTCTTATTCCGGTTATTAGCCTAGATTTACTATGTGATGCGCACAGCATACAAGTATAGACCAGATCGCCTGAATTGGAACAAAACATTTCATGTTTGTTTTTGAAAACGGTTTGCTACTCGCAAGTAGGCTTAAAATGCAGGTTTTTCCATCCTCGGGTGGGCTTAGAAAACATGGTTTTGCCACTATCTAGTGGGCTTAAAACTCACAGTCAATGCATTATTCCAATTCAAATAATCCAACCTTCACCCACAGGCATTCAGGCAGATATATCACATAAGCAGTTAGCCTCATGGTAAGCATGCTATATGGCAGTCACTCACATACATGCAAGGATGCTAAAGCATAAATACTTACCGAGTACTCCAAGCCAAAACAGAAGCTATGTTAGAAATCCATGCATGATCCTAACTATGCTGAAATGCCTAATGCAACACATGCAGAAATGCAACTAAGATAGGCTCGGCTATTCTAAACATGGCATATGAAATGCAACGGATAACATGTATTCAACTCGGAATTGAAGTACAATGCAGTTAGTATGATGTGCCGAGCCCGGTGCATGCAAGACAGATGAATGAATGCAAACATGCTATCATACTGTATGCTAATTGAAACATGCCCTAATCTAACCATCATAAGCTAGTAAATAAAAGAGAGAAAGACGTGGGATTGGAAGACATACATCACACACACGCACACTTATTACAGTTGTGCCCTCGCTCGGAGGGTCCAAATAATACAGTCCAAATAAATAGTTACAATCCGAATAAATAATTAAATATTACAAAACCCTAATTAATTAACAAATTAACTAGAAAATGAATAAACTAGCACGCAAGCTATGGACCGCCTCAGCTCTGTTTCGAATGATGAATGATGCATGTTCAAGTTGCCTTGCGCGGAAATCCATTGCGATGCCCCGATCGCCTTTGTTTACACTTAATCCCGGAATGCTGTGCGAAGCTCCAGAAGGCTGTTGATTTCTGATTTGCTGCAACAGAGAGCAACAAAGGGGCATGGCAAAATATTTTCACATATGTATGCATGACTACTCTTCAGGGAGTGTAGTCCTCGATCCTTGTGCCACCAATCACGCATCTCGATGCATGATGGCCGAGGAGTCGAATTGCATGACTCAATGTGAAATGAATGCACATATAAACACAACAAGACCTAAACTCCATCATGGGTAATCCGGAGTGTCGGCGACCGGGAATTGAGACACGTTCCGTCACTCGGAGTACGAAACGTCCCTCGTTTCCCGTGTTTGGGCTAACTCCTATCCCAAACACAATGCAAATGAGATGGCATACATAATGCAACTAACATGCAATCCTAGCATACACAATGCTATAGACTAAAATGGCATACACAATGCAAGATGGACTTACACCAATATGAGTGGACCTCAGCCACACTCACATTAGTGGCCATTAGATGAAAATGAGACAACCGAAATGCGTGCACACATGTACGAATACCAAGGACCGAACCTAAGGCATCAAATGCCACTCTACCAAAGCATGGAAAAGGATGCAATATGGCATACAAGCATGTAATTTCCAGCACTGAAATATGATGCTAAATGGTCCCGAAACATGGAAATATGGCAACCGATGCATGAAATAAGCCCCGAAACTCAAAACTAGGCACATGAATTGAATTATAACTATGCAAAGCAAGCATTATTTGACCATGAAGCACAAAGACAGAGCCAAGGCAGTCCCAAAACATGCACATTTCTAGTTTAAAGCATGACCAAAAAATGTTAACATGATGGACTAAAATAGCATGCAAATTTGGCTAGCAAGCATGGTTTACATGGCATGTATATGAAGCGTATGAGAACTCATCAAACCAGCCAAAAATAGTGAATAAAACATGTCAAAATATGCCCAAATAACCACTGAAATGCAGCCAACATGTGCAAAAATGATGAGCTCCTTTGAAAGGGCATGCAAGGGGTTACTCAACACATATATGACGGACACTTAGCATAGCAAAACCAACTCTGGAAATCAAATATGACAGCCCTAAAACTCACCAAAAAGGGCCCGAAATTGATCAATAAAGCATACAATGGAAGGTTCTCTTGAAAGGTCTTGAGGAGGGTTGTTCCACACATGCATGAGGGACATAAAATATGGCCAAAAGGGCCTTGGACAGAGCTAAGGAAGACCTCAAAATCCTCAGAATGAGGTCTGAAACATGACTTCAAATCATGCAAAAAGGGGTCCCTTTGGAAGGCCAACAAGACCACCAAACAAGACAAGGAGAGATGAGGTCACCCCCCTCTGATTTTGGCTCTCAAAAATGCATCTAAGCCATTGAAAATCCATTGGATTTCAGTGGCTAAGATGCCAAACCATGGCCAATGCAAGTGCTCTAATGCATAGCCCTAATCATGAAGAGATGAAGCATGCACAGGGGGAAGATGACCCCAAACAGAAAAGAGACCTTAACCAAACTTGAAGAGGAAATTAAAACAAGATCTTTTTCAGTTTATGACAAATCTCGAAAATGTTCACAAGTAAGGTTAAAATATGATGCAAAAATAGCCCTAAAAGAGATATAGAGGGTAAGGGGAAGTAGATGACCTCAAACAGCAAAGTGCCCTTAAACAAAGTTGAAGAGGAGATCAAAATAAGACACTTTACAGTTTAGATCGAGGCCCAGAAATTCTTCCAAATGGGGCTAAGTAATGAAGCAAAATAAGGCTGGAAAAGGGGAAATTAAGACTTACCCTTGTAGAGCTGACCTCCAGCAGCTTCTGGACCAAGTTGGTGAGCTTTCAACCTCTGCAAATGACCTCCAAGGTGCGAGAATGGATGAGGGAGGTGGTAGGCTAAGAGGTGCAGGGTAAAATGGCCAAGAATATGAGTGTTTGGAGGCTTGAAGTATAGAGATAGAGGATTGTATGTATATTTCCAGCCAAAAGCTTCTAACCCTTTAAAATGGAGGTGAAGGGTTGATTATATAGAGGGAGGAGGCCATGGCTTCTTGGAGAAGCCAAAAGAGAGGCTTAAAGCTTCTAAAGGAAGCTTGACCAAAGGGGTCAAGCTTCTTGAAGAAGCTAGACCAAAAGGGTCAACCTTCCTCAAGAAGCTTGACCAAAGGGGCCAATTCCTCTTTTAAGCCAAGCAAAGGGGTGAAAATCACCTTAAAAGGGGCCAAAACAAGGACAAAACCCTCGGACAGTGGGTCAAGTGTAAAACAGCTGGCACAGCTGGAACACACTCAGAGAGACAAAGCTGGCCGACCAGCTCAAAAGGGTCAGGGTGGTCGGCCGACCACCTCCCCTGGTCAGCCGACCAGGGGTCAAAAGGTTCAAGCAAAATTGCTGGTCGGCCTACCCAGAAAGATGGCCTCCCAGATGAGTAGAACACAGCCCTGTGGTGAAAAACCAGAAAAAGTGACTCAAGAGAGAGAAAAACCAGCTTTTTAGCAAGGTTCAAAAAGATGAATTACTGGTCGGCCTACCCATATTGGTGGCCTCCCAGATGAGCACAACACAATGGTGGTATGAAAAGCCAGAAATTGTGGCTCAAAAATGAGAAAAACCAGCTTTCTGTCAGAAAAATCGGCTTTAGGAGAGAGAAAATGAGAAAACTGGTTTTTCAGGGGAAAAGGTGGCCTCCTACCATCCTACCACTTCCCTAGCAATGAAAATAGGGTCCCTACCAAAAATGAACCCTAACCGATGCAAAACGACGGTTCGGGGGCCAAAACGCGCGGTCTGGGGCCCCGAAACAGGCTGTTAGGCACCGGAAGTGGCGTATGACCACGAAGGTGGTCTCCCGGGCCACAGTGTCCCTCAAAAGGGAGGAAACAAGGTGTGTGCCAAAAACCAAAGCAAACGGAGGTGGTTAAGCGGTCCCGAACCCGAAGGACACGGCCGATGGCTCTGAAAAACCGGAAACCGGGCTCCACACGGGAAAAATGGCCTACGACCACGAAAACGTAGCCTAGGGCCACTGAGAGATGGTCTACGAGACCTCTCCCTCCCTTCAAGAAGAGAAAATGGAGAAAACGGGACCTGGTTCGCAAACCGAGGCAAAGTACAAAAGAGTCTGGAAGTTTGGAGGCAAGGCTCGCAGCCAAGACATTGAAATCTCAGAACGAGCACAATATGCAATATCACCAAGCACTCGAACGGTGACGTCTAAGTCTGAAGGTCGGTCAAAAATGGGGTGTCTACAAGGAGGCCGGCCAAAAGAAGATCGGCAACAAAGAAAAAGCTGCCGTGGTCGACCTGGAGGCTGCCACAGAGGGAGCCGGAGACGAATTCACCGACCTCTCCCCCTAGCTTAGTTATGAATTCTCTACCTTTTTGTTTTGAACTTTTGTAACTGGATCGCTTGTCCCAACTTTTGTACTTGAACAGTTAATGAATGAAAATTTTTCCAACTTGTCTCTCTTGTATTCTTACAATGTAGGTTATGATTTTTCCTTGCAACTGTGCAATACTTACTCGACAAAGAATCCATTAATTTAACCAGGCACAGTATCTCGATGACAATAAAAGTTGAACAAAACATCAACATTCTTGGCCGTAGAATGCAGTTCACTAAGTGTTAGCCGGCAAAAGTTCTCGGCTAGGCATTTAAATTGTGACACTTGAAACTGGCCAAATCATAAACTAATCTAATCGAGCAAAATGCCTCGGTTTGACATTTGGAGTTGAATAAAAGTTGGATGAAAGTTGAACAGTTTGCCAATGCTGATGACCAAGCAAAACAATCTCGATTAAAAGCCTAGAGTTGAACAATTCATCAACTCTTAAAGACCGAGCAAAACCATCTCGGCCAAAAGTTTAGGGTTGAACAAGTCATCAACTCTTGATTCGGCAAAATCACCCCAGCTAAAGCCTAGAGTTGAACAATTCATCAACTCTAGAGATCGTGCAAAATCATCTTGGCTAAAAGCTTAGAGTTAAACAATTCATCAACTCTAAGAGCCGAGCAAAATCATCTCGGCTAAAAGCTTGAAGTTGAACAATTCATCAGCTTTAATGGCCGAACAGGATCATCTCAGCTAAAAGCTTAGAGTTGAACAATTCATCAACTCTAATGGCCGAGTAGGATCATCTCGGCTAGAAGCTTAGAGTCAAACAATTCATCAACTCTAATGGCCGAGCAAAATCATCTCGGTTCTAAGCTTAAAGTTGAACAATTCATCAACTCTAATGGCCGAGCAGGATCATCTCGGCTAAAACCTTAGAGTCGAACAATTCATCAACTCTAATGGCCGAGCGAAATCATCTCGGCTATAAGCTTAGAGTTGATCAATTCATCAACTTTAATGACCGAGCAGGATCATCTCGGCTAAAAGCTTTGAGTTGAACAAGTCATCAACTCTTTCGACCGGGTAAAATCACCTCGGCTGGGAGACAGTTGCCCCTTGTTCATTGCAATCTATTAACCACTACAAATTTTCTATGTACAGTAATTCATTTATATTACATATAGCTTTCATAAATTCACATGGTGACTGAAAGAATTACATTGGTAAATGGAGGGGAGCGTTTGTTCCTTATAAAAAATTACATTCAAAGATTGAAACTAAAAATAATACAACTTTAGATTGGCTGCGTTCCATGGCCGGGGTATAGTTTTGCCATCTAAGTCTTCCAGATGTATGCCCTTTTGCCCGCCAGACCGGTTTTCTTGTAAGGCCCTTCCTAGTTTGCCCTTAGCTTCCTTTCGCCCGACATAAGAGTGTTGCCCATCACCTTCCTTAAGACCCAATCTCCGACCTTGAACGGTTTGGGGTGAACTATTTTGTTATACTTTCTGGACAGTTCTTGTTGATACGCTGCGACATAGATCAGCGCCTTTTCTTGGCGTTCTTCTGCAAGGTCTAATTCTAAGGCAATAGCGTTATCACGTTTTGCCAGACAAACTTCTTCACATTCTTTTCTTTAACTGTCGCCAAGGGCTTGGCTTCGACCCATTTGGTGAAGTAGTCTGTCACCGCTATGAAGAAGTTGCGGTTGCTCGACGCGGTTAGGAGTGGTCCCACTATGTCAAGCCCCCATATTGCGAAAGGTCAAGGACTTATGAGAAAAAGGAGCTCTCTGGCTGATTGATGAATTTGGTAGGTGAACTCTGGCACTTCTCGCATTTTCTCACATATGTCTGTGCATATCCTTGCGAAATAGCGCAGTAGGCTTAAGATCTCCCACTGATATGGCTTCTACACATTCCTTCATGGATCTTGAAAAGAAAAGCATCGAATCGGTTTGGGTGAACGCATTTGAGGTATGGACTGGTGAATGACTTTTTATACAAATCGCCAAATGGAAAGAGCCAAAACCGCTCAGACTTCACCCGGATTTTGTGTGCCTCTTTCTTGTCGGTCGGTAGGATCATTTCTTTAAGGAAAAGGATGATAGGGTCCATCCAAAAAGGACCTAGCTCGGTGCAGAGAACTTCTGTCTGCTCTGAGTCTTCAATGCTGGATCTTGAGAGGAATTCAATCAAGAGAGGGCTGGGGGTTGATTTGTCGGCCATGGAAACTAAGCCGGCCGACTCATCTGCACGGTCGTTATCTTCTTAGCCAATTTGTTGGACTCTTATGGCTTGGAATTTCTTGATTTGCTCTCTTACCAAAGTTTGGTACTTGGCTATTCTGTCATCTTTGGCTTCGTATTCCCCATATACTTAGTTTACAACGAGTTGGGAGTCACTATAGACCATCAGCTCAGATGCTTGCATTTGGAATGTGTTTTTCAGTCCGGCTAGCAAAGCTTCATACTCAGCCTCGTTGTTTGACGCGGGAAATCCCAGTATGATGGAAGGTTCAATGGTCAGTCCGTTTGGGGAGATCAAGATTACTCCCAGCCCAGCTTCATACTTGTTTAAGGCGCCATCGACAAAAAGTTTCCACATGTTGTCGATGAAAAGCTTCCAACATTCTGCGAGGTCCTGGGACATTTGAAGGTTCAAGTAATCAGAATTGCTCGTTTGCTCGACTATTTATGCAGCGAGCGCATCGTTGATGATTGCAACAAACATGTCTTCATCCTCTCTTGGCGATACGGTGTTGGATCCAACAGGTTGTCCTGTTATTCCCAAATCCAATGGCGCATTGTTGGGCTGAAGTGGGCCTTCAAGTGATAGGTTTGTAGACAGGCACGCACCCCTCCAACGGTCAAGTTAGCACACTTAGAGAGAGAAAGAGAGAAGAGAGGAAACAAAGTGGTAGGTGAGCTCTGATCAGAGAATGTTCTAGACCTGAGTATGGAGACACAGCGCCATTTATATAGTTTCTGCGCGTGCTTTTGTGCCCATTCCCCTCTTGACGCGTGGACCTGCTCTCCTCTCACATTTCCCCATGTATCAGCGCTAATACAGCTAAACGCCACCTAACGAAACCGCCAAACGATATTGACGTATACGGACAACGGAATCTCCTTCCTGCAGTCGTAGTACTCCCTACCGAGCTATACTTAGTGCGGGGCCACGCCATCGCCTTACAACTGTGCTACTTGTCTGGTTTCCTTGATAGTTCCTCACCGTGGACTTAACAGAGCTTCCTCAGTCATGACCGAGCTCCTGCTCGGTCGATCTAATCTTCTGAGGACTAAACCCATCCAATTCAGCAGAACGCACATCTCTACTGGGCCAGCGGTCTAAAGTTATTCCAAATTGACCGGACTAAGCCCTTGTTCCGGTGCACACCCAATGTTCAATGGAGCAAGGAACTTCGGCCCAACTTAGCTCGGCCCAATGTTAGGTTATGAATCTCCCTCTCATTTCTGATGGTGAAAAAGGAATTAAATGAGTAAATCTACATACATTCACCTTTTAAGAGCATTTTAGCAGTGGACATTCTTTTGTATGACCCAGAAGAAAGAGAAACTATAAGTTAGAAAAAGGAAATATATATATATTTTAAGCTTAATTTTAAGGGCATTTTAAACTAAAAAAGTTAAGCATATATCCACTCTTATTGAGGTGGTTATTTGATAATTTAATTCAATACTTGAAATTAAATACATAAAGTAAAAATCAATTAAGTTGATTTTTTATTTATTTATAACCAAACGGTTAGAGTATTACAAAAAGGGGGTACCTCTGAGTCTCTACTAGTGCTTGTAGAAGACAACCACATGTGAATGAAAACATTAAATAGACAATGTTTGCTAGTCTGCTAGGGTTTCTTCACTTTTTTATTTTTATTTTTATTTTTATTTTTCTCTTTTTAGATTTTATAGTTTGCCTTGAGGAATTGTGATGGAACATTGGTGTTTGAGTACATGTAATTATGGATGTTATCCTTTTGAATTGGTTGAACTTCATTTGTTTCCTTCCCACCTCTTCATTTGTTCTGAATTTCGTATCTTCCATATGATCGTGTGGTAGCAAATAGATATGGGACAAAAGAATTGGAGAAAAGGAGACGAGATCCATTTTCCTTTTGAATGAATTTATTTACTTTATAAGTCACAATTTCTCTCTCGTAAACTAAGTCCAGTTAAAAGAGGAATTGCATATACTCTTATGCTGTGTTTGGTTGGAGGATTTGGAGAGGGATTTGGAAAGGAAAAAGGAAAAGGTGTGTGAAACTAGATGAAATATATGTATGTTTTATTAATATTTCACATTCTTTTTCCATTTTCCTTTCCAAATCTCTCCTTAAATTCCCCAACCAAACACAGCATTAGTATGTCGCTAGAAAGCAATGTGATCCATTTTCAAATTTTTCATATATAATATCTCAATAGAGGCTCATATGTAACATGCTTTTTTGAATGAAGGTGGTGCCAGCCTAAGATTGTCTAAAATCTGAAAAGAACTATTAAATGAGCATGCTTGAAAATGGTAGTCAAAATATACCATTTTTTTAAATGGTTGTATTCAAGATGATATAGAAATGAATTGGGTAATTAAAAATCAAAAGGAATTCCAGACATGCCCTAAAACACTGAAACCATTATTAGAAATGATTTTAGTTGGAACAAAACTTAGAAAGAAAAGTTAACATTGATTTTCAAACTGTTAATATGGAATCAAACTACTGGAGCCATTATTATTGTGGTATTTTTTTTTTAATGAACAATTGAAAAGCAAAAGGCACCACCACACACATTGAAGCAAAATGAAAGTAAACATAAAAGTACTTTTTTTACAACATTTCTAATTAGTTTATGAACATTAACAAGTGAGAAATCCAAAAGCATTATATGCCCTGTCATGATTTTAAGGCACATTGTATAAGCATATAACACAGCTTGTTCACACATCTCTTCAAAAGCTCAACAACAAACACCTTATATATACATATATACAAGTACCAACAAGTCTAATTACAGTGTAGATGATATAACCACTCACTCACCCATCTCTCTCTCTCTCTCTCTCTCTCTCTCTCTCTCTCTCTCTCTGTGTTTTGCTTTAGGAGAAAGAAAGAGAAGGAAGATGGGTGCCCTTGACTATCTGTCCAACTTTTGCACCGTCACCAGCACAAGCATAAGAAGCAAAAGCAAACCAATGCAGGTATTCATTATCTCTCTCCTGGCAACATCTAACTAGCTACTTGATGTGTGTATAATCCTTAAGAACTCTCTCTCTCTCTCTCTCTCTCTCTCTCTCTCTCTTTGTGATTTGTACTTTCTTATGTTGCTCTTTCATTTTTTCTCATAGATGGGTTGTGTTTTCTTTCAGACAGTTGAGATCAGAGTGAAAATGGACTGTGATGGCTGTGAAAGAAGAGTTAAAAATGCTGTTTCCTCCATGAAAGGTTCTTAACTATACATGCAGCTCTCTCTCCCTTTCTCTCCTTAATGCAATTTTACTATTACTTTCTAAGGAATGGGGAAAAAATAAGTGAAAAATCAAAAAATAAAAAATAAAAAATGCACTGCATGCAAATTATTAGACAAATGGGTACTTGTATTTTAAATGTGATTTTTAGTTATTGTATTTTATCGAATCTAACTTTTCTCAAGAGTACTAGATTGGATGGTTGTACAATGGACCTCACACAAGGTGTGAGTCTCACAATGGCACAATTAAATAATTTCAGTAGAGAAAATACTTTTTTTTTCTGTGACACATTTAAATATTTAATTATAATAGCAATTTCATCACCAAATTATTAAGATACGTAGCAAAGCTCCTAAACCCTTCTTTTTGTTTATTTATTAATTCATTTATTTAATGTTTCTTTGCCATAACATGACCTTCATTCACACCCTCAACCTGTTTCTAATCACATGCTCTCTTGATCTTTCTAGTTCTTTCCATCTAAATATTATCATAACATAAACATACTAGTTCTCACTTTTATCTCTCACTTTCAATTGATTTATATATATATATATATAGGTGTGAAATCTGTGGATCTAAACAGGAAGCAGAGCCGGGTGACAGTAAGCGGCTTTGTTGATCCAAACAAGGTCTTAAAGAAAGTAAAGAGAACTGGGAAGAGAGCTGAGTTCTGGCCATACATCCCATACAATGTAGCTTACTATCCTCATGCTTCTCAGGTCTATGACAAGAGGGCTCCAGCTGGTTACGTTCGGAATGTCGCACAGACCGTCTTTGCTGCCGGCCCAAACCCTCCAGAGGAGAGATTGACCTCTCTGTTCAGTGATGATAACCCTAATGCATGTTCTGTCATGTGAGGAATATTCATATCATGTTTGTGTCTGTAGTTAAAAATTATCAACTGGTTTTGTTCCTCTTTTTGAGTGAACATAATGTTTTTGTTAAAAAAAAAGTGAGTTGAGTAAATTCTATATGTTATGCATTAAATAAAGAATGTGCCTTGCCATTATTTGCTTTATTAATGGTTAGTCACAAGTTTTATGTACCCATTGCTTAGAAAAGAAAAGCAAGATTATTTGTCTCTAAATTTTCTTGTCTACTAGTTTCAAAATATTACAACTATTAGATCATAAAAATAATCTTACGGAGCAAAATCTCAAGAATAATTCAATAAAAGACATATAGCCCTAAGGCTTTAGATCCAATTTTTGTTACATGTGTAACCGAACTCATGACTTTCCAATGAGGAACACAAGATTTTACGTCCTTGTTTATAATAGGAGAACTCCTAACCTGAATAGTAAATAGCTAGTTATGCTAATTACTTAATAGATATGAAAATAAAAGTGAGCAGAAAATTATCAAAATTGACAGATTTAAGTTAAGCCCAAATTTTAAGAAACTTGTCAAAACAAATGGTACTAAAAATAGACATTCATAGCTAAATGCATTACAAAAACAAAACTATCTAAAAGATAAAAATTAGGGCAAATAATACTTGTGATCACTATAGTTTGCATGTTATGCCAATTTGGTTCTTGTTTGTAATTCTAATTGTAGCAATTTTACTCTTGAGTTTTTCATATTGTGTCAATTTAGTTTTATTGATAATACCGTTTCAAAAATTAAACTAAAATCAATAGACAAAATTGTTCATTCAACTTGCTGCTTTCTTCTATACTTCCAAATTTGACGCAATTATGAGCTCACACGCCACCAATACTTTTCTTTTCGTTATATATATGCAGATTTTATTTTATTTGTTTGGGCGGGCAGGCGGGGTGGGGGTTTTCAAATCTATGCTGAAATGTTCAAAGACAAAGCATGATTCATTCTTTTCTAAAGGGCGGAAAGGGATGCAAGTTTTATTATTATTATTTTTATTTTTAAAAGAAGACTTTCAAAGGTTGTGGTGGTGGTAGAATTAGATTCTTGCTTAGAATCTATCTACAACCAAGGTCATATTTACAAATCAACAGAGTGAGTTAGCCCGTCGACTAGAATTCTTGTATCTTATTAGCAAGTCAGTGTTTGGATCTTTCCATTTACATTTAGTTGTTTGAGATTCTGTGATTTTCATTATGATCACCATACACTTTGGGATAGTTTCTTCATGATCTCCACACTTTTGAAGTTTTTTTTTTTTTTGTTGGAATTAACTATACGTTATATTTGATTTCCATTATGATTGTAATTCATTGGGTTTCATTGTATCATACATTAATAAATAAATAAATCACTGTGCTTTATAAGCCAGCCAATAATTTTCGAAGTATTACATTTCACTGATCAGTTGGAATGTTGGATTAATTACGCACCTATCTTACAATTTATTACAAAGTTACTAAGTAAACTTGATTCATAATGCATGTGTGTGTGTTTTTGTTGAAAAATACTATATATAAAAAGAAAATTTTTACCCAATTTTCTTACCATCAAACATAAAAGGCAATGGTTGCATTTATTAATGTGATTCTATTATTTTTTGTCTTGTAATAAGAGAATTGGATAAAACTAAATACCCTTTTAGAGAACACTAAAATGCTAATAAGAGAACTTTTCTCTTATGCTATGTTTGGTTGAGAGATTTGGAGAGGGATTTGGAAAGGGAAAGGGAAAAGGTGTGTGAAATTAGGTGAAATATAGGCATGCTTTATTCACATTTCACCTACATTTTTCATTTCCCTTTCCAAATCCCTCTCCAAATCCTCCAACCAAACACAGCATTGAAAAAATATTATCAAGCATTAAAAATTGAATAGCCTAAATGCTTACAAGCAAATTTTATAATAATAGAGTAACCCTTCCAAGTTGAGAAACAACTACAAAAGGCATTTTTTTTGGGGGATAAATTACAACTACAAAAGGCATTTGCTTGCTAATCAAGCTAAAAATAAATTAAATCAAAAAAATTAACACAAAAGAAAATTGAGTTGAGCTCAATTTTTTATAAAAAAATTAAAAGAAACATACCAAAACACATAACGGCAACCAAAATGGAGTTCTTTGGATAGAGTAATTACAAAAATAAAACTTTCTTAAAATGACAAAATCAGCAAATTGAGGGTCTTAAATGATGGAATCTGCCCAAAAAGCATCTTAGGTCACAGCACTGTGAGTTTTGATCTTTTTCATGATAAGATGAATTTTTTTTAAAAGAAAAAATTAAAAAAAAAAGAAAAAAAAAGTAGTCCCAAGTTCACCAAGGTCGCAGTGCCCAACAGAATCACAATCAAAATGATATAAGACCAAAAATGTTATGTACTCAGAAAACATATATATACACACAAAATATTGAGAATTTAAATCTATGATGTAAATTTAAGATTTTGAACACTTTTCTATTTATGATAGTAAGACTGTTATTCTTAAAACTGTAGAAACTTGAGTTAATTATAATATTGTGTACCAATATGATATGCTTATGGAGAAATGGCAAGATTTGTACATATTTGAAATGGATGGTTATGGCTCTTATGCTTCAGCTCATTTAACTAGGTTCAATCTTTAACATCCTCTTCTCCTTCCCCCTTAAACTAGGCTAGAGTAAGCTCTCAAGTGTGTGTGTTTGTGTGTGTGTGTTTTTTTTTTTAATTCGAAAAAAAAAGAAAAAAGAAAGAAAGAAAGGATTGATGTAACAGAAGTATTAGTTGTATGATGGTGACAACCATATACACATCAACACGAATTTGAAGATGAATCTTATCCTCATTACTCCTTTTGATCATGGATTCATAGTTACTATCTAAGGAGACGATAACAACCTTCCTCTTATCTTATTAATTTTGTGTTTGATCATATCTTAAGATAAAATTAAGTTATAATCAAGTTAACTAACCATTTGTCTCTGTCAGGCCAAAACTACACCCCATGTCGCATCAAAGAATGGTAAAATAGTGAAAGTGAAGTTTCACTTGCAACATATATATTAGGGTAAATTACACAAATAGTCCCTATAGTTTAGGCCTTGTGTCATTTTGATTCCTGACTTTTTAATTGTGACACATTTGACCATGAATTTTGAATCTTGTTCCAAATAAGGACAATTGAATATATAATTAGATTTTTCAAGGATAAAATTGTTAATTTGATAAAATATAAACTAATTTGACAAACATAAATGTCAAAAAAATATTTTTGAATTTTTAAAAATTATTTCTACTTACTAAAAATAAAATTATATAAAATTGATAAATCTTTTAGACATTCTTTTTTTTACCAAATTAATTTTTATTATGTGTTTGGATGATGATCATGTAAAATTAATTTTAAAAAATTAATCATGTAATTTTTATTAATTTTACATAATTTTATCATTGGTAGATAAAAATAATTTTAAAAAAATTAAAAATATTTTTTTGATATTTATTTTTGTCAAATTAGTTTATATTTTATTAAATTGACGATTTTACCCTTGAAAAATGTAATAATATTTTCAATTGTCCTTATTTGAAATAACATTCAAAATTCAGGGTCAAATGTGTCACAATTGAAAAGTCAAGGACCAAAGTGACAAAATCCTAAACTATAGGGACTATTAGTGTAATTAACCCTATATATTATTTACAGGATAGCATCAAAGAGGGGGAATTGATGGTTATTGGAAGCACCACTTTCTTTGGTCTTGGAATAATTTTTTGGTGTTAGAAGGAAGCTTCTTCAAAAGGAATCGCTTTTTAAGGACTTTATTACTGGTTTTTGGGATTTAATTGATTTTAAAGGATCAATCACAAGCAATATTTAATCAAAAGTCAAGTTGCAATTAGAGATTGATTGTCATGGGATCTATCTTTTCAACCATGTCCACAGGTTTTGTTTATCTGTGACCAATTTGTGAGGGAGAAGAGTAAAGTTGAAGCATCATCGTCTGATTAACCTTTCCCAAGCATCATGCATAGTGAATTTCACCTATTATTTCATAGAATTTTTTAAATATTCTTTTTCCAATTTTGGGTTCGTGACAAAATATCAGATGGAAACAGCAAGCCAAGTTATCAATGATAAAAATTCTCTCTAATCATGGCTTGTCTTCGTATTACTATCACTTCATGCCAATATTATCAACAACAAAAAAAAACTACAGAGTATGTGGAGATACAGACATTTGAAACACCAGTAAAAGATAAAGAATATACAGAATACTTTGATTTCAATGACCATTGAAGGAGAAAAAAATACAATTTACCTCTTCCGTGCCTTCCTACGTCTAGACTCTGCCTTCTGCCATTTCTTTTTAGGGACCAACTTGCTTTTCGGTTTTAACTTCAACTCGGGCGAGAACTTGTAGTTGGGATCTCGCATACGTGCTTGTATATCCTTGAAGAACTCAATATTCAACTTCTTAGCTCCTCCCTGTCTGAGCTCTGCATATTCTGGACCTGAAACAATATTTTCAAATGCTCCTATCAGAATGTCTAAATCACTCATGACTTCCCACACATTGGTGTAACGCCCATCTGGCCCCTTCTTTAGTTTTTTCAGAGCATTCTCAACCGCAAGTTTTCTAGCTTGCTTTCCTGGGGATAACTCTTCTGGTTCCTTCTCAGCTTTCAATAGTTCTGATATTGTTCGATATTTTGGTGTTTCCTCAAACTCAAACAATTTATCAATATACGAATCGCTTTTTTCATTTGGGTAGGCTTCGGTAGGAATATCATCATCATCGTCACCTTCATCACCAGTCCACAGAGTCTTTTCCTCATCACTTCCAGACCACACACTTCTTAACTCATCACTGTCATCACCATCAATGAGGTCCGAGTGATCCTTTGCCTGTTGTTTTACTTTCCTGATTTCTTTTTCAAGGCGATTTCTACCGTGCTCACTATCGCTTTCATCTTCACTTCCTGTCCAGAGACAACTGTCTTCATCCACCTCTTTCTGCCATGCTTTCCTGAATTCCTCATCTCCTGGTTTTCCATTGCCGAAGAGATCATAATCTGAACGTCCACGTCTAGCATATGATCGTGATGCTGAAAATTATTTAGAATATCCGAATAGCTTTTAGCTCAAAGAGGAAGAACTTAAAGAAAAGGGGGACTGACTTAACCAAAACTAAAGTTTTGTCACAACCGCACCACGTAAGGGAAAAAAATATAGAAAGTTCTTCTATATATTTTGTAATTCAAAACAAGTAAATTGCATATCTGCATAAGTTACATGGACTCTTCTAAATTTGTGAAGTTAAAAGCAGTCATAGGATGTGTCTGATATGCCTAGTTAGAGATGCTCCCAACAAGCATATATAAGTAGTCAAGTTCATATAACTATGTGTAAGACTTTTATTATATACATAAATGCTATATTTTAGTTTTAAATATCATTTTTTTCATTAAGGTATTACAAAAAAAAGTATTTAAGAAGTATGAAATATAGGAATGTGCTGGTGTTCTTGGCATGTGGTGAGATGAAGGGATGGAAGGAGGCTTATTGTATTACGAACCATAAGAAGACTCACATTACCAGTGACTCGCTAAAATATATATATATAGAACAGTCTTTCCTACTACAGCCAAGTAGTATGGTACAGATACAAACTATATAACTCCAGCCTACTACCCCCTAAGTAGTGTGGTACTAAAGCCTTGATTGACTCTTGGCTGCATTCACTTATAGACGCTTCCAACACTCAGGCACATAAGTTGCCCCCAACACCCATAACGTAACCGTCCACATTACATAGGTCTGTGCAAACCATGCATATAAATTATAATTATGGCTAGTTGAGAAGAAACTAAAAAATTTGGTTTTACATGATAATAGTGATTTGAAGCCATGTCCAAATCCAACTTGCCAAAAGCTTCTATTCTATGTTCTACTTTTGATCTCGCTACTTGCAAATCCAAAGTTTTGGATATATTAATTGACACGTGCGTTGCGTCCTCAAAACTTTAACACACAATCAAAAGCGTAGCAAAAACTAATATGCGTCTTCTGTGAAGACTTTTCACAAACACATAGTACACATTGCGGACACAACCTGCTAAAGTGTCTTATCTTCCACAGAAACACAATGAAATGAAATACAACTGCAGACCCATTATGCAAATGCACATTAAAAATGAAACAAATGAATAGCAATAATTTTGACGGTGGAAAGTGGATAGTACGGACCTTGGGAAAATAGGAAAGGCCAAGAATTAACAGGGTTTCTTGAAGTGATCGCAGGTGAACCAGAAAGAAATCTTGGGGTTTGAAAATGGGTTTTTGTGAATTTGAAGAGAAACATGGAAAGGCGGGAAGATAGCCTTTGAGCCATTTTTAGGAGGGATAAGCAGAAGAAGACGGCTCAAACTTCAAATGCGATCTAGCTCGTGCATCTCGCATACTCTTAGGCCATGATTGAGCTAATAATCCGTCAAACCTAGTTAAAGAGGGGTAAATATTCAGTAATGTCGGAGAATGAATATGTGGTATTTAGGAGCTTCTATTTACACACACCCATTCCCCTCTTTACACATTTTTTTTAATAAATAATTGGTTCGGAAGTAGATTTCCGAAAATAAGCAATTGGTTCGGAAGTAGATTTTCGAAAATAAACAATTCGTTCGGAAGTAGACTTCCGAAAATAAACAATTGGTTCGGAAGTAGACTTCCGAATGTGTTTATTTGATGTCTATAATAGTAATTTCACTTGAAAAAAAATTTATAATAAAAATAATTTTTATGAGGCGTGTGCAAAGAGGAGAAGTTGGATGTGTAAATAGAAGCTCCCGTGGTATTTCAATTGGTAGAGAGATGAGTACGTAGGACGGATATTAGGGTGGGTGATTAGGAAATATTAAGAAATATATTAAAGGGGTTTTTTTTTTAAGATCCCTGGTATTATGCTTTTATAGTATAAAGGACACCAAATATTTTCATAATGTCTAAGGTCCCTCAACAATATTTTCATAATGTCTAAGGTCCTTCAACCTTGATCCAGAGAAATTTCAGTCCAGAGAAATTTCAGTCCAGAAAAAATTGGTCAGAGAAATTCTGGCCCAGAGAAATTTCTCTGGATGAGTTTCTCTACTTTTCTTCTCATTCACATCCAAATCATTCTGATTCATTAGGTAAGCAACATTGTTCAAGCCATTTACATGGCTGAAAAGCTGAACAAGGGAAGACGAAGAATTTCATTGCCAACTCTTCTTCTCGTTCCATCATTGCCTTGTAAAGGCCACACATGCCTTTATGTGTTTCCTTTCAATGCTGCTTCTGGCAAAGAGCATTGCAATAAACCACTGCACAACACCAGTCGTTGCCCCTCTTAATCTATCATTCGTAAATTTTTGTATCCAATCTAGAGAAATTTTGGACAAAAGAAATTCTATCTAACCTAGAGAAATTTCTCTAACCTTCCATTCTTTCCAGAGAAAATTTCATTCTCTGGCCTTCAGAGAAATTTCACACCCAGAGAAATTTTCTCTGGCCTTCCTAGCTTTCCTTTCTCTCTAGAGAAATTTTCCTTTTTCAAACCCAAAGAAATTTCCCTTCTTTCCAGAGGAATTTTCCTTCTCTGGCCTTCAGAGAAATTTTCCATTCCAAACCCTGAGAAATTTTGGGTGCTGTTCCAAATTTAACTACTAAAAAACCCCCAATTTTTGTTCCTTTCTTCTCCTCCTTGTTTTGCTTCTCTCTCTCTCTACACACACACACACACAAACACACAGAGAGTCAGGAACAGTGTTTACTATTCTGTGTTTAGAATCATTTTGATTGATTGATTCACTTAGTTTCAATGGTGGAAGTGGGAGTTTCAGAGCAAGTAATATACTTACATGGTGACTTGGACTTGAAGATTGTCAAAGCTCGCAACCTACCCAACATGGGCTTAGTTTCCGAGCATTTCCCCTGCTGCTTCACTAGGGCTATATAAATATGTATATATATCCATCTATATCGATAACTTTTGTAATGCAAAATAGAGGCGGATGCGGTAGGGAGACAACGGCAACAGAGGAGACGGCAACGGAGTAGACGGCCACAGATCTGGAAGAGGAGAACGAGGATCTGATTGGGACTTTGTGGGCTTCGCAGATCGGGGACTAAAATCGATCACTAGTCCACAGATCCGTGAGAAAATGAAGAGAACAGTTGAATAGAGAAAGAGAGGAAGAACTGAGATGGTGGCGATGACCTCTCCGATCTGATATGAAGAGGTCGACGACGAACCAGCCTGTTGCTCGGACTCAGGACAACGTGGATGGAGAGGGGATGGGGTGAGGGACCTTAGACTACAAAAGAACAGATTGTGGACCTAATCCATTACTAAAAGTTGGATAGGGATCTGAGACCGATTTTCCCTATATTAAATGACAATTGATTAAAAAATATGTGATATTTTCAAATTATTAAATATTTTTTCATTAAAGACTATTTAGTTAGTAATATAAGTAAGGGTATTAACTATCTCATGAGATTAGTAATTTCCCATATGATAGGATTAGTGAGGGAATGGGGTCATTGCTGTGCCTTTAGCACAATGGTGATTGTTTTGTCTCAATTTAAAGTGTATTATAAACTTATTTTTATAGTTTGAACAATTCATTTTGTAGGATTTGTTGAGTATTTCATGTCTACCAAAAATCATATTAGTTATATATCAATAACTATATGATCGAATTGCATATTTTTTATGCTATTTCTCAAAAGAAAAACTTATTGTTTATTTTTTTTGATTATCGATCATATAGTTATTGATATCGGATTAATATGATTTTTGGTAGGCATGAAGTACTCAATAAACCCTACAAAATGAACGGTTAAGATCATAAAAATAAACTTACTACAGTTTAAATTGAGATACCACCTTTAGCACAACCCCATTTCCGATTAGTAAAGCTATGAGAATGTTGGAATTATAAATTGAATGAGGAAGTTAGTGAATTTTTAAATAATTTTTAAGTGAAAAATATATTTTTTAGAACAAAAAAAATAATTATAATATTAAAAAAATCTTAAAAATTTAAAAATATTTAGCTTGTTTGGTTTTATAACTTAGGATTTACTTTTCAGAAAATTAAAATTTTTTATTTTTCGTATTTTTTAATTTTTATTGATTTTTTTTTTATGCACTTAACATAAATATATTTAAAGAGTATAATATTTGTGAATTTTTTTAAAAAAAAATTCACTAAATACCAAAAATATTAAAATATATATATATGAAAATTTAATGCATTTTTCGTATACTTGTGTATTTGTTGATTTTTTAAAATATTTTTTTACAAATATTTTACCTTTTAAATACATCTAAAAAAGTTTTAAAAAAAAATTTGCTTAAAATTTTAAAAATATTCACTAAAAATTTAAAAAAAAATACAAAAAATAAAAATAATTTCTAGAAAATTGAAACCAAACACAGTGATTAATTTTATATGGTATACAAACAAGCACTCTTTATTGTATATATCGAACCTAGGGATTGTTTGGAATGATTTAAATAAGTGCATTTTTTACTTTTTTATAAAAAAATATGCAGAAAAATAAAAAGGTGGTGTGACCCAAAAAAGATAAAAAGTGTGCTTATATAGCACACCCAAAACAAGCTCTTAGTACCACCATACTAATAATCTTTTCATTCAATCTTACCATACTCATAATCTCTTCCTGAAGCCAAACAAACATGACCTTACAGCTTCCGAAAATTATTAGTTACTCCGGTCTTGTGAAGAAACAGATTGGGTCGGGTCAATTGTGTGTTGTGGTGCTCCTAAAGTTTGTACTTAGGTCTCATTTGCAAACATATTATTTTATTAATTTTTTGACTTTTTACGAAAAGATATGCAGAAAAATAAAAAAAGTGATGTGACAACTTATAATAATTTTTTAACTAAAATGTATAGTTGACAAACGAGACCTTACTATTTTGAAAAAAAATATCAAATCAATCCAATTTTTAAAAAATAATTAATATATATTATTAATGATAAATTTTATAAGGATTAAAATGTAAAGTTATAAACTTTACCACGAATATATAAATACTTTTTGAAAAGTCCACCGATATGTATCCCCTACTATTTTTGCCTCTTCAATTGGGGAATTCACACCTGTTAAAGCTTTATTATTATTATTATTATTATTATTATTATTATTATTATTATTATTATTTTTGCATTAAACTTTTTATTCTAAGGGTTATTTTGAGAAGAGAATTTTTTTTTTTTAAGGTTATTGATATTAAAATTTTATAGGATAAAGGACATGTAATATTTTCATAGTGATTGAGGTCCCTTTACATTTTTTTAAAGAAATTTAGATTTAGAGAAATTTTGATCCAGAGAAATTTATCTGATTTGTTCAATTTTTTTGACTTTCTCTGTGTTTTAAAATTTTTCTGGGTAAAATTTTTTCTAGTTTACTCATAAATTTCTCTGTGATTTGCTCACAATTTTCTTTGATTTGCTAATAATTTTTCTTTGTGTTTTAACCAAGCCAAAGAAAAATGTGTTTTTTCACAGAAAAATTTCAAGCAACTTTCAATAAACACATACACAAAAAGAGATTGAGGATTGAAAATGTTCTTTACTCAAATTTATACTTGAATATGAGTTTGTCCACTAAAGTAGTTAAATTGAGTATAATAACAAACTCATATGAACAAAAAATATATATATACATAGCTCTAGTTGAGAAATAGTAACAAGCAAATAAGATTCCAAACATAGGTCTGGTTGAGGATTGAAAATGCTCTTCTTCTTCAAACTAGAATTAGAAGATATCTGTGGCTTCGAATGCTTCTCAACTTCGCTTGGATCGAGCAAACATAAAC
Organism: Camellia granthamiana; assembly: GCA_036172215.1. NCBI lineage: Eukaryota > Viridiplantae > Streptophyta > Magnoliopsida > Ericales > Theaceae > Camellia > Camellia granthamiana. Next base: position 41,459,823 of record CM069903.1, on the reverse strand, counting down.
CCTAGAATTCAAGTGCAAGGTGTGGATCAGAGAATTGCATACACTACATATATATATACATATATATATTTGAGTGTGTGTGTTTGAATTTATTTATTTGTTTATTTTTGGAGAAATAAGGCAAATTTATATTTAATTGTTCAACTTCTCCAAGTAACACAAGATTGATAACAGTATATAAAATGAACATCGTTGTCTCTATTAATTGTGATTTGTGGTGGTAGATGGTCTCAAACTTCTGAGCTGATTGATCTATTGATCAATCTTCAGGAACTTGATCTGCCCAACCAGGAGCCAATCCACTGAATGAGACACCACGCATGGCCTCCATCACTCTTGTTGATGTCTTTGGCGCTAGTGAAGCGTTCTGATGCCTCTCATCCTCTCTCAATGCTCTGAGTATTGCTAAATCAAAGTTATGATAAAAGTGAACATGTTGATCGAGAGAGAAGACTTGCCTAGTTCAACGAAGAAAGCGACGATGTATGAAAGAAAAAGGGTACAAAAAGTGCAGACAAGTAGATTACAATAAGCTATACGGGTGAGAGTCCTTAGACTACAAAAAAAATATATATATATATTATGGATCTTCCATCATTAAAAGTTAGAAAGAGACATTAGACTAACCCTTTTGAGAAGTGTACCAAAAAGTTTAGGGTGTGTTTGGTAACGTTTACGTTTTTAGTTTATATTTTCAAAAATTTTATAAACTGATTTTTGTTTATTTTTAGAAAAACATAAACCACAAACGCGTTTGGTAATTGACAAAATGTTTTAAAAAAATTTTAAATATAAAAAAGAGTGAGAAATGGCAAGTGGCGACGGAAGACAGTGGTGGAAAGTGGTGACGGTGGGTGGTGGGTAGCTGCTGGTGGTGGTGGATGGGTAGTGGTGGTAGGTGGGTGGGTGACGGTGGCGGGTGGTGGGTGGTAGCAAGTGAGTGGTGGTGGTGGTGGTGGTGGTGGTGGTAGCGGGTGGTGGGTGGTGGGTGATGGGTGGTGGTGGCAGGTGGGTGGCGGATGGCGGGTGGTAGCGGGCGGGTGGTGGTGGTGGGTGGGTGGGTGACGGTGGCGGGTAGTGGGTGGTAGCGAGTGGGTAGTGGTGGTGGTGGCGGATGGTGGGTGGTGGTGGTGGCGGGTGGTGGGTGATGGTGGTAGGTGGATGACGGATGGCGAGTGGTGGTGGCAGGTATATGACGGATGGCGAGTGGTGGTGATGGTGGGTGGGTGGGTGACGGTGGCGGGTAGTGGGTGGTAGCGAGTGGGTGGTGGTAGTGGTGGTGACAGGTGGTGGCAGGTAGGTGGCGGATGGTGGGTGGTGGTGGTAGGTGGATGATGGATGGCGAGTGGTGGTGGCAGGTAGATGACGGATGGCGAGTGGTGGTGATGGTGGGTGGATGGATGACGGTAGCGGGTAGTGGGTGGTAGCGAGTGGGTGGTGGTAGTGGTGGTGACAGGTGGTGGCAAGTAGGTGGCGGGTGGTGGTAGTGGTGGTGGTGGGTGGGTGGGTGACGGTGGCGGGTGGTAGGTGGTAGCGAGTGGGTGGTGGTGGTGGTGGTGGTGGTGGTGGTGGTGATGGGTGGTGGGTGGTGGTGGTAGGTAGGTGGCGGGTGACTGGTGGGTGATAGTGGTGGTGGTGGTGGTGGGTGGTGAGTGGTGGTGGCGGGTGGGTGGCAGGTGGCTGGTGGTGGCAGGTGGTGGATGGTGGTGGCAAGTGGGTGGTGAGTGGTGGTGGCAAGTAGGTGGTGGGTGGTGGCGGGTGGATGGTAGGTGGGTGGTGGGTGGTGGTGGCGAGTGGGTGACAGGTGGGTAGTGGCTGGTGGGTTGCTAGTGGGTGGTGGTGGTGGCGGGTGGTGGGTGGTGATTGGTGGTGGCAGGTGGTGGTGGGGGGTGGGGGGTGGGTTGTGGGTGGTGGTAGCGGAAGACGGTGGTGAAAAATGGTGACGGGTGGTGGCTAGTGTTGGGTGGTAAAAAAAAAAAAAAAACTTAAAACTTAAAAGAGAAACACATTTTTTGTATTTTCATTTTTTGGCCAAATTTATAAACTGAGATCACTGATTTATAAATCAAAAATTTTATCAAACAAGTTTTTATTTGAGTTTTTAAAATTTTGTAAATATAAACAAAAAACTGAAAACGTAAATGTTACCAAAAGACACCTTATTGTTTTACTTGTTATGAAAAAATATACAAAGAGTAAAATGATGATATAATTTAAATAAGTCATTAAACCATTAAATTTACTTTTTTGACACTTCCAAAAGAAACCTAAATTAACCAAATGAAATTCTACTCTAAATTAACCAAACGAAGGAGAGAGAATAAAAGTTGGGACTTGAGCCTAATCATAATACAAATTAAATTGTTTAACTCATATTTCACTAACAATATTAAAAATTAATTTGAAATCGATTTGCCATTTTAAATAAATCAAATTTAAATATATTTTTAAACGGGTCTACAACGAGGCCATTTTATGGGGTCAGTTGGGGATACCAACAATCATACAGTAAATAAAATTACAAATTATGGGGTAGGGTATACCAACAATGGACAGTATAAATAGAATTACAAATTCCCCTCAAGGTAATTAAACATGTCCACAAAATCATCCTCCGAATTATACAATTCCAATCTATTTGAAAATAATTCCAACGGCACACAAACTTTCTTCCTTAACCAAATATTACAAGTCTTTCTTTAACTCTTTGTTGCTAATTAATCACTGTCCATCTACATAACAAAAAGAGTAATACTATACAAATATACACACGCGCGTACACTCAAAAAAAAAAAAACTGCACAAAATGATATGATTGCATTCTAAACTCACATAACTTACAAACAAAAAACCTTACCAAAATTACTATTAATTGCAAAGAATAATGTTTGGTAGCTCGAGACTTCTCCCCTCCGAATCCCCCTAATGCCCAAAACGACGTCGTTTTGGGCATTAGTTTTTTTTTTTTCTTTTTTTTTCTTTTTTTTTTTTTCTCCATTTTCACGCAGGGAGAAGAGGGAGAGGGAGAGAGAGAGAGAGAGAGAAGAAGAGGGCCGTCGTCGCAGCTCCGCCCGCTGTCGTCACAGCTCGTCGCCTACGCCTCTGCCCGATCGTCGTCGCAGGCCGATCGCCGTCCGTCTCCGCCTCTGCCTCCGCCCCCCGCCTCCAGCCCAATTTATTAGCCCCCTCCAGTCCCTTCTTCTCCCTCCTCCTCCTTCTTCCCTCTCTTCTTCGTCTTCTTCCCTTCTTCTTCTGCACAGAAGGGAAAAAAAAAAAAAAAAAAAAAAAAAAAAAAAGAGCAACGTTTTGGAATTAGGGGGATTCGGGGGAGCTCGTTTTCGAGCTCCCTACCACGGACCAATTGCAAAATGCCATTGCCATATCATTATCATTGTATCTGCATAAATTTTTTATAAAAATAATTTTTTCCTAACTACTTGCTAAAAGAAAAAAAAACTGAACTCCTGCTGCCAACTTCCAAACCATGAATCACACGTGGCTAAAGTCAGTATCCATATAAAGCAGAACAAGATCAACAGTAAAAATATGTTTGCTTCCAAAAATTATTCACTGCTTACCGTAGGCATGATCCACAACAGACATTAGTGTGGGTTCCTCTGTAGTGAGTAGCTAGCTCCTCATATGTGTCAACGATTCAACCCCCTCAATTAACATGCATTTTCATTATTTCAAATATACATGTTTCTACAATTTTTTCTCTATTAGTTGACAATGACATCACATTTCAAGGTACAGGAAGAACCTTTTTTTTTTTTCAAGTTCTTTTTGAACAAGGTGTACGATGATCTAGAGAAAACAAGAAGATATCATGTCTCATCTCATGTTAGCATAATTAGCTACACATTAGAGTTGCTGAAAGAAAGCAGAGATCATGAAGACTCCAAAAACCATGCTGTCCCACAATTTCTGATGGCCAAGCCAATAAGGTCCGTGGCTTCTGTCACATGTCTAGGCAGCTAGACCTTGATCAATCATCTAACATCACAACAACTGGAGCAAACTGCAGAAATTGAAAGATAATTAGCAGTTGAGAGAGAGAGAGAGAGAAAGAGAGTCATGAATTATGTAAGAAAGTAAAGATGGTCAAAAACAGCTCTTGCACACTACACACTGACCTCGTCATCCTCTTCGCAGTACATTCCATCTACTGCATTTTTCTGCTGGAAGTCCCATCCAAGAGTGTCCTCAAGCAGCTCTTTAAATTTCCTTGTCTATAAAAATAGAACAATTGAACTCAACTCCTCCACACAACATTATTTTGTGGGCATTCTACAATCAACTTCGGAAATATGACTGAAAGTGGATGAATTTCACAACTAAACATTCTCATTCAAAAAACTATCAATTGTTCATTATATTTCAAATTTCTTTCACTCAGTTTTGGGTGATGCATCAATTTATGATCTCCAGTTTTGGGTAATGTAAATATAAAATTTTACATTACAGAGAACTGAAACATGCAAATTACTCTTCAATAATTATAGTTTTTATTTATTTTATTTTTTTAGATTTATAAATGCAAAGTATCCTAAGAAAATATGAAATACAATATAGATCATATTTGGTTATGTATCTCAACTCAACATGGTGCCTAACTCGTTCAAGTACATATTAAACAAGCTTTAAAAACAAATACTTTGCTCCACATTATAAGGGATGATGTTTACTACCTTAAGGAAGAAAAAAAAAAAAAGTGGACAACTGTAAGTTTTACTTTTCCCCCGGGTGTATATGTATCTTTGATTATATAATCCACACCATGTCTTTCTAGAATCTACTTCAAGTAAGTTACCCAGAAAGTTATTTTTCGGAAAAAAAAAAAAAGTTAACCCAGAAAGTCTAATTTTCCTAGGATATGATTGTTTAACATTCGTCATAGAAGAATACACAAGAGAGTTCAAATTCTTTGTAGATTTGAAACAATTTTTAAATTAAGAAAAATAATCTACTCAAAGTGGAGCATAGAGAGCATAGAGAGAAAAGTCTAGAATACAAACCCATGACAAAAGATCTCCATTCACAACTGGGGCTTCTAGCACCAACGAAAAGAAATCCTGTAATAATAACTCAGTTATCAGAATATGCTAGACTGATCAATATCAACTCATAATTTAGTTTCTTTAACCCAACAGTATTTCAGAAAATTGTCAGCATTCAAAGGTAGGGTTGAATTCAATACTAATGAGTTGGTAGAAGATCAAGTCACAAAATTCCTGAGAGTTTTTTTAAGTGGCACTATACCGGTTTCAAGGCACTGCAGAGTGATGCAAATTGCAATCATGAGAACTAGAATTTGCCAATAATTTCCAGTGTCTTAGTAAAAAATTTAATCACCCCAGAAGACTACCTTGCAAAGATGGTGCAAAAAGCTATCAGATAACCAAGACTCATCTAACAACGTTAATGTGCCCTTTTCTGCACCACCAGTACTTGTGTGCTCTTTCTGAAATCCATACTTGAGCTGATAATAGATAACTTTAATAAACTGCAAGATGTTATACAAATTTCAGATATCACTAAAAAAAACACAGCAAATAATATATATATATATATATTATGAGTAACAAATAGAATACAAGCAGCGAAGAAGCATCTCAAGAATGTTATAAATGCCAGTCAAATAAGAAAACAATCTAGAAAAGAAACAGAAACGGAACAAAACAGATATAAGACAATAGGGAGTAGGCAAATAAGTTGGTCATGTGCAATGAAGACCAATGCCTACCAACTACAATAAAAAGCAACAATGCCAAAGTTGAAGGTGCAATAAAAATAAGTTGCAGGCGCATGAATTCATTTGTTTTTCTTTCTTTTTGGGACATTGCATGGTACATGAATTAATGAAGGTTATGTGCTAATTGAGAGTAGTAAAAAAGTGATTATATATAAAAATAGATTGACAGGATCTTCGGATTAACTATGATACAAGAAAATGTATTTAATTTATAGAAGAGATTCATAACATAAGATGTCATCTATAAAGTTGACAATGACATTTGCTCAAAAGACTTCATTGAGTGGCATTCAACATCAACACAATTCACAGTCTCAATAAAAAAGCAAGACTATCTAAGATATTAAGGTTCATATCTGAAAATTACCTTGGTAAATAGTTGACTCCTTGTATGAAGAGGCTGCAGAGAAATAAAGTTCATAACATAAATACAAGCATAAACTGAATCTGTTTCAAAGAAGAAGATAGTGAAACGCACAACTGCTCCTCCAGGAAAAGACTAACACTTGTAAAATAAATCAAACCCACTTATCAATCTACAAAGTGCCACACAAGAATGCTTGAGTCCTTATGTTAATTGAAACATGTCAAAATTTTAACTTACTATAGCATCAAAATTTATGTGACCTAATGCGAGGTCCTTAAACAACGTAAAACTGGCAAACAAATTAATACTTACAGCTTCTGTACAGCCCAGAAAGAGGCTAACTAATGATTTCCATTGTAGAAATGCTTCAAGTGATTGTCCCATCTACAAAATTACAGGCGACATATAAATCTGATAATTTTCTGCAAGATGATCAGAGGTATCGTAAAAAAAATAAAAGAAACAAGAAAAAAAAAAATGAGAAAAGAGAGAGAGAGAGAGAGAGAGAGAGAGAGGAAAAGACGTGAATAAAAACACAATGGGACATGTCATCTTGTTCTATCCTACCAGGAATGCAATAAATGCAAATTGCAGCTCGCCTAATATTAAGTCTTCAGAACCTCCATAGTGATTTATTAGTATGCTTTCCAACAACTGAGTCTGAAAACAGATAAGTAAAATATTGAACAAATCAGCAAGAAAGTACAACAGTGACAAAAGTTAGGTTCAGTAGGCAAACATGTAGCAATCTATACCTTGTCAAGATTCAAAGAAGTAAGTTCTTGCCCATGAATTCCCTTGTTCTTTATAACACGGGGAATTGGTGTATAATAACTACCTCTCCTTTGAGACTTATCAACGGACCTTGAGAACTTACTATTCTTCAGCTGCTCGGCCAAAGCTCTCTCTGTGGGTGTGCTAGGAATGTTTGCAACAATCTCAGATTCACACGCAACTGTAATTTCTCCTCCGATGGGTTCTGTAAATAGAACAAACACACTGAAAACAATAAAATCTGTCTGAATTTTGCTATAATAACTGGGCAGAGAATCATTTAAGCAAAAGGTAATCTACAGTTTAGTCTCAGAAAAACATTGAAAGTCTTGGTAAATCGAGTGGTATCCATTACGATCACCAAATACTTGTGTGGATACTTTTTTTTAAGTGTCTCTAAATTAACAGCCATAAACCTGCCATCACTAAGAATGAGAATCTGCTGATTGAAGCAAAATGCTTGATTTCAAATGTCCATGCTAGTCAATATACAGCAGCACTCTTCTTTAATGGCAAAAAAAATTATTCTGATTGAGTGGTGTAATGGTTTCAGATCCCCATCAAGTAGTTGTTACAATCAGGACTAGATAATTAGTAAACTTGAAGCAAAATTTTGGGAAACTTACGTATAGGTCCTAATAGGTGGACTTATTGTCCAATAGATCATGTGATAATTAATTGCATTTTTCATTAAACTTTATTAAAAAAATATCACTAATTGTTAATTTTTAGTGATAGTTTAAAAAATTTGTCACAAAAAAGTCACTAATTATAAGTTTTAGCGACAATTTAAAAAAATTGTTACAAAAAAAATCACTAATTTTCAACTTTCAACGACAATTTGAAAATTCGTCATAGAAAAACGTCACTAATTGTAAGTTTAGTGACAAATACAATTTATAAAAATCATTACAAAATAAAGTTACTAATTGTCAATTTTTAGCAACATATACAAAAAATTGTCGCAAAAAATTATTTTTAGCAACGCTTTTAATAAGACTAATTTCAATAGTACTTAATGGGAATTAAGTCTAACTATTAGGACCTATTGGTAATTTATCCCAAAATTTTTTAGGGTAATAAGTTACGCAGAGAAACTAACATGTTCTCATCCTATAATGTAATGTGACAATCAATTCTACATTGACATATACTGTACATCAAAGTTGTCCGTGTTACCAACACTACCACCACCACAATGTATTCCTCTAATCGTTGTCAACCAACATGAAGAGTTACAATGTCTAACTTATACATTCACAAAATTGTTGACAATAAAGTTCAGGTATAACCTCAGACTTGCGCCTTTTATTTGCAAACCTCAACAATAATTACAAATTATCTTATCAGTTAAGAAGACCAAACTCTTGACCTCTTATAATAATTTGAAATTAAACTGTTTAAACTTAATTGAAAAGTGCATTTTACCTTAGTGGTTGTTTGGCATGTGCTAAAATAGCACATGCTATCTTAGCACATTATCCTATTTAGGTCACATCACCTTATTTAAGTCACATCACCTCTCTACTACATCACTTTAAACCCAATCCATATTTCATGTTTTTTCGTAAAAAGTCAAAAAGTATACTAATCTAGTACTTCCCAAACAACCCCTTAATAATATACAACACAATGCCTTCAATGTTGGAAAGGAATTGAAATCAAAGGAGTAGCATACATGTTCCAGGTTGCCTTGACAAACTCTTTCACCAACCTCGTCAAAGGTTGGGACAATTTCTAACCTGAAATTCCCTATGAAGATCTTCCAAACCTTGATAGCAACACTGATTTCTATAAAGTACTCTTCCTCTACCTAGCCTTCTTTTACCTTGTTCTGCTTATGCATGGACTAGTTCCTTTTATTTTATCTACCAAATTCTAAATAACCAATAAAAGCGAAGGGGAACTGATAAAAGGTGAACCAAAAAGAAATCTACGCACATGGGAACACACACAAATGCAAACATCACACTGCCAAAGAGACAGCAAGGGTTCCCTATATCCCAAATTCAGTATTGTAACCTTATACCCACCTTAAGCAAACAACATACATATTTTCTCCCCTGAAAAGCTGCTCCAAAAGAGCCACTTATAAAATATAAAAAAAAAATTCAAAAGAGCAACCCAACTAGACAAGAAAACAATAATTAACTATGTAGACCTTCCAAGTAACTAAACAGTGCTTACCAATGCGTTCAATAGTACTCTTTGTAATATAGTTGGACAACCGCTTCCAATCGCCATACTGACTTAGTGTATAAGGGCCCAGTTGCCTGTCAAACTCCAAGCTTTTTACTGCTTGAGAATATCTCTCTTCCTTTGGTAAAAGATAAAACGAATATAAATTAGCTAAATGGTATCCAATGTTAAAGAAAACAGTGTTTTCAGTTTCAAGAAAAATGCATTGTATAGACATGTACAATGAGCAGCTTAGTTGAAGTTCAATACACTCTTCTTATGATTCACTCACTACTATTCGATTCAATTTGAATTGTGTTGTTGAATAGGAAATTGAAATGAATAGTGCGATTCACTGTGATTCGGTTTTATTTCTGCTTTTGTTTGCATCATGCATGAAATGACATAATTTTCACCTATCTATCACCAAAATAATAATAATAATAATTTAATTATTAAATATATTGATATACGTGGTTTTATATGTATATACATATACATAATTTAGTTATACTGATATTTGTTTTGTTTTAAATATGTGTATTTTTATATGTATATACATATATAAAATTATATATTATATTAAATAAAATTAATCTTACAAATCATGATTCGATAAGATTCACAATTTGATTTGAGATTTGACAACAATGATCAGATTAGTGGCATCATTCAAGCTTGAAGCTATGCATCCCAACCCATGGAATTCAATTCATAATAAAGCATAAATTATTCTGTTACAGACCTCATCTTCTGATAGTTTGACAAGTCGCTCCTCTTGTTGATCCCATTGACGGACAATCACCTGTTAATTGCAACAACACAGGAGGCAGATTAGTCTGGCACACCTAACTTGATATGATAGAACAACCAATTTATTTTTTGTAAAGCTATTGACAACAGTAACAAGTGGAAGAAAGTGACTTTGAAAAAATTATATTGAACAACTTTACATATGACGTAATTGTTGTAATGTAGTCTAATCATGGTTTATTTGGATAACACAACTATACTCAATTGTATCATCCCAGTTTGGCTTGATAGCAAAAAGTGCACTGCGAAATGACAATGCACCAGCTCACATAGAGTCTTAACTCATAATTTATATCTATTGAGAATCACTAAATGAAAACATGCACTATTTGTGTAGTACTCAAATCAAATCTATCTCCTTTGTGTTAATTCTGTGACAACATTCCACAATCACTTGGAACTTGAAACTTGAATAGGATGCAACTCAAATTTTGACTTGGCTGCACCTATTACCACAGCAAACATGGCTGCTTTGGGAGCAATGTACAACTGCTCAAAGCAGCTCCCAATCTGAACCAGACAGTGATCCGTAAATAGCAATTCCAGTTGTTCCCATATCTTTAAATTCAAACTTGACACTCACATTGCAGCATCTGCTCCAGTTCTTCAAATTTCACTCCAAAGTGGAAAGAGTCTAAAACAAATGAGATGATCACAAACTGATTTACTTCAACCATATGACCCCCCAAATTACTCGGCCTCACAAATAATTTGAGACTCGTTTCAACACATAAAAGTTGTTATATAAATCTGTTAAAATTGTAACATCCATATATTAGTAAATGACAATTCAGATTTTGCCTCTTCATGGGTCACCATTTAATTTCACACTAGTCCCTGACTAGCCACATCAAAGGAACAACTTCCCAACCCAAGTAGGAGAACCAACAACCATATTTTCCCAATAAATCCCCAGTGTGTATAAAATGGATGGTCTAGAATAATGAAGACACTAATTTAACATGCCATACATTAAACAATTTCAAATCAAAATAAAATATATGTGAAGCAACTTGTTGTGAGTTGAAAATGAAAATGAAGAAACTAATAATTGTTATCAAAACCTCTGAGGGGCTGGCGTCCACAAAGAAGCCGATTATTGGTGAGAACTCATTTCCTTCTCTGCACGTAAAAGCCCATAATTTTTTTATATATAGGAAAATATATATTCATAGAAGTGAAAAATGAAGCAAAAGGAAAAAAAAAAACCTGTTGGAAGGACTATAATAGAGAAAATGAGGACCAGGAGGAATCATCTTGATACCCTTGAAAGCAGGGCCCACAGAGAACATCTGCAAAAATGAAAATTGAACAATTACGCAGAGGAAACAAGCAAGTTTGATTTCATAGTGTTTTAACTTTCTCGGAAGCCAAACGGAATTTTGTTATAATTAGTTTGAAACCTGAGTATCAATGCCGACAAGGGTGTGTGGAGGGACGTCGAGGAGGAGAAGAGTAGCGCCGTGCTTTACAAACCCTAGCGCTGTTTCTGGATCCATCTCTCAGCGTATATGCGTGTGGGTGTGTATGTTTTGTTGTTGCAGATGATGATGAACTAACAAGAAATGCCAAATGCTGAAACCAGAGAGAGAGAGAGAGAGAGAGAGTTGGGGCTCGTCGTTGCCTGCACCGTTTAACCGATCTCTACCCCCGACCCGAATCGAGTCCAGAACCCTCCACAGCTATTACACGTCATGTTTTCCTAATTAAAGCCGACTTCAACCGCAGTGTTGTTTGGAAATAATTTTTTTTTGTTTGATTTTTTGATTTTTTGATTTTATGATTAATTTAAGGGACGTTTATATATAAGTTTTAATTTATGAATTTATATTTTTCTAAGTTTTAATTAAGATTTTTTAGATTTTTAGGTTTTATTAAATTTTTAATAATCGAAATTATCTTTAAAAAAATGATTATTCATCATTTATGATTATATATAAAGGAAGTTGATGATTTAACATTTATTTTAATTTTAATTTTTAAAATTTTAAACTATCAACTTTTAAATTGAAAAAACTTTTAAAAAAAAAAATTTATGTGCCAAAAAAAAAAAAAAAAAACTAATGTATGTGTTTGATTTGAGTTTTTTGAATTAAATTTTTTATTTTTCACTTTTTTTATTTTTGCTTTTAGTGAATATTTTTAAAATTTTAAGCTTTTTTTTTTTTTACTTTTTTAGATACACTTTATTTAGATGTATCTAAAAAGTAAAAAATTTGTGAAAAAATATTTTAAAAAATTAATAAATGCATAAAAATACGAAAATATACTGAATTATAGTATTTTTTTATATATATTTTTGGTATTTAGTGAATTTTTTTAAAAAAAAAAATTTCACAAAAATTATACTTTTTATGTGTGTTTATGTTAAGTGTGTTTAAAAATAAAAAAAAAAAATTGATTAAAATATTAAAAACATTCAATAAAAACAAAAAAACAGAAAACAAGAAAGTAGAATTTTCTGGAAAATATTTTTGGAAAACCAACAAATTGAAAAAACTGAATTATTTTTTTGTATAAAATTAAAAATTTTATGTCTATAAGAGAGTATGATGATGGAACATTTATGTACAAAATTGAAAAAAAAACCTGTAAAAATGAAAAAATTGATAATCTTCTCGGTTTTATTGGATAGTTGAATCAAACCAATAAGTAGAATGACAAAAACGTTTAATCTCATACTTTATTTTTGTATCAGTTAGTGATACAATTATCTTGAACATTACTATACAAAATTGATAATATTCTAAGTTTTAAAAATTGAGAAAAACTGATAATATTCTCAGTTTTAATAATACGATTTATTGGTTGAATTTTTTTTAAATTGGACTTGAGGTACCATAACATTTGTAAATAAGACTTTTAGGTAATTAACTCTTAATTTAACTTGGTTAAATTAGTTCCGTTTTGGATTTTTTTTTTCTATTTTTTTTGTAAAAGAAAAAAATAAAATGATTATCTGGAACATTACCTGGAACAATTAGTGAAACAATTATCTGGAACATTAATATGCAAAATTGATAATATTCTAAGTTTTAAAAATTGAGAAAAAAAATGATAATATTCTTAGTTTTACTAATAGGATTTATTGGTTCAAAAAATTTTAGATAGGACTTGAGGTACCATAACATTTGTAAATAGGATTTTTAGGTAATTAACTCTTAATTTAACTTAGTTAAATTAGTTCCGTTTTGGATTATTTTATTTTATTTTTCTATTTTTTTGTGAGAGAAAAAATAAAATGATTATGATTTATATATGACATTTTGTCTTACTAACTTATTTAATTTATTTGTAATTTTTTAATCCAAACCCAAATTCAACCCATTTGCCCAAGAACAACTTTAGTAAAACAAGAAAAGACAGTATGAGAAATGATTATAAAATATCATTATAAATTTTCATATTATTTTTTTATTTTTTATAAAATTTTAAAAAAATAATTTCCAAACGAATTCGTTATTACAATTTTATCAATTTATAAAATTTTATGCTATTATTCCTATTATATAAATTCAAACTCTAATCCTAATTTTTCATCGGCACTACCTTAGCTTAGCTGCCACTTCCCACTCAATGACACCACCTCTCATCCCTCCCAGCACCAACCTTAAGCCTCTATCCTTCCTAGCCTGTCATGCCACCCTCAACCGTCTTTCAGACCTCTTATTCACCAGCACCACCATTGTTACCTCTACCTTAGCAATGTCGTAGCACTGTGACTCCCTACCACGTTCCTGTGATCTCTTTCTTTGTCACAATCTTTATCTCCTTCTCTATTGTCATGATCTCTTTCTCTCTCCATTTAAAAAATAGTGAGAAGCTAAGCAGTAGAGAAAGAGGTGAGAAAGGGAAAAGTTGAGCAACGTTGAAGATGAAAGGAGATGGGGATTGTTGGAGAGAAAGAGGGGACTGAGGGTCCAAAAGGTTGGATTTGGAATTATGATGGGTGCTTACAGGAGAAAAAAGAAAAAAAAAATAAAAGAAGAAAGCAATTTTAGTGTGTAGGGGTTTGGCTTCAAAGAAATATTGTAAGAGCAAAAAATGGCCCTCAAACAAAACTAATTTGTTTGGCTTCTAATATGATCGGTAGACACGTAAATTTAATATAATTTTTTATTAATATGGTTAACAAATGATAAATAAGAAGGGAATAAAATGTTACATGAATTAAAATTTTATAAAAATATTATACAATTTTATTAAATTTGTAGAACTCAATAAATATTTTTTCTAAATTAAAAAAAGTTAAAAGAAAAAAAAAAAGAAAACAAAGAGAGTTTCTCAAATTATGATATCTATATATAAAAAAAAAATGTTGGGCTTCTTTCAAAATTTAGACCCACAAAGCCCGCCATGAGTCCCACTTTGTTGATATCAATTGTTTGTTTTATAAGGCACTTCGCATATATTATTTATAAAAAAAAAAATTTAGATCAACAAAAATAATTTATTCACTGAATTTGAGTTCGCCTGAATCGCCTGAATTTGTGCATTGATTGACCGCTTAGACGATCAGCTGGATGACTGGTGCAATACTTGTCTATCACTGTTGTTACCCTTGTTGCCGGAGGATTGGCCGAACGACCGGCAAGCCGAAATTCGAGAGATTCAAACAAGTCAAAATTCGGTAAATGTAGTATAACTCTTAGATTATAATTTATACCACAAGTTTAACTCCTTACACCTTTAAAATCCAATTTTTTATTTTATTTTTTTATTATTTCTATAATTCATTTATTATCCTCACTCTTATCATTCCTCATTCTCCTTACACCCAAAACTTAACAACCCTAATCCTAACACCCATTTTCATCTCCTCTCTCTCTCTCTCACACACACATTCATACATTATATCATTGTTGCCGATCGTCACCATCGTCACCATCGTCACCACCTTTAACTCTCCATTGGAAAGCCTCATAGCAACTCCTCAAAGCATTGCTACCATTTTGCCCTCTCTTCCGAAGACCAATTGTTTTTCTCTCTATCGTTAGCTCCATCTCTTAACTTCTGTTCCGCACTCTTCCCTATTTTCTTCTCTTCTCTTTGGATTGGATCTAAACCCAAATTAGTCTAAAAAGTAAAGTAGACCCACCATTGCAAATATAATTGTTATACATATATATACCCCTTCTTTCCTCTTCTATATAAACTCGAATCGGATCAAAATAAACCTAGATTCAACCCCAATTTTTATTTTGTTGATTGTCTTTGTCCTCAATGGTTCCAAGAGTTGTTATCAAAACTAGGTTCAAAAATGGGTGCATGGAGAGGAAAGAGAAATTCAAAAACATAAAGATTAAAATTGCTCTTTAATATAATGTACTAGATTTTGATGATTCTTTGCCGGGAAAATGGCATTTCAGATGAGAAGGGTGGCGGGAAGAGTGGTGGTGTCGGTGATAGATTGGTGGAGGTGGTAGTGATGAGGGAGAATTTAAGGGGTTGTTTGGGATGTTCTAAATAAGTGCACTTTTTGACTTTTTTACGAAATATAGGTTGGGTTTGGAGTGATGTGGTAGAGAGGTGATGTGACTTAAATGAGATTGTGTAACTTAAATATGATAGTGACTTTTTTACTTTTTAATTTTTTAAGGAGATGACAAACAAAGCCTAAGATTAGGGTTAGGATTTTAGGTTTTGGATATAAAGAGAAGAAGGAAGTTTAGAGATAATAGTAATAAAAGAACTATAAAAATAAAAAATAAAAAAAATTGAATTTTGAAGGTATAAGAAATTAAATTGGTGGTGTAATTAGAATTTTCCCCTTAGATTAAAATGATAATTGTTTATATTTTTACAACATGATAAAATAATATAATTATTAGATCAATTTATTTATTTTTATTATTGAAATAAGTAATTTTTTTTAAAAAAATAAATAATTCAAATCATTTTAATAATGAATTAGCGACTCTCATATATATATATATATATATATTTTTTAAATTTAGATTTTACGAAAAAGCTAAAAAAAGGGGAAGAATCCCATAATTGTGGAGTAAGGATCCTCTAGAGTTTTTTTTTCTTAAAGTTTCTTAGAGTGGTGCATTGTGTGGTTGAGATTTAATGAAAAGTCACATCAATTTTTTAATATTAAATATCAACCACACAATACACTACTTTAAAAAACTTTAAGAAAAAAACACTATAAAGAATCCTCGGTCGGTGATAATTGTGATCCGCAGGTAGCGACATACACGCAATCGGACACCTCAAATCTAGGCACTTGCCCTAGTTCCGACACGTCCGTCTGCTTCCCCCGCAATTCACTCTCCGGCAACAACAACCAAAAAAAAAGAAAAAAGAAAAAAAAGACCAAACCCAAAACCAAACCCCACTCTCTCCGACACCCCCCCAACATGAAGCGCAAGAAATGGTCAGAGCTGGAAGAACAAACCCTACTCTCCAAGTACTCGGACCTCCTCAACTCCGGAACCCTAGCCAAGCTCAAGACCCGCGAGAAGAAATTCAAGCCCATCGCCGACCACGTCAACTCCGTCCACCACCTCCAAGACCCCCTCAACTTCCCCTTCAAGTGGTCCTGGCGCGACGTCTCCATCAAGGTTCAGAACATGCGCCACCAGTACCTGGGCGTCAAGCAGAAGATTAGGGTTTCCGATCACGAATTCAATTGGAAAGATGGCGAGAACCACTGGGAAAATTTCTTCAAGTATAAGGAGGTTTTCGGTGATGTTGAGCTGGAAGTGAAGAGCAAGAAGTTTGGGGAAGAGGGTGTTGATCTATTTGGGAGTTCTGGATTTGGGGATTCTAGGAATGGGGATGATCTTTTTGGGTTGGAATTTGAGATCGATAGTGAGGAGTTTGAGGAAGATGGGGATTTAGGTGATGATGTGGTGGTGAGTGATGGTGAATTTTGCGGCGAAGGAGACGAAATTGAGGGTCAGGGTCTGATTCGGGGAAGGAGGTTGAAAAAGGGTATTGGTGGGTGTTGGGGGAGGGGTAAAAGATTGGGTTTAGTGGGTGCACAGGTGTTGGAGTTGAGGGATGTGATGGTGAGGAAAGAAGAGAGGAGGAGGGAGAGAGAGTGGAGTAAAGAGGAGGGATTTTTGGAGAGAGAAGACAAGAAGAGAGAGAGGGAAATGGGGAAAGAGAAGCAGAGGAATCAGAGGGATGAAGGAGTGGAGATGAGGGAATTGGAGTTGGAAGAGAGGCAGATGATGTGGGCTAGGAGGGAATTTGAGAAAAGGTCAAGGTTAGAGAGGGAATTTGACGAGGAACGGCGAAGGAGGATGAAATTAGAGGAGAAGTGGGAAGAGGAGGAGATGGAGTGGAGGGAACGGGTGGTGGGATTGCAAATTGAGCATGAGAAGCAAATGGTGCAAATGCACGCAGATGCTTGCCAGAATCAAATGCAGATTCTTGGAGTCATGGCACGGCTTGTCTGTCAATTTTTTGGGTCGGCGAATGATGGTTTGGGTGGTGGGTTGGGGGGTTTGCCCCCTCAAGTTTTGCAGAATTTACAGCATCCAGGGGGCTTAGGTGACAATGGGAAGCCAGATGCTAACTCTCCGTCTGAGTTCATATAGGCTGTAATTCGTACCCTTCTATTTATAAATATTTATTCTTGCTGCTGAAACTCAAATGAGATGTTACATAAGTTAAATTTTGTTGTATTGAATGCTTCTGTAATAAGTTTGGAAAGAATGGTTTCTTATTTTGTTAAATAAAAATCCTTGGTACAGAATTTCGTAGTTTATTTATTTTTCGTTAGTGCAAAATTTTGTAGTTATTGTTCATCTTTGGTTATAGAATGGTATAGTCTTGTATCTTCTCAATTGTGTATTCTGTCGTGCCCAATTACATTTTCGAGAGTGAGAGAGTGTTAATCCTCATGAACCTTGGTGAGTTAGTTTTACCAAAAAAATAAAAAATAAAAAAAAATTATAGGAGTGTTATCAATCATGAGAAGTGCTTGAGGGAGAGCACTTAACCTTATCATAGTTTAGGAATTGTTAAGCATTGTCATCCCTTACCATCTAATTTAGGTGGTTTCTTTTATGGTGTTGCGGACTGTGGTAGCAGGGCTTGAATCATGCTTGTTTTGTTTGTGCTTCTGTT
This sequence comes from Camellia granthamiana, assembly GCA_036172215.1. Classification (NCBI taxonomy): domain Eukaryota; kingdom Viridiplantae; phylum Streptophyta; class Magnoliopsida; order Ericales; family Theaceae; genus Camellia; species Camellia granthamiana. Next base: position 41,441,851 of record CM069903.1, on the reverse strand, counting down.
ATTTGAGAACTGGTGCCAGTTGTTATCATGGCACAAAAGATGGAACTCGGTCTGATATTGTGGTGAAGATAGAATATATAAGAGGGATCATACAGGAAGGTATAGAACAAGTAATGAATCAAATAACGAAAATGAAACCAACATAACAGTTGAGTTGGAAACGAGTTCCATATAAATTTTATAAAAGTGCATATAGAAAGATAAAGGTTTTAGATGTGGGAAATGTTTTGAATCAACCAAATGTTCAAGATATAAGGCTGAGGGAAAAAAGTCTTATGTTGTTCTTTTTAGGTAACACCACAATGCATGGTATATTATTTGGTCTTGACTCGCATTTTCTGGCTCTGATTGGGTGTCAACTTCTAAAATCTTTAAGATACAGCAGGAGTTTTGGGCTTAAGTTTTCAAGAAATATATTTGATAGGTAACAGAGGTAAAGTAGATCTGATTTGTACTAATAGTAGGTTTGCCTAGAGGCTTTTACTGATAGTGAAGCTATTTCGCCATAGTTGAGTATGCCATTTGTCTTTATGCAGTTTTGATTCCTCCATACTCTTCATCTCTGTAATTCCATCTAACAGTCCTTGCATTGTTTTCTCCAATTTCTAAAAAAGTGCACTTTTTGACTTATTGGCTTATATGGGTTGGGTTTGATGTGATGTGTTAGAGAGGTGATGTGATTTAAATAAGATGATGTGACTTAAATAAGATAGTGACTTTTTAATTTTTTGTATTATTTAGGTCATGCCAAACTTGGCTCTCTTTTGTGGTTTTTTACCTTATTTTCACTTCAACCAGATAATAGCAACTTCTGCGAAGTGTAGAAGGGCCACTGTCCTGACAGTTAGAGCATGTTTTAACCTTATTAGTTGATGATTGGCTCTCCCTGTTGATTGCAATGCGGCCTGCGTTTTGGTGGAGTTCCAGCTTTCAAGGCCAAGGCTAGGCTTGAAGGAGTTACAAGATCTAACTTACTATCTGACACTAAAAAAGCTCCCAATTGAGGATCAAATGAGTGGGCTGAGTGCATTCTGAATCACCAGACCAAGTTCAGGAAAGCCAACATAACTCCATCTAGATATATATGTAGCTACAATTGAGAATATTGATAGCACATAAAAGCTGTCTCTGTAATGGGTCACAGCCTTGCATAGATGCATTATAACAATCTTGAGTGAGAGAGAATATAACATATGCTTAGAAAAAATCACATTAAATTTGTCTTTTTAATATGAGTTGGCCAGACCAGTACTGGTTGCTGAGTGTTAGGGCAAAATGTATGTGAATTTCATTTTGCATTTCAATTAATTGCCTTAAGAGTAAGGTGTTACCACTTCCTAACAAGTTCAATTGGTTTTTGCTGTCACTACCACCCAACAGAAAAAAAGAAAAAGAAAAAAAAAGACAGAAAGAAGAAAAGAAAAAGGTGATTGAATTGAACACTTCATATTCAAAGCATAATTGGTAATGTTTCCTTGTTCACTTTAAGCACTTGCTGAATTTGCATGACACTAGGAATTAGCTCCCACCTTATTAAGGTTTTGCAACAAAGCACATGCTCCTTGGGCTGCAAAAGTTCCCCCCTCTGTCTTTTCTTATCTCAAGCAAAATTAAGTTCAATGTGTGTGTGCGCATGTGTGTGCATAAACATAGATATCACGTGTTTTGAATTGTGATCATAGAACATGTCAAGTAGTATTATATTTTACTGTGGGAAGAATGGAAACCTTGAGCCAAACATTTATCTTGATTAACTTTAGATAACTATATGAACCCTGTTGTATCCTACATTTCCATAAAGTATGTTAAGATTGCATTATCAGTTTAAATCACAATATCACATAAAATTGAAATCATTTTAACTTCCTATTTGGTGTTTCTGATACTGCTGGCTTGTTGGAATGCAATATTTGTATGATAGGAAGGAGGGAGAAAGAGGAAATGACAAACAATCAAAAGGTCCGACTGATGCTTGTATAACATGTGGGGAGAACCCTTTTCAGATAACTATCTATATATATATATATATTTGAATTGTCCTAGCCCGTGTAATCTGCCCCATGGTTGGAGGGGTCATAATTCCGTTCTCATCCATTTGTATAATGGACATCTTGTAAAGTATAATACCCAGTTGAATCCTTATATTCTGTAGTAACTAAATTTGCCTTTTGATTTTAGGTTCGGGGTTAGTGGGAACTAATCTCAAGGTTAGTAGCTTAAACTTGCGGTTCATATCATGGTACCTGGACTTGCTTGATATATTTGGTTAATGAAGTGGAGAAAAGAATGGTTTTTCAGCAGAATGTCACATGGTCTTTTTCATTTCTGGTGGAATGCAGGTAAGGTATCTTTTTCGACTTTATTTCTTTCAAGAAAGTTTCTTGCATCAAATTCTACTGCTTTGTGAAGGATAGTACCTTCAAAATGTAAGAAAAATATTTCTGCAGAATATCTAATGCCTAGATTTCATTATTATTATTTTTTTTTGTTGTTGATAAATTAATACCTAGATTTCATTATCATTCCCAAGAGTTGTTACTAGATCACATGTGATCATTTTCGTTGCACTGTTGCTATGCTGTATAAAGGTTTTCCACGCCATGAGATTGATCTGGGTGATGGAAAACGAATCTTCTAAAGTGGCTTTTTTTGGGCCTCTTTACCTAAAAGCCAAAAAAGCTGGCTTTTCCCCAGCGCCAAACAAACCTAAATGTCTTTTCCTTGCATCATAACCTGAGTTTATGCGGGTGTGTGGCAATAGATTTTTTTTTTTCGGCTTTTTTAGGTTAAAATTTATAAAAAAATAAAATAGATTAAAATAATTAATAAGATAAAATATTACATTAAATTCATAATCATTTTATTTTTTTTTCTTACAAATATCATATCCAACTATAAAAAAATTCAATTATCTTCTCAAATACAAAAATTTTAACCTATTAAAATAGTCAAAAATTAAAATAATCTACTAAAATAACAACTTTTCAAACACCCCTATAGTGAATTTCTGCATTTTTACCCCTGTTTTTGATCTTACCCTAACTCTTTCTAAACCATTCTTATACATCCCTGGGTCTGTTTGGCAAGAGAGTTGTGGGTTAAATTAGCCACTACATGACAAAATTGGCTAAATTAACCATTACAGGACAAAAAGGCTTCAAGATTGTATCTTACATACAGGGAGGCGTGAAATTATCAAATTACCCCTGGATCTTTGTTCACACTATCCCGTTCTCGGAAAAAAAAAGAAAAAGAACACTTGCCACGTCATGTATACAAAATCGTGAACTGAGCCACGTAAAAAAATAAAGTTAAAAATTAATGTATACAAAAAAAATTTACCAAATTAATGTGCCAAAAAAAATTTATGCTACAAATTAATTTACCAAAAAATTAATTAATTCACCAAAAAAAATTTACCAAAAATCTTTTTTTACATTTGCCACGTAAAAAAAAAAGAACATTTACCAAAGTAATGTATACAATTTTTTTTTTGACAAAACCGTAAATTTTAAAAAAAAGACGACAAAAATACGGCTCATCCAAAAAATAAAAAATAAATTTTAAAAACCAAAAATGAGCATTTGCCACGTAATTTACAAATACATAAAACACATGAAACCCCATTTTTGAAATATAAATACAAATTAATGTATACAAAAAAAAAAAATTTGACAAAACCATAAATTTAAAAAAAGGAACGACAAAAATACGGCTAATACAAAAAATAAAAAATAAATTTTAAAAACTAGAAATGAGCATTTGCCACATAATTTACAAATACATAAAACACATGAAATCCCATTTCTGAAATATAAATACAAATTAATGTATACAAAAAAAAAAAAAAAAAAAAAGACAAAACCATAAATTTAAAAAAAGGAATGACAAAAATATGGCTCATCCAAAAAATAAAAAATAATAAAACAAAAAAACGGAAATTAGCATTTTATGTAATTTACAAATACATAAAATACATGAAACCCCATTTTTGAAATATAAACACAAATTAATGTATACAAAAAAATAAAATGACAAAAACGTAAATCAAAAAAAAAGAACGACCAAAATACGGCTCATCCAAACAAAAACAAAAATAAAAACATAATAACAGAAATTAGCATTTGCCACGTAATTTACAAAAAAATAAAACACACGAAAACCCATTTGTCAAATATAAAACCAAATTAATGTATACAAAAAAAAAATTTACAAAAACGTAAATTAAAAAAAAAAGAACGACAAAAATACGCCTCATCCAAAAAAAAAGAAAAAAAAAACTAAGAAACAGAAATTAGCATTTGCCACGTAATTTACAAATAAATAAAACACACGAAAACCCATTAATTTAAAATATAAAAACAAATTAATGTGTACAAATAAAAAAATGACAAAAAACGTAAATTAAAAAAAAATTACGACAAAAATACGCCTCATTAAAAAACATTTTAAAAAAAAACATAAAAACATAAATTTCCATTCGCTACGTAATTTACAAATAAATAAAACACATGAAAACTCATTTTTGAAAAATTAAAAAAAGAATTTGTATACCAATAAAAATTAAAGAACAAGAACTAATTAATGTATAAAAAAAGAAAAATGACAAAAACATAAATTTAAAAAAAAAAAATCAAAATACGGCAAATCCAAACCCCCAAAAAAATAAAAAATAAAAAATAATTTCAGTCCAAACAATCTGATGTGGAGGACCAACAAATGCAATGAGTTGACATGTAAACCTATCAGGGGCAGTTTGGTAATTTAACAGGAAGACACTTCACCAAAAAATCAAAAAGTCAAAACAGTCAAAAAATTCTTCTCAAATCAAACTTTTTAATCTTATGCTAAAATAGTCAAAAAATTAAAAAATTAAAAAATTAATCCACTTTCTAAACGGAGGTTGAATGCCAGAAGTCAACTACAGTTGTCTAGCAAGAAGACATACAGTAGACTGGTTGGTTGTTGCCGGTTTATCAAACCATGGGCATCATAACCCGAGTTTATGCGGGTGTGTGGCAATAGATTTTTTTTTGGCTTTTTAGATTAAAATCAAAAAGATAAAATAGGTTAAAATAATTAATAAGATAAAATATTATATTAAATTCATAATTATTTCACTTTTTTTTTTTCACAAATATCATACCTAACTATAAAAAAATTCAACTATCTTTCCAAACACAAAAATTTTAACCTATTAAAATAATTAAAAACTAAAATAACCTACTAAAATAACAACATTCCAAAAACCCATTATAGTGAATTTCTGCATTTTTACCCCTGTTTCTGATCTTACCCTAACTCTTTCTCAACCATTCTTATACATCCCTCGAATGGCAGAAGTCAACTACAGTTGTCTAGCAAGAAGACAGACAGCAGACTGGTTGGTTGTTACCTGTTTATCAAACCATGGGCAATGAAACTACTAACTGGCATTTCTGAGGGCTGAAAATTTCGGTTTTTTTTTTTTCCTTCTAATTCTTGTCAGTCAAATGTTTTTTTGATTCACAAAGGTTGATGGATTTTCTAGTATCAATCCCCAATGGACTGTCAGATTATAGAGGTCCGTGGCCAGTCATTTCGTATGATAGCGAGCTAGAGTCTCTACTACTCCTCGTTTAAGAATAAATTTTTGGAAAATGTTTTTTAGCACTAAAAAAAAGTGCCCCTAATGTCCCTAATTTCCCTTTTTGGTAACTGTTTTTTTTTTTTATAACTGTTTTTTTTTTTTTTTTTCTTTCCTTAAAAGGAATTTCGGGGCATTCGTGCCCCCCCTTTTCGAGCTGCAAATCACAGCTGTAAATTTTTTTAGTAATTTTTTAATTTTTAGATTAAAATATAATGTATAAAAAATTAATATGTTTGGAATGATTTTTTAATTTTTTATGAAAAAATGTACAAAAAAATAGAAAGAAAAGAAAATTTTTAACTTTTTGATATAAACTATTAATTTTTTAATTTTTTAATGACTTTTTAATTTTTTAACTAAAAAAATTTCTTGTCAAACGAGACTTAAATAATTATTTGATAACTCATGTTGGAACTTGGCTCACATGTACACAATTCCTGTAGATGTTCACTTGCTTTCTAAATTATAGTAATATACTGTTTCTTAATATTTTAATTTGTTCTTAATATTTTAATTTTCCATGTGTTGGAAGTCCGTGACCATGTTTAGTGAAAGGGTTTCTATGACCATTCTATTTCCAATTAATTTTTGTCTGTTTTTGTAGGTGGAAGTCTGTTCAGAACAAGCAAAAACTAAGAAAAGAATAACATCACATTGCGCAACTATACATTTTTAGCCAGCATTTGGGAAGTAGGATGACTTTTTGGCTTTTTGATTTTTTTGACTATTTTAGTCTGGGCTAAAAGCTTAGTTTGGGAAAGACTTTTT